>PVIW01000830.1:0-385095 GCA_004026585.1 Noctilio leporinus
GTGAGGTGGTATCTTATTGTGGTTTTAATTTGCATCTCTCTGATGACTAGTGATGTTGAGCATTCTTTCATATGCCTCTGGGCCCTTTGTATATCTTCCTCAGTGAGTTGTCTATTCAGGTCCTTTGCCCATTTTTTAATTGGGCTGTCTGTCTCCCTGGTGTTGAGTCGCATTAGTTCTTTATATATTTTGGAGATCAAATTCTTGTGTGAGGTATCGTTGGCAATTATGTTTTCACATACAGTTGGTTCCCTTTGAATTTTGCTAATATTTTCTTTAGCTGAACAGAAACTTTTCAATTTCATATAGTCCCATTTGTTGATTTGTTCTTTTATTTTCTTTGCCCTAGGTGAAGTATCAGTAAACATATTTCAGTGTAGGAGATCCAAAAGTTTACTGCCTATATTTTTCCCCAGGACCTTTATGGTGGCACTGCTTATGTTTAAATCCTTTATCAATCTTGAGTTTATTCTGGTGTACGGTGTAAGTTGGTGGTCTAGTTTTATCTTTTTGCATGTTGCTGACCAGTTCTCCCAACACCATTTGTTGAAGAGACTGTTCTTACTCCATTTTATGTTGCTTTCCCCTTTGTCAAATATTAGTTGACCATAGAGTCCTGTGTTAATTTCTGGGCTCTCTGTTCTGTTCCATTGATCTATATGTCTGTTCTTATGCCAGTACCAGATAGTTTTGATGACAGTAGCCTTGTAGTATTGTTTGAAGTCCGGTATTGTGATTCCTCATACCTTGCTCTTCTTTCTTAAGATTGCTGTGGCTATTTGTGGGCATTTTTGGCTCCATATAAATTTTTTCTATTTCTGTGAATCAAATCTAATATTTAAATTTATGAACAATTCAAGTGTCATAAAGTACCAATGCACAAACTCGAAAATATTTAGCCAGAAAAGACAAAAGATTAAGAGTTTGTATAATTGTGGTACTCCTGCAGAAATAAGGACAAGGTCAATTAATCGAAGGGAAAACGTGCAAAGGCCTGGACAGACAGTTCACAGAAGAAATAAAAATATACGAAGACAAGTGAGACCTTTTAAATAAACATTCGAAAAGCTGGTCAACCTCATTTTAACCTAAGACATTTATATTAATATAATATAGTTTTACCTAGAAGATTATCAAGCGTTAAAAGCCCAAACCATGTTTAGTACTGGTAAGGGTACAAGGAAATATGCAGCCTCATATTACCGTTGGCTGGAAAACCAATGGGTAAAGTTCTTTTGGTGGGCAACTTGCAAGTTCCTCTCAAAACTTTTAAAAAACTAATTGACCAAACAATTCTACTTGTAGAAATTCACTCTTTAGAAATACTCTCATATGTAGAAATACTTACAGGTTATTAGTAAAAAAATTTTTTTAAAAATCCAGTATAATAAGTGACCAAATAAATTTTGATACTTTATTGCCATGAAATATTATATAATATTTAGAAGGACAAATGAAGGAGACCTATATTTATTGACATGGCTATGTCCTTGACACTTCAGTGGAAATGCCCTTGACATTTAAATGACATAAAGTGAAAACTATATTCTGTAGTAGGCATTTTGTCAGAGGCTGCACTTGAGCACTTGAATCTGTACTTGCACTTGAATATTAAACAACAAAAGAACTTCCTCACTTCATCCCAAAACAAAATTTCTTTTTCTTCATGAGTGTAGTGTGGACTCAACATTTATAGAGTCCTAGCTGCTTTTGATGATTTTGTCCTTAATTTTAGGACAAATGGATGATAATTAAGTTGACTGTCAAGACTCACAAAGCAGCATGCGACACCATCACGTATTGGGTGGAGCTGTATCTGTGAGACCCTCACACGGTCCAGTGGCTCCACATGCATACATGTCCAGGGTAGGCTGATGGCCTTCCAGTTAGCAGTGCAGACCCTCCTGATTTTAAGGGTTATAAATCTTTCATTATTAGAGAGGTGAAGAGGCTAGGACTTCCTGTATTATTTAAACTTCAGTGACTATTTGGAAAGGCAGAAATTAATTTAGAAGGTCGAACTATATCTACAACCTAGGACTTTTCCTAAATGGTCATTTTAAAAAATATTTCATTTCTTCCCTGTCAAGCTGAATAAAGCTTGATAAAGCTTGCTTTATGAAATTTCAAAACTGTAAAAAGCTTTTTAAAAATAAATAGTAATGTTATACTTGCTACTTTTGCTCTCTTTATTGAAAAATGACATCCTAGGGAATCATGTCTACTTCACTTAGTTTTAGTAATTTAGAAAGTTTTACATAATATTTTATGATCCAGACAACAGTTATTAGGAACATTTGTTTGTATTTCCAATGCCATTTTTCAGTTCTTCTAAAACTTAGCTCCAAATATCCAAATCTTTGAAATGAGAAAACACAGGGTGTTTTATATATTGACACTGTGACAGATCCCACATGACAAATGATAATGGTTTTTAGAAAAATTTGAAATATAAGGTAGAATCGAAAAAGCATATTTATTTTGGTAAAGTTTTTTGAGCATCTCTCATTTTCTTGTAAATTTTGACCTCAGGTTTCTCTAATGCATTGTGCATCTTCAGGCTTTGCTCTACAGGTTTGAATAGGCATTTGTTCTCAGGTGCTCTGTCTTCTCTGGCACGTAAAATTACAGGGTTCTTATATAATATCAAAAAAGTAGAAAGCTGTGGGAGTTATACAATTTCATTGTGTCAAACAGGACTGCATTAAAGCTTACTGTTTGTTAAAGTTAAAAATACATTAAATGAAATTGCTGGAGAAATTCAAGAACAATCATGTCACAAAGAAAAAGGACTGAAGTGTGATTACTTAAAATTTCTTTAATCCAATTCATGAAGTGAAATTTTATATTACAACATTCCTTTGCCCAAGAGTTATTTTGCATGTAGATTTTAATAAGATAGTTGTCCATTTGAGGTGACATGCTGTTAATTAGTGACTGCCCAAAAAAGAGCTTTGTGAAATTTAAGGTATTACTAAACACACATCTGCATGTGTGATACAGACCCTCCTTATTTAAGAAAATAGTAATTCAAATGAAATTTTAACATTATTACATGTTTAATCTTGTGTACACATATTCACTTACACAGCACACATGCTGGAGTTGGGTCAATGCTCTTTGCCATCTGGGGAGAAGTGGCCATCCGTCTTTGAGCACAGGTTCAGAAGAGTTGTCAACAAGCCCATCTGTATATTTTAACTCCTGATACTGAGATTTCTGAGTTACCTGGTCAAAATAGGAGTGGACTTAAATATAATATGAATATGTGATTTTCTCTCTTTGACTGTGTGCCTAAATGTGGCTATAACCTGGTAGTAATTGGGCCAGATGCAAACTGCAAAAATACTTCATTGAATCAACAAAATGGCTCCCTTGCCCCCGACTGCAGGAAATTAGAACAGGCATTTAAAAATATGGAGATTTCGCATAAAAATCTGGATTCAAAGGGCTGAGGATCAGCCACCACACATTTTGCCGTTATACATTATGTCTCTCATAATTCAGAAACACTTCGCAGAAACTGTGCCTCTAGCAAGTTTTAGAAAACAGAAAGTTGAAATGACTAAATGTTTCAAGATGAATATATTGAAATAGTACAAAGTGATTCACTTTATCCATTTTTTGTTTGCTTTCCATCAGGCCTGATAGACATTTTAAAGATACCTTTATTGACATATAATTCATATACCTTAAAATTCAGTCTCATAATTCAGTAGTTTTCATTATGTTCACAAACTTGTGAAGCCACTACTGCTATCTAATTTTGGAAATTTCCATCATGCCCAAACAAAACTTTAAAATCATTAACACCTTTTTTCAGACGTTTATAAGTAACCTAATAGAAGATATGAGATAAAGGAAACAGCTTTGGTGTATAATCCAGATTTTATCTCAAAATTTGAGAAATGTGAATTTCATATCTCATAAACAGCTGTCTTTTCCTACCTTTATGTATAGTACTTTATATTTTATAACCATACCTCTCCTCTCTTCATCCAAAATATTGATTTGGAGAAAAATAGGACCTAAAAATCTGGTACATATGCTCTCACAACGTGTTTTGCAGAAAAGAAACTGCTTTATGTTCTGTCTTCCAGTGTGTACCAAAAAGAATACCCATTAGAAGACTTTCTCCTAAGATAGAATGATTTCATCTGGTTCACATCCACCAACTTATTAGTGTTTTCTCCCCTAGTACTCTCAACTTGTCTAATAATCCAGTCAGAAGTTTACATTTTAAATTTATTGGCCTATACTTTCCCACTATCTTCTGTCTTTTTAAAAATCTATAATAGCATGTGCCAGTTCCTTTGCCTGGCAGTCCTCTTCTGATATTTTCCTAAAGATTCATCTTAAACTCCTTCCAATTTGAAAATATCTGTTTGAACTCCAGGCTCTCTGTCCAGCTGCCCACTCAACATCTCCAGCTGGAATGTCTCATGAGCTTTGCAAAGGCGGCTTCAAAACTGGCCTCTGGTTCGTTTTCTCCAGACCTGCTGCTCCCACACTCTCCCCTTCTCGGTCAATGGCACCTCCATGCTTTCTGTTGCTCAGACTACAAATTTGTAGTCACCTTTGCTCTCTGTCTTCCATACTCTATATTTGATAACAGATCTGTTATCGAATCATACCATCTCTGCTTTCAGGACACATCCAGATACTGATCACTTGTCTCTTTGCCTACTGTTTTCATCCTGGTTCAAGCCAGTGTCCTCTCTCATCTGCTTCTGTCCTCACCCCCATACAATGCACTCACAATAACAGCTGGATGATCTAATAACATTCTAGGTTGGTCTCTTAACTATTCTTTGAACACACAAAGTCCATTCCCACCTCTGCGTCTTTGTGCATACTATACCTTGTGTCTGGAATGCTCTTGACCAGATACCTGCCTAGTTTACTTTTTTATTTTCTTCATTCTCACCCAAGTGACCCTTTGTCCATGAGTTCTTCCCTAGCCACACTATTTGAATATTTTCTGTCTAACATGCTTGATACTATCTATCTTATCTATGTATATGTAATTACTCTAATATGATTATTATAGTTATGTATTTTATATAATTATAATGTATCTTATAATAAATGTCTCATATATTATACATTATAGTTACAGTGTAATTAGTATATAGTTATAATTATATATAATTATAATCCTTACAATAAATTTCTGTATTCTAAAGATATATAGATAGATGCATAATTATCTGTGTATATGTAAATATATATATCGATGTATGAAGAATTTATATTGAAGAATTGGCTAATGTGATTATAGAGGCTGAAAAGAGTCACAGTGTACTGTCTATAAGCCAGTAAATCAGGAAAGCTGATGGTGTGGTTCTAGTTCAACTCCAAAAGCCTAAGAACCAGAGTGCCAATGGTGTAAGTCCCATCCTAAGGGCAGAAGACCAATGTACAAGTTCAATCAGCAGGAAGAGTGAATTCTCTCTTTGTCCTCTTTTTTGTTTTACGTAGGTCTTTAACAGACAGGATAATGCCCACTTACACTGGAGAAGGCAGTCTGCTTTACTCAGTCTACCAACTCAAATGCTAATCTCATGTTGAAATATCCTCATACGTACATACCCACAGATAGTGCTGAAACAATATCAGGGCACTCCAGGATTCAGTCATGTTGAAATGCAAAGTTGACTATCACAGATCCCTGTATTCTTACATGAATTTCTTGGTTCCCTGGGAGTGACATTAGTTATAATGTGGCAACTTTATATTTACTATAACTGTGATGATTTGACCCATATTTGTAGGAAAAGTACTAACTATAAGTGTACTTTCAACATCTCTTGCCCACCAAAATTAAACTTTGATAGGTTTTCAGAACACAAAACTCCAAATTCATGACTTAAGATTGGCATTGAACAGTGACATGAGTTACAGTACCTTTAGAATTTCACCAATGAGTAAGTGCACCATTCTGCCTCCTAAGTTAGTTCAAATACTTTCCAGACATTGTTTCTAAATAAGTGACAGATGTTTGTCATGTGCATTGAAGTAACATACAAGTCCATTACCAAGTAAAGATTTCAAAATTTGTCATTTATTGTATTACTAATCAATAGTTTAATTTAAAAAATAGGTCCATAGAAGAATTGCTTTATTATATGGTCTTTACTTCACTGCTTTATGTGAGAATATTTGTTGTCGTTGTTGAGGGTTGTCCAGAAAGTATCCGACCATGTAAATATGAAAAATAGACATTTATTGAAGAAGAAACGTTGTACATAGGACAGTGATACCTCATCCCATCAAAGTAGGCACCTTGAGACCGCACATAGTTCTCCCAATCGCCATCAGCTGCCCTACCGTATTTTCCTGGATCTCATCAACAGTCTGAAATCTCTTCCCTTCAAAGGTGATTTTAGTTTTGGGAAAAGCCAGAAGTTGCAGGGCACCAAATCTGGGTGATAGGGGCACTGAGATGCCTGAGTAATTTGCTGTTTTGCCAAAAATTTCTGCATGAGTGGGTGCATTATAGTGATGATGCAGCCAATCACCAGTTGCACGTAGCTGCAGCCTTCTGTATCATCCAAGTAGTCTCCACGGAGGAATGTTCAAGCTTAATGCAAAATCTGATGCAGATTCATTGCTCTATTCAGTTAGTCATTTTGAAAGCTACAGCCACACAGTACACATGCTCTCTCAACAGCATTTACTGCCTCCACTGACCAGTACAGTGAAGTGATCATCATTCATGTATGCTCATTCCAGTCCACTCTCCTTGCCTGCCAGGTGAATTGATGCTGCACATACCATTCTTGTTACATTAACAATAGCTGGACTTTTTCTGGACAGACACTATACATATACAGAGTGCACACAATAAAGTGTTAAAGTTTTAGTAAAATAAACAATATACCACAAAATGTTATATTTTGAAATAAATTTATCCTTATATGTAAATACATAAACATAGTCATTATATTTTTAATTGTTAAAAAAAATCTTCATTTGCTGCAATAATAGACTCGATTCAACTTCAGAATCTTGAGCATGCTTTCATTAACTTTTTTTATCCATGGACATCATCAGGTTTTCAATCTTAACTTTTAACAGCCTCTTTACTGGAATGAGATTTATTAACTTCTCATTCACAAATGCTGCATACATGATAGTCTAAAGGATTTGCATCTGGTGAACTAGGTGGCCAGATTTCCTTTGACCAGAATTCAGGAACTTTGACACTGAGAAATTTTTGCACCTTTTTGGCCTTATGTGCTGGTGCACTATCTTGTTGGAAGATAAAATGATGTCCATTTGTGACTTGCTTCATCCACGGTACAACTGTTTCTCTCAAAATGTCAAGATAAACATCAGCAGTCATGTTCAAGCCTTGTGAAAAAAAATGTGGGGTCATGATACCTCCTTCATTGCTGACAACACCTGACACCATCACTGCAGCAGGAAATTTCATTTTCATGGTAATTGGGACTTGATTAAAATTCTCACAGAGCCACCTGTTGTTTCTTCTGTTGACTATTTGGTTCTGCTGAAAAGTCTTTACATCAGAGAAGAAAATCATGGTTTTTCCTTTGGGATTTTTCCACTTTGTTATCAGTTTCCTTGCTTTTTCAAAGTGCCTTTCCTTTATCTGCTATGTCATAAACTGGCCTCTCCTAAGAACATACAATCTGTATCTGATATCTTCAGCAATAATCTTGGGAACCATTGCATCTGACATCTGCAGTTCTCTTGCTATGGAGCACATTGACTTTCCTGGATCTTCATTGATGATCTTCTGGATTCTGTGTACAATACGTGGACTTGTGCAATCTTTGTGTACCTTATGCGTTTTCCTTGTTGGTGTGGTGACATCAGGATCAGCATCATACCCCTTCTTCACATTGTAAAGTATATGTAAAGGGATATTATTGAAGTCCACAACTTCCTTAGCAGTTTGTCCTGCACAGTCTAGAAATTATGGTGGCTCTAAGATCATATTCCTTTGACATGATGGTTGTTCTCAGAATTTAATACTTTTTTTGAAACAATGGTGTTAAATCATAACCTTAGGAACATAATTTTTCAAAATTAATAAGCACGTAAAATAAGGAGATGCAACATTATTGCCAATTTTTGGCACATATCCTGTACTATATATGTATATAATACACACATATACAACTATATATATACTATATATAAAATATATTTACCCTGGCTGGTAGCACAGTGGTTAAGGTGCTGGCCTGCGAACCCAAAGGTCGCAGGTTCGATTCCCCAGCCAGGGCACATAACCAGGTTGCAAACCAGGTCTCCAGTCAGGTCTGTGGCTGGAGGCAGGTGAAACACAACCATACATTGATGTCTCTCTCCCTCTCTGCCTCTCTCCCTTCCCCTCTTTCTAGAAATAATGAAATAAAATCTTAAAATATATATATGTATATATATATTTAAGTTGTTTATAATATATAATATACCACATATGTATGTCATATATGATAGAGCATGTATAGTATATAATATAATTATATATATTTAATATTTTTGCTTAATCTCAGCACCTTTGTTCGTACAGCGCTCTAATACCCCTTCCCTCTGGTAGCTGCCAGTCTGTTCCATGGATCCATGCCTCTGTTTCCATTTTGTATATGTTTATTTTTGTTCATTAGATTCCACATGTAAGTGAGAATGAATGGCATTTGTTTTTCTATCAACATAATGAAAAGGGAACCCACTGAATAGAACATATTTGACAGTGATACTTCTGATAATGGGTTAATTTCCAGAATAATAAAGAACTCATACAACTCAACATCTAGAAGACAAACAATCCAGGTAAAAAAAAAGGAAAAGAACTTGGACACTTCTCCAGAGAGGACATACGGATGGCCAATAAACATATATAAAATGTTCATCATCACTAATCATCAGAGAGATGCAAATTAAAACCTCAGTGAAATATCACCTTACACCTGTCATAATGGCTATCATCAGTAAATCAACAGATGATCAGTGCTGGTGAAAACATGGAGAAGAGGGAAACTTGTGCATTGTTGGTAGGAAGGCAGATTGGTGCAGCCACTGTAGAAAATAGAATGAAGTTTTCCTCAAATACTTAAAATGTAAAAATACCTTTTGACCCAGCAATTTCATTTCTGGAATATATGCTGAGAATCCTGAAACATCATTTGAAAGAATATATACTCCCCTATGTTCATAACAGCATTATTTTCAATAGCCAAGATTTGGAAAGAACTCACGTGTGTATCTGTAGATTAGTGGATAAAAAAAAAGAGAGATGTGGTACATTTACACAATAGAATACTACTTTACCATGAAAAAAAAAAAGGAATTCTTACCTTTCTTGACAGTATAGATAGACCTGGAGATTATTACAACTAAGTGAAATAACCAATCAGAGACAGACAATTCCTGCCTTGAAATCTCTCTGTGTACCCAGTGAAGTAAAAATTAAGTATCTTTAGAACTCCAGATTGTCTTTGCACTTGACTTCATGTGTGTTTTGAAAGCAAAAGAGCACAGTGACTTAATGACTAGATTTTCATCAAGAAGAACTTCACAGAATAACCATTCTTGAGGGTGCTTTAAAAGAATTATTTTTATTGAGAGGAGAGAAAAAAATTGAAAAGTTTGGCAGCCATTTATAAAAGTACTTTAAAAATGCTTGTGAAAATGGGACAACTGGAATATTTCTTTTTTGTAATTAAAGTTGAGTTTAAATGTAAATTACTGGAAACAATATACAAATTTTTTTATAAGGATGGCAGGGGCCTGATGTAACACACCATCTTCAGCTTCACTCAATTAAGGTTACTCTGAATGACACTCCATAAGCACTTAATATACTCACCCTCTGCCCTGTCCAGAAAAAACTGTCATCATGTCTTTAGACGTAGCTTGATAAATAGAAGATTTTTATGACTGGAAGTTATTTGAGATACGTTTGCCAAATAACTGCAGTGGTTTTCTCTAACACCAACTAATGCTTATTCCACAGTAACTAAATTGTACTTACATATACCACATATACACAGATGAGAGTGTGGTATAGACAGAGGGAAAAATGGATGGGAGTGGTAGGAAGTGGGCAAAGGAAGGATAAATGGGGACAGAAAGGACTTTGGGTACACAATGCAGCATAGAGATGATATTTTGTCGAGTTGTACACTTGAAATATGTATGGTTTTGTGAACCAATGTCACCCCAATAAATTCAGTTTTTTAAAAGGGCAGGAGAAGAATCAAAGGTATATTTGGACTCAAGGCTCCTGGATCACCATACTCTCTTTTGAGCCAAATTAAAAAAAATTACTGTGAAGTCTTTTGTGAACTCTATTTTAAGACATTTTTTATATTCCTAAAGTGCCCCACCCAGATTTTTATTACAGAGCTAACTTATAAATTAACTATCTCAAGCACACGGTACCATCATAAGAAGATTTAAATTGTATTCAGAGCTTGGCTTTGTGGGTTAAGATTTCCATTTAAAATATTCCATTTTGCCTTGACCAGTGTGGCTCAGATGGTTGGGCGTCGTCCTATGAAATGAAGGGTCGCCATTTGATACCCAGTCAAGGGAACATGACTGGGTTGTGTGTTTGGTCCTTGGTTGGGGTGCGTACGAGAGGCAACCTGATGGATGTTTCTTTCTTACATCAATGTTTCTTTCCCTCTCAGTCTCTCTTTCTTCCACTCTCTCTAAAAATAAATAAGTAATATATAAAAAGTATTGCATTTATGCATCTGTAAAAGTTTCACATGCCACTTATTGTGGTGGTGCACTTGCCTAGGATCGTGTGCGTGCAGCAGTAAAGCAGTTGCATGTGTGCACTAGTGCAAGGATGCCTCTCTGTTAAGGTTGGTGGTGAGGCAGGAACCTTTTTTCTAAGGTTCCATAGCTGTATTCTAGCTTAGACCATTATAAATATACCTTCATAATTTTGTGGAAATGCGTCCCTTTCTCTCTGATACAGCAATGACAAATTTAAGGAATGTTTGTTATAACTATACAAGTGTTAAGTGCTGAAGAAGTGATCAACAATCATATTTAACCCTTTGTAAGCTGTTAATCTAACAAGTTCTCCTCCTGAAAGTACTAGCCTCAGTACCACAGGCTGTCTCAGTGACATAAACTATTCCATTACTGCTTTTGCTTTGGTCCCACTTTGCAGGGCATTGTGGGCCTTCAGCTGCTGAGGCCCCCATGGACCATTTGCTCTCAGGAGGCACTTAAGTCTCATGGGAGGGGTTTTTTCCCACCATATTCGTGGTTTTAAGCATGGGTTGCTCATTCAGATCACTTGGGCAACTTTTAAAAAATATGTATGCTTCACCATTCCCAAGACTTACTCAATTTCTTGAGGTGTCATCAAGCATGTACATGCTTTAAAAAAATAAAACCCAGGAGATTTTAAGGTACAGCCAAATTATTACTAGTCTGGATAGAATAATCAGTGGCCTTGGGAACTGGCCTGGGTGGTTTGGCTATGAATTTTAAGGACTTAGAAAAAAGAGAGAAAACTGGATGTATAAAAGAATTTTTGGGAAAAGAATTGCACTCCTTAACTCTTTAAGTTGAAGCTGAAAACTGAAGGATAAACAGAATTCAGCCAGATGAGAGGGTAGGAATAAGAAGCATTCTGAGGAAATCAGATACTTCCAGGGCAGAAGCAGGAGAGTATGTCTGCATTTCACAAAATGAAAGAATTCCTGTGATGCTGGAATAAGGAGTCCAAGGTTAGGAGAGTTAGATGAGGTTGAACAGATAAACAGATCTGATTAGAGTCTTGCCGTTTTTCATGCAAGCAGTGGTTAAATTCTTGTTACAACCAAATAGATCAAGAAAGGAGGCAAGAATGAAGGTGGAAAAAAATGCTGAAGCAGAAATCCAGGTAAGAGATGATGGTGGTGGCTTTAGTCATAGCAGTTGTATTGAAGAAAAGTAGACAGACTGTGAGAAAAGGAGTCACTATTGGATATTTGGAGACAGAAAAGAGGATGGACACAAGGATGACATCCATATTTTGAGTATGGGCAATTTGACCAAATTAAGACACTTAGGAAGCGAATCAGAAGAAGTCTATAAGTTTGGCTTTAAATATATCCCATCTAATGCTTCTGTGAACTTAACAAAGCCACTATGTCATAGATAGCTAGTAATACAGATCTAAAACTCTTGACAGGGATTGGGATTCGGGGAGTACATAAAGTTATATGACAGTTAAACCAGGGGGATACATGGCTCATCCAGAAAATGAGAAGTGAGGGAAGCTTGTGTTTAAAGTTTCAGTAATAAATGTGTTTGCAGTGAGAGTACCTCCACTTAACTCATAAGATTAGTGGTAGTGCTCCACCAGAGGAGATACTGTGTCCTAATCCCTGGCACCTGTGAGTATGTTAGGTTACGTGGCAAGAGAATTAAGCTTGCAGATGGAATTAAAGCTGCTAATCATCTGACTTTAAAATTGGGAGACTATCCTAGATGTACCTTGGTAGATCCAATGTAATCATAAAAGTCCTTAAATGTAGAGGGAAGGGACGAAAGGCAGAACCAGAGAAATGGCAGCCTGACAAGAACTTGGCCTAACTTTGCTGGCTTTGAAGATGAGGGAAATGGATCATGAGCCAAGGAATGCTGGCTGCCTGGAGAAGCTGGAAAGGCAAGAAAACCGATTCTCCCCTGGAGGCTCCAAGAGGAATGCAGCTTGCTGACACCTTGATTTTAGCCCACAGAGACTGGCTTTGGATTTCTGACTTCCAGGGCTCTAAGATAATAAATGTGTGCTGTTGTAAGCCACCAAATTTGTGATACAGCAACAGTAGGTAACTAGTAACTAATACAAGTGTTAGGCAGATGAAATCAGATTATGAATATGAAATAGTTTTAAAGACAGCAAATATACAAATGGTTATGATTAGGAAGACATGTTTATGAGTTTCCCTGCTAATTTCAGTGACAGATGTTGAGCATTAGGCATGGGTGAATTGTGCCAGGTGTGATTGGTTTTAATATTAAACTCTTAGCAGTTACTAAGTAACAGGAAAAATGATCAAAAGATGAATGGTGCCTAAATATATAATTAACAGTGATAATTCTGGTATTTTGATATCCGTGGAGAACTGTCCATATTCTGAGCCCCCTTTCCACTTGGCTGGGGCTTCGCTGTTCCTTTAACAACCTGCAATAGTCTTAGCTGAGCTTGGGCCTCATGCTGCTGACTTGAAGAAGTTGGCAAAATTCTTTGAGCCTCTGGTGATATATGTAGTCTTTACAGATGTTGTAAAAAGATATGTGTATGCATAATTAATTCCTTCCCTTCTTTCTCTCCTCTCCACTCCTAATCTTGATCAGTTTCTCCTCCCGCCAACACTAGTTTCAACTGGGCTTTAGTACAGCTGGTAAATAATTTGAAGTACCTTACACAAGAGATCAGTGTACCTTTTAAAAGAATATTCAGGAAGTTTCCTATTCTAATAACTTTTAAAATCCCATATTACAAAAAGAAATATGTTGCAGATGGAGACATAGGCCTCAGGAAAGGCACAAAGGAGAGTGGCCGAACTGGGCACGACTCCTGCCTCAGGAGAGCTCCCAGGTCACAGAATCTAGGGCGAAAGGGGGTGTGCAAGGTCACGCTGTGGAAAAGGCAGTAAACAGACTGAGCTGTAGGAATTGGGCGGAAAAAGGCTCTGAAAACAAAATTTTAACATATTATTAATAGTCAGCTAGTGTTGGGTTCTGTGCCATCCACGATCAGCAGCAGTCAGCCCTATCTAACCCCAGGTAGAGAGAAAGGTGGTGATAGCTTTTCTTCTTGAGAGGGTTTGTGCCAAGTGTCACTCTAACCACAAAACTAGGAATCCTCAACGTATTCTATTAGGTAAGTGATGTGAACATCATTCCCATTTACAGATGAAATAACCGAGGCGCAGCTTGGTTTATGAGTTCAGCTAAGGTTGCACAGCTGGTGATTGGCAAGGAGAGGTACCTGGCTATAGGCAAAGCCCTTGGCTGGGAGTCCAGAACATGTATCAGATAATAGCAAGACTCCAACCCAACCTCTGGGAGGAAACCTGGCAAAACCAAGATGGGGTCGCTGATATAGAGGGGTGACCTAGCTAGACATGAACCCTAGTGCAGACAGTGGGGATAAGATTCAGGCATCAGAACTGGGTGCATAGAGCATCCTGAGTGGGGAGAGGCTGGAGCAGTGCAGTTGTCACAGTTGATGAACATGTTGGAATGCAGAGCATCAGCCTAAAGTGCTGCTGCCTGCTCTTCCTGTAGTCATTCCCCTCAGTGCCTCTGCCCAGAGACTTGGGGTGGGAGTCCTGGTGCTTGCCGGTCCACCCACCAGTCAGGCACATGATGCAAGTGTGTCACCAAGTGAACTGGGGAGCAAACTCTCCACTCAAGAGGATTCATATTTAGAGAAGAGGGAAGAAAGGATGTTTCAGGCTATTAGCGAGATGGAAGCTCTGTAATCCCATTTTACAAAACTCTTCAAGAAAGTAAGCAGTCTTTTGTAAGAATTGAACAAACAGAATCCCAAACTGCATGTCTTCCCCTTTATAATACTGTTATTATGGAAAGTTATTATATGTGTGTCTTCGAAGACTTTAAAATGGAAATAAACATTTCCCCAAATCAGCTGTCATCATCAAAAAGAGAATCTGTCTTACGGTTAGAAATTCTGAGTTAAAAAAGTTTCTGTTTCTAAAACTAAATGCTGATGAAAGCTATACAGTCCAAAATAGGAACTTTTTTCCCTCAGCATAAACATCTGAAGCTTGAATTATCAGTTAGTTAGTTGGTCCAATATCGCACAGAAAAGACTGTTACACCCATCAAGTGAGGATGAAGATGCATTTTTGCTTGTTCTGTGAATTAAAACTGGACATCTCTCTAAACTATTAAACTAAAGATCCACAATGGATGCTGTTTGCTTTGAAACATGTACACCTTTGCTGGAAAGTAGGCTGGCGTGTCAATCACAGGATTGGAAATCTTAATCCTTCCAAGCCAGAGTTGAATAAAATACTCCCCTTATCATAACAGAGTTTGTCATATCAGTTGCATTTAAAGGAGCATGTTCCTTTTTTTTCCCTTGGAGAGGAATATAAAACTGTGTTTAAGTGAGAACGTTTTCAGTTTAGTATTTCAGAGACATAGATGATGCCAATTTATTAAAGAAACTTGATGGTATACATTTATGATATATGGAAGAGTTCGTTTGTAGAGAACTTCATTGTTACAATTTTTTCCACCAAAATGAAACTTTTTAGGAGTTTGAATGTGCTGTGCTATCATTTCTATCAGACAGAACTTCTATTGCAGATGATGGTGGTTTTAAATGCATTTAGTTTGGCATTTACTGCCTCAGATACATTTGGAATAAAACTGTGGAGCATATTTAAACAAGCTGAAGACAAGCACTCAGAGGCAGAGGAAAGACTTACTTTTTAGCAGTCATCAAGTTCGATGTTCTGGATACAAATAAGGTGTCCCGAAGCCCAGTGGGCTGCTCTTTGCACTTTGTGGGAAACGGCAGAAGTCACATTGAGCCCTGTGGCGTGTGGAGTCCTGCCAGACAGACATGAGCCGGGAAATTCAACAGGCTTACACGTTAGAATTTGCCTAAATCTTACACTAAAGACGTACAATTTCTCTCTGTATTTAACCAAGAAAAGTAAAGTGTTGTTTGACAGGACACTTTTTGTAGAATACTCTAAAGGAAGAAAAATATTCAGAATTTGAAAATCAAAGGGAAAAAAGGCAAGAAGGCCTTCTAAAATAAGTTTAAACTGCTAGTCCACTGGAAAAATTGTATGCCTTAATTTGCTAACAGTCTTAGGAGTGCGATTACTGCATGCGAAGCCAGGGATATTTTCAGAACTTTTAGCTCTGAACAACCCTCCTTAACCCCACCCAGTGAGCTGGGCCTTTCCTTCCTAGCCATCATCATTCAATTCCACGCACCCTTTTTAGTTGGCTTTGAATGTTCTTGTACTCTCTTAAAATCATCCCAGTAATCCCATTTCTGCTCACGTAACCCTCAACCCAGTTCTGATTTCTTATACCATAAGGAAGCATGGGTTCATTCACAACAGATATTTCCTCATTGGATACACAGTGCCTCTCACTGATAACACTGCTTTGGGGGTACAGAAGAAATATAAAAGATGATACATCTCTGTCTTAAGGACCTAGCTACTTATTTGAGGAGAGAACAGCAGTGCGCATAAATTATTCATGCATAATAGAGGAAATTATATGAAACTAAATGGCCATCTACATCCTGAAGAGCAAATTCTGTGAATTATATAGAGGATATTTGGAGAGCCAGGAAAGACCTTCTGAAAATGATAGTTGTTGAACTGGGTTCTGAGGCTGGTTTTGAAGAACATGAGGGACATTTCAGCTGGGGAAATCCTACTTCAGTGGGACATGTGGCACAAGGAATGTGTTAAAGCAAATGGTCTCTGGGGTCCAATAGCCTGGGTGCACTGCCAGTACCTTCTAAAGCATGATGCCCTTGGACAGATTCCTTCAGTTCCCAAAGGCTTTGGTTTCTCATCTGTTGGTTGATGGTGCGAGTAGACTCGACCTTATGGTTTGGGATCAGGAGTAAAAGAGATAATAACTGTAAAGTGCTTAACATGTGTCTGATATATACTAGTGTCTGATATATATATACTACGTGCAAAGTAACCACTAGTTACTCTTCAGTCCATGTTCTGCTCTATAATCACCTTTTAGCACTTGATACTGGATTAAGAACCCTTCTCCCTTAGCTTCCTTTAAATTCCCGTCCCTCTTTGTGGATCTTTCCTCTCTCGGAGACCTCTGTTGGGCCTCTTGGTTCTTTCTGCGGTGAGCGCTTCACTCCCACGTCTTTGCAACTGCCTCTGTGGTGGGGGCTTCTCCGCCCTCAGCCTCTCCTCTAACCTCCCTCCTAAAGCGCATTTCTACCTGGCGGGCTTTTCCACTGGTGGGTCCCACAGGCCACATCCCACCAGCAGGATTTGCTCCCGGTCTCCAGGTCAGAACTCAGGGTTCCCCTGCTCAGCTCACACCTCCTCTGGTGCTCTGTCACCATTGCTGACTGGTTTCCAGTTCCTTGTAAGGGCTTCGTGTCACTGTTCACCATTTTCTTTCTCAGAAACATCTCATCACATCATGCGCGTGTACAGCTTGCATTTATTTTTACCCCCTTTGTTTCCACGGCTACTTCCCCTCTGACTCCTTCTAACAAGTGTCCTTGTCCCTCCCTCTGCATCCCATCCTTCCTGCAGACTGTCCTAGATGTTAGTGTTCCCGAAACCTGCCCGTGGTTTACTGCCACCTCTGCTCTGAAACCTCCACTGGATAGTTTCCTAAGTAGTCGTCTAGCCTCTCCAGAAAGGCCCAGCCTCACCCTCCTGGCCCGCTTCTGCACAGCCCCTCGGGCACCCCCTGATCCAGTTAGACTGACCAGCTCTGCTCCTTGCGCTGCCCTGTGCTCTTCTGCTTCTGGGCATTTCTTTCTGTCTGGAGTATCTGCCTCTTAGGAGCTTTGCCTTTTAAAGTTCACATTTACCTTTCAGAATCCACCTGCATTCCCAAGTTCTGCGTAACGTTCTCCCTCCCCTGTTCCAGTATTGGTCGCATTCTGTGGTCGTTTTTGTACATGTCTAATGTCTTCTGTTCGACTGTGATAAGCTCCACAGACACCTGAACCATGTTCTGCTTCTCTTAGCACCCTCACCTCGCCTTCCCTCTTCACTTCCTAGCACTGAGCCTTCTGTGTAGTTGCTCTCCAACAAATGTTTCTTGAATGAATAATGCAGTGAGAAATATAAAGCTATTTAATTTTAAGTAACAGAGGGATATTGATGAAAGTGGTATTTCAGGAACCTGAAATTAATTACATGAAGATTCTGAGCTAATTTTTCAGAATATTTGAAACTGATGAAGGGAAGTAAAATTATTGTAGTGGCACCCTAAACCCGATCTGCCTTTTTAGGCATAGGGAAGCTCTTTAAAAAGAGGTTAAAGAAAATTCTTCTAATTTTTATCTCCTCCTACTAATAATATGTGTAGTTCAATATCCTCACTTTAACCAAGGTTAAATAAACGAGTTCATAAAAATACCAAACCTTGTTGATATTCTCAGATGTGACAGTCGCATTTCTAGATGATCTAGTGTGATAGCCATAAGTCACACTGCTTACCTAAATTCTTAATTACATGAATGCTTACACACACGCACACACTTAAGAGTCAGTGGATGTCAGATTATACAAAATTATCCATGGCCACCTTGCTAGTTTTCACTTTCCATTTTGTAGTTTGCTATGGAGAATGCCATTGGTGGTGTAATTGAGAATTGCATCTCTACTCAGCAATTTTGAAAGCATAACTGCTCATTTTCTCAGCATAGTCTTAGTGCTATTGGCTTGTATGGATCCTTCTAAAAGCATTTCACCATTAAGTATGTGGATTCTTAAATACACTTTCTGCCATGTTGCCTATTTAAATCCAAAACATAGAATCAAAACTATGATCCATGAGGGCAGGTTTGGGTTTTACACAAAGGACAGTGGAGCTATGACAAAAGGGAAATGTTCCTCAGAGATACTATGTTTTTTTTTTTTTTTTTTATAATAATTTGCCATGTCTAAGTACCCTCCTAATGATTTCAACATAATAAAATTATCTGCTTGATTTATATAGCTCAGAATGCAGTAGAGAATAATGCCCATCGTAATGACTTTCCACATACACCGGGCCTGGTGACAGGAGGAAGGCAGGGTGGGACCCATGTGGACATTCTTTGTAACAGTGACACAGACATCTTATTCACCTGCATCTCTGCTATGGACATATAGAAATACAACTAACTTGGGATTGCTCAGAAGCAGAGCAATTTTTCCAGGATAATAATTCTCTTTTTTTCTTTTTATTCTTGAGTTTGTTAATTCATCATTTTCACGAAAAAACAAATTGTCAGGAGGCAGACCTGAAAGTAACACAAGCAAACTTTGTTTTATTGTGGAAGAAACCAAGGGAAATAACAAAATAAGGTTTGGTGCTTTTTAAAATGCATTAGCCTCCCATTTCTCAAAGCAAGGGAGCAGGCAAACAAGAGGAAATAATACTTTATTTGCAGCAGGAAATTTGTCCCAAAATACCACTGTAGAATTGTATAGAGCTAAGCTGAAATAAATGGAACTGTGGTCCTCTGAATAGTTTTCTTTTGCTGCTTTAATAAATTACCATGAACTAATTGGCTGAAAACATCACAAATTTTATCTTACAGTTCTGGAGGTTAAAAGTCCAAATGAATCGCTAAAATCAAAGTGTTGGCAGGGCTGTATTCCTTTCTGGAGGCTCCAGGGGAGAATATGTTTCCTTGCATTTTTCAGTTTCTACAGGCTGCCTGCATTCCTTGGCCCATGGCCCATACCATCTTCAAAGCCAGCAATAGTTGGTAGAGTTTTCAGGTTTTTCACTCTGTATTTAGCTTTTCTGCTTCTCTCTTGCACATTTAAGGATCAGGGTGATGACACTGTGCTAACCTAGATAATGCAAAGTAATCTCACTATCTAAGATCAGCTGATTAGCAACTTTAATCCAATCTACTACCTTTATTTCTCCTTGCCCTAATATATTCACCAATTTGAGGGCTTTAGATGTAGATATCTAGGGGATGGGGGGAGGGGGTGGATTACTCAGCCTATCAAAGTTTTCCTGCTGGCCTGAAAAGATTCTCGATCAGTCTACCTCCAGAAAACATTTATTACATCCCAAGATCACCAAATGTCCAAAACCTCATCAGTTCAGAAGTCCCAGATCTCAACTATATAGGTGTGTTCTTGGAACATCTTTTCTAATATTTGGATTTAGACTTTTGGATTTTTGGATGTTGAATATACAGAGCAGGTCTTTCACAGACTTTAATATATCTGATGCATTCTGACATGCACCCCCACACACACTCACACACAATAACACAGAAAAGAAAGGAAAGAAGGAAAGTTGGAAAGAAGAAAAAGAAAAAAGATAATAACAATAAAAGGTAGCTTACAGTGACTGTGTATTATTTGCCAGGCACTGTATTAAGAACATAGAGACCACATACGTACCTGCCCACCCAGGGGACTTTTCTCTGAATGCTTCAACCACTTTCAGGCCTGGAGTCTACATAGTTTGTTGGAATCTGACTAGTTTATTACAGCTTAACTTCCCCTTGAGAATAGACGAGGTGTTGGTGTCCACAAATGGTAGATTTGGTTCCCCATCAGGTGGCGTTTTCTTCAGGGCTGTGTGTCCATGGGGTAGGCTGAATTCAGGGCTTGAGAATTTCTTTTTTTTTAAGATTGATTTATTTATTTTTAGAGAGAGGGGAAGGCAGAGAGGCAGAGAGGGAGAGAAACATCAGTATATGGTTGTCTTTCACCTGGCTTGCAACCTGGTTATGTGCCCTGGCTGGGGAATCAAACCAGCGACCTTTGGGTTCACAGGCCAGCACCTTCTCCACGGAGCCACCAGCCAGGGTGAGAATTTCTAATGAAGGAATAGGCAGAAGGTAGATACCAGGTGAGCTGGCTGGGTTACAGGAGAATGATTCTCACTCAGCAGAAAGACTCAGCAGGGCGTAAGTCTACCTTGGTCTGTTCAGAATCAGTCACCAAGGTCTAGTTAGGATGGACCATCAGATCTCCATGAGCAGCATAATCTTGAGAACACACTGTCATCTTGTGTAATCAATCATTCATGCTGCACTGACCAAAAGCAAAGAGCTATTGACACATATAGGTGAGAATCCAGAGAGGGGAAACATGCATAGTTTCTCTCCCTTAGTTATCTTAGTGGCCATTTAAAGATGATGAGAGAGGGATGGCACGTACACAGCCCGGGTTTTGCCACCATCCTGCCCTGTTTCTGTGGAATATGTTCCCAACCTTGGCTGTGGAGAGCAGCAGTACTGAACTCACAGGCAGACGCTGATCCGTTGGTGAAGGATGAAGGCAAGTTTTAGAGTTTTACTCCAGTTAGACTCTTTTTCATAAATTCATAATCTCATTAGGCCTATGTTAAACTAGAACGTTCTCCCATACTTTGACACATAGCAACAGGTATACATCTTTCTTTTTCACATGTTAGCACTCATTGATTGTCATCATACAAGTCAGCTCTGGTCATGTATGTGTTCTGATGTTTTCAAAATCGATATACAATGTTGTTTTGTTTCTGCATCTAGCAAATTATGGATGGTGATCACATCTAACTTAAAATATGCCCCCTCAGTACCTTGAGCAGTAATGAACTGGTGCTAGATTCTAAGTCCTAATTAATTAATTGACTTCAGGAGAACTATGAAAATTAGAGAGGTCACTCTTAAACAGTAATTATCAGCACTGATCACCCATGAGAGGTTTTTTGTTTTGTTTTTTAATTTTTTATTTATTATTTCCAGAGAGAGGGGCAGGGAGAGAGGTAGAAGGGAGAGAGACATCCATGTATGGTTGCCTTTCACCTGCCTCCAGCTACTGACCTGGCTGGAGACCTGGCTTGCAACCTGTTTATGTGCCCTGGCTGGGAATCCAACCAGCGACCTTTGGGTTCGCAGGCTGGCGCCTTATCTAATGAATTCCTTCATTAGAAATTCTCACCCTGGCTGGTGGCTCTGTGGATAAGGTGCTGGCCAGTGTTTTTTTAATCCACATTCATCTTCAACCCAGAACAATTAGATCTCAATCTTTAGAGGCTGGACCCAAACTTTCTATTATTATTGTTTTCAACCTCCCCAGCTGATTCTAATGCTCAGCCAAAGTCAAGAATTTCCACTCTAGATATACGCAATTTGTGGAAGGCACAGGGAACTTTAGGCAAGTACAACTGCTTTGGCAATTGAATAGGAAATAAGTAGTTGTTGTTTTTGTTCTCCTTAATGCATAGGCTTCTAGGAGAGAGGTGATGAATGTCTCCATACTGTTCTCAGCTTCTTGAGGGGCCCGCAGAGCTAGATAGGTTGCCTCAGCAAGAATATCAATGTATGGCTACAATCCAAGGATATCGCACCCTTGCTCCAAGGCATCACTGTGGATTTCTGTTACCCTGTAATGCCAATTGCTGTGGATAAGAGAAGCATAAACATGTGGCATGCCTTCAGCATTCTGAATGAGGGCAGAAGTGCCTACTCAGCTGCTTGCCTCTCTCACTTTTTTCTTCCCCAGCTTTTCTCAGGCTGGACCATGTCCCTTCATTCCCTCTCTCCAAAGTCTCTGACTGCCCTGGTGTTAAAAAATACAGAAGTGTTTTTTTCAGGCTATGCAAATCACCCATCCCCAAAGGGCTTCTCTTTCCCTCCTTTGTGACACCAAGCGCTGCTGGTTTCTCTGGGCCCTGCATTTCCACTTCTAACAATCCTTCCAGCTGGCTTGACCTCAAGCCTCCAATCTGAACTCTTCGCTCTACTTTTTACATCTCAAGAGGCTATGTCATCTTAACTTCTTCATTCACTTTTTGAAATTATTTCTTGAACCCCTATCCTTCATCTTGGCTCCATTGTGCATTTTCTTCTAATGTAGTTTTCACACTCAAATATCTCATTCCGACAAGTATGGGTCTAAAATGTAAGCTTTATCTTTAAACCCTCCTTTCTTTCCTATTTATATTAATGGTACCAATATTTTGCTTCATCCATGGGAAACAAAACAAAACAAAAAGCCAAACTAAAACAACTGCAAGAATAAACAGGCACAATAAAATTGAATCATAATTGTCTCCAGATAGTTTGTAACAATAAACTGGAGGACTTTCCATCCTACTGTATTCCCACTGCTACTTTATTAGTGTAAACCCATTAGGGTTCTCATTGCTCTCAAGTGTCTCTGTTCTCTTCCATCTCCCTCTATGCTCCAGGACGCTTTTCCACTAACTTCACCCAAACGTTGGCACAACTTTATCTGCCCAGCTGGGGAGCAGCAGGGGGTCACAGGCAGCTCCAAAGGTGTAATGGTGATTTCTTCTTTCTTCAGTTGGATGGAAAGTATAATGGCATTTCATTATTATTCTTTAAAGTACACATTTGTTAAACATTCTTTTGTATATGGCATACTTTTAACTAAAATGAATTAAAGTCATGTTTTTAAGAGTCTCAACTATGTCCTATTGCATCCTAGAGTCTCAACTTGAAATATCAAAGTTGTGCGTCAACTCATCGCAAATAAACCACCCACTGGGTTTCCCTCCGCCTGCCTGTCCTCACCTTCCCTCCAATCACATTGATTCCTCCAGGATCCCTCACTCCCCACATTTGCCTTTTCTCCCCAATCTGTTCCCATTGTGTTTCTACCTGAGAAATTCTGTTTCTCCTTCACAGCCAGTCATGCTGTACACTCCCCCTTCTCCTTAACCTCCAGCTCTTCTTGACCTTTATAAGTTTCAAATCTGTATTTGGTTAATACTGGGTTATAGTCTACTTGGCTTTTTTTTTTCTTTAGTATTTTATTATCTTTCCTTAACTGAAATATAACATCCTAGATGGTTGACTGTGAATCTTTTGCTACTTTAAGTATGTTGGAGGATGCTGTGTTTGTTTGGGTTTATAATGCCATGTTGAAATAATCCAAAGAATGTTACTTTAAATGTGCGGCAAGCCAAAAAATGTAGAAGAGCAGATAATGATCTTTGAGCGCTGAGAACAATGGTCTTTGAAAATGAGTTCAAAGCTCTACCAGATGTAATAATCCTGCAGGCGAAATCACCTTTTGGAACTTTTTGCTGAGAGTTGCTTATGTTAATGTTATGTTTACAGCAGTTGAGGAAAATGGGCTAACATTTATTTGGTACAAGTTTAATCTATTCTCTGCTTATCATCAAATCAGTTTTCTTCCCTTTTAAATTTGCAGTTTATTTTCATCAGAGTTTTGGAGTTTTTGATAAATGGCACATGGCTCAGGAGTCAATTTCAGCTAGGAACATCACTAAAAAGAGACCAGGAAAAGGAATGAATTCTTTCCTGCCATGTGGCCTTCTGATTCACAAGCAGTTTTTAATACAGGCTGAAGCATTTAACTTCTTTCAAACTGGAAGTTGATGTACAGATTGTTCACAGTCTTTAATAATTATTTTAAGGCTTATTTACTATTTTTCCAAATAATACCTTATGATTTAAGATGAAGATGAGCACATTAAATGTATGCTAATTGTGTTATGACTCAAACAGTCATAGCCTATTAATTTAAATTTGCACATTTATGTTAAAATCCATTATTTTCATCAAAGATACAATTAGTATCATTTAAATATTGAAATACAGTTTAATAGTAAGATTTATTCCCTATCCTATGATTTGGAATCTAGGAATTTATTAGGATATCCACTTTATTGTATGGTTCACACACATAGGCACACGCACACTTTTGGATAGAAAGAAACTGAAATTTGTTAAAGATGTACCTGCTTCCCAACTCTGCTACCACTTCTTCAAAAATAAGAGCATTGTGTAGGCAAGTTTAGGTGAAATCAGTCTCTTAAGCTGAAGCTATTTCAGGACAGACGAAAGTTAAAAATCTTGTTTAAAAAATTGTCCAAATGTAGCAAAATTTTCATACAGAAATGAGAAAAAACAGTATAAGAAAGAAAAGGAAATTGCATGGGGATTAAATGCTTATGTCCCCTAAAATTTGTGTTGAAAACCTCTTAAGGTATTCATGTCAGGAGGTAATAGGTCATGAGGCTTGGACTCCTGAATGGAATTAGTGCCTTTATCTTCCATGAGAGATTAGAGGGAAAAACAGCCATCTATATTCCAAGAGGCGGACTCTCACTAGACCCGAAATCTGCCAGCACCTTGATCTAGGACTGTCCATCTTTCAGAACTGTTGTTTGTAAGCTAAACAGTCTTTAGTATGTTGTTTTAGCAGCCCAAACGGACTAAGACAGAAAGAATAGTGGAGACCATGCCCACTAATGGAGTGGGTTAATGTTTTTAAGCATATACTGTTCACTCGACACTGTGATAAGCCTTTTCAGAGATATAGAGAAGTTAATTAATTTGCCAGGAATTACTGATTTACTTAACAGTAAAGTTGTACTTTAGACCCTGGAATATCTGAAATCAGAGCCCACATGCAGGTAATGAAATATTATTTTTGCTCCCTGTATACAAAAGTCCTAAATAAAATGCCATGAAAATTAGAATCCATAAGAATACAAAAGAGTAATACACAATAACCAAGTAAATATTTTTAGGAATAAGATGATATGATATTTTTAGTAAGTCAGTTCTTGTAAGCTGTCATGAATTTAATACTTTTTTAAAGGAATTAAGGAATAGCTAATTCAAATAAACGGCATCATATTTAATGAGACTATACAAGCACAGTCCAATCAAGGTTAATAGTATCTTTACTAGTATTCAATACTGTTCAGGAAGTTCTTAGCAAATGTGATAGCACCACAAAAATAAAAGAAGTAGATGTAGTGGAAAGCAGCAGGTAATGTGACTTATTTGCAGTTGATACAATGCCTTGGAAAATCTATAGGTAGTTCTGTGATTCAGGTAGATCAAAGTTACTCTTCAGAACTTCCATCTCTTAAGTGTCTTTTAGTGGTAGCCTATAGCCTAATATGTCCACATTTAAAGCTTTAATCTCTTCATCTATAAAGTGAGGATAATAATAGCACACAATTTGTGAGTTTAGGGAATTAAATAATGTATTACTTAATGCACTGAACCTCTCTTCAAGTAAGTATTCAATAAATGTCACCCTGTTATCAGCAAGTGCAATAATAAAAAAGCTGGAGAATAAAAACAAACTTTGAGTTTAGTAAATAAATGTAGAAAAATACTATGTTTGAATGCCAAGCACTAGGTTCATTTCCTTTGCTAAATTCTCTCTCTAGAGCACTGCTGTCCAATACAGCTTTCTGCAATCATGGGACTAGTTGTGCTTCCCAGTGTAGTAACCACTAGCCACTATGCCTTTGAGAACTTGAGATGTAGCTAGCATTACTGAGAAACTGAATGTTTAATTTTATTTGAATGCAGATTGAATGACAACATGTGACTAGTGACTGCTGTATTGGAAATTAAAGCCCTGGAGTATCTCAGTAACTCACCTGGCTATATTTGCCCATGTTATGCTGATGATCCTCAAATGAACTCCGCAGTCCATACCCTGCTCTGAACATCATGTCTCCCACGTATCCATTTGCCTACTCCGCCCCTACTACGGCTGGAAAACAACGAACACTCACTCTGAAAGAGATCTGCCTCCCAATGTCCATCCTTTCCCCCTTTGGTGATGTGAACCCCCATTTGGGGGGAGGGGGGCATTTTCCGTAGGTTTCCTTGAAGTTAGTGGCTTCCAACAAGTATGTGAGTTAAAGAAGGTGGACTGTCCTTTTTCTCTATCCTACTGCCTAGAACTGATGGTCATTTGGAGCTGGAGGAATAACCAGTCTGAGGGGTTATCTGAGTGGGCAGCTGGAAGAAACTGATAGCAGCATGGGGCTGCCTGTTTGTTTATGTGAGAATGTAACACATTTTAATCTTGTTTATGAACTATTAATTTTGGGTTTCTTTGACTTAAATATATGAATCTAATCCTGCTGTAAGACAAATTACAAGGCCTACATTATGAAAATATTCAGGATATTAAAAATGGAATGAATGAGGCCCTGGGTGGGTAGGTTAGTTGGTTAGAGCATCGTGCCAATATGCCAAAGTTGCAGGTTTCCTCACCAGTCAGGGCACATACAAGAAGCAACCAGTGAATACATGAATGGGTGGAGCAGCACATTGATGCCTCTCCCATCCTGTTTTCCTCTCTCAAATCAATAAAAATAAATAGATGAAATAAAAAAATGTTTTAAGAAGTTGAATGAAAAGTCATACAAAATAATAATGGTAATCTTCATCATACTAACATTTGATTAATGTTTTTCCTGGCAAATAAAGTAAATGCTAAATAAATATTTGTGTATCTCAGTAACAGCAAATACTTGTGGGATGAATGAATTTTTTTTAATGAATGATAGAGATAAAGAATTCATCCAACATGTACCTATTAACTACCTGAAATAGCAGGAAACATTGCTCTTTTCTGCAGAATAGAAATGAAACAAAATAAAACAAAGATGACTAAATAAAACAAAAACAGAGTTAAGATCTAGTACCTTAGTATATTTTTTCCCTGGTGATTTACAAATATTGATTAGAAGAGTTAGCAGAGATAAACTTTCAATTTAGAAACAGCATTCTCTGAAGGCTAAACAAAAAATGAAGTTACACTATTCCACTCCTGCAATATTTTCTCATAAATTTAAAACAAATAAAATATAAAAATGAGTAGGGACCAAATAAGATAGATTAGTCCAGCTTATTTGTGTGCCAGCAACTTTAAAATGAGAATAAAGAAACATGACAAATATCTTAAATATTAGCAAATATTTATTATGACAAGATAATTATATGCCAGACACTCATCTAAATGTTTATACACATTTAATACTTAAGCAGGAGGCAATTACTATTAAATAATATCACTCATCTTCCAGATGTGATAACTAAGACCTACAGAGTTAAGAAACATAGCCAATCTTAGACACCTACTAAGTAGTGATGCTGGAATTTTTTTTTTTTTTTTTTAAATAAATGTATGGTTGCTTTTCACCTGCCTCCAGCCACAGACCTTACTGGAGACCTGGTTGGCAACCTTGTTATGTGCCCTGGCTGGGGAATCGAACCTGCGACCTTTGGGTTCACAGGCCGACACCTTATCCACTGTGCTACCAGCCAGGGCTGATGCTGGATTTTAAGCCCAGGGACTCTTGCTCCAGAACTGGCATTCCAAACCCATTACACTATTGAAGAATAAAATCCTTGCTGAGCACGAGGTAAAAACTCCACCATCACATGGAATAATAATCATAGTCAATATTCTTCTAGATTAGGAAAGGAGCTACTATCAGAGGTTTAACAGGTACATTAAAAAGTTCAATGCTGAAATACCTCAGAGAAAACATTACTACTATGTGAGAATCACTTACCTAAACAAATCATAAGAAACATGAAATTTATGTAAAAATGTATCTCTATCCCTTTTAAACATTCCTTATGTTATTTATCCTATGTTATCCTGAAATCACTAGGTAACTTGTTCAGAATATATATGATGATAAAATTAACCCTTTTTGCTTTTTATAATGACTGTAATTTGTGATTTTAAAAGGGAGTGAAGTTAAAATAAATGCTGAAATTAGTATTACTGTAATAGTAGTATATGAGAATTAAATGTATAGTAAATGAATGAATGAACAAAGGCGGAATAATAACTCATCATATACATGAAGATAATTTGGATAATCAAAAAATGAATGTTATTGCACAAATTTGATTAAAAGCTGTCCAAACATAGTTAATTTTAGATTAAAAATCAAAATCTCTAATTACTTGTGGTGTTTTCTACAAATTGTTTGGTAATGATGGCTTATCTTTTGATCTTTCAAAATATTCTTTAAGTAGGACCTAAGTTTGTGATTTCAGTTCTCAAGATGGAATATGATAAAAGTGTCCTAAAACAAATATAGATAGCCTTACATATGAATGAGTCATAACCAAAAATGGATTAATTTGAATCTTCCATATTTACGACACAGAATGACTTTGTAATTGAGAGAATATTGTACATGCTGGCAATGATACCAAAACAGTTTTTGAAAGCCCACTGGACCCACAGTGAACCAAGTGTTGGGTGCTTAGTTGCCATCCATGTAGCTTCTTTGGTCAACTGTCTTTTCAAACCTTTTGCCAATTTTTCAATTGATTCTTTTCTTAATATTGTTGAGAAGTTTTAATATATTTCAGGTTCATGTCTTTTATCAACAATGTATTTTGCAAATGCTTTATCCCAGATTGTAGCCTTTCTCTTTATTTTTTAATCAGGTCTTGAAAAGACCAGGGGTTTTTAATTTCTATAAAGTCTATCAATTTTTTAAAAGATTTTATCTATTATTTTCAGAGAGAAGGATAGGGAGGGAGGAAGAAAGGGAGAAAAACATCAATGTATGGTTGTGTTTCACCTGCCTCCAGCTGAGGACCTAGATTGCAACCTGGTTGCAATGCCATGACTGGGAATAGAACCAGCAACCTTTGGGTTCACAAGCTGAGCCACAAACCACCAAACAACTGAGCCACAAGCCAGGGCACAATTTTTTAAATGAATTATATTTTTGGTGCTGTACCTAGAACATTTCTGCATAAACCAAGGTGTTAAATATTTTCTTTGAGGTTTTCTTCTAGGAGTTTTATAGCTTAGGTTTTATATTTAAGCCCATGATCTATTTTGAGTTAAATTTTGTAAATGGTGCAAAAACCTAAGTTTAGTATAAATCTGCATATGCATCTATGAAAAAAATAGTGCCAAGTATGACTTTTTATATTAGTTTTTTTAAAGATTTTTTTTATTTATTATTTTCAGGGAGAGGGGAAGGGAGAGAGGGAGAGAGACATCAATGTACAGTTGCTTTTCACCTGCCTCCAGCCACAGACCTGGCTGGAGACCTGGCTTGCAACCTGATTATGTACCCTGGCTGGGAATCGAACCAGTGACCTTTGGGTTCCCAGGACGGTGCCTTATCCACTGTGCCACCAGCCAGGGCTGCAAGTATGATTTTTAAATATTTCCTCAATGAAATCATTATGAAATTGCTCTTTGAGGTAATAATTATATCCCCTTTTTCAAAGATGAGGAAATGAAGTACGGAGAGATCCTGAAGCCACTTTATCTCACTCTGAAATTCATCCATTGACTGATGTTATGAAAGGAAGTTCTTTTTAAGAGTAAAGTTCCCATGTTATGAATGACCTGTCCAGGTCACAAATAAGCATTTCTTTCCACTATACCTTCCTGCTGCAGACGGGGCCTCTGGACCCCAGATCTCTACCTCCCTCCTCCCAGCATCATGCTGGGTTCTAACGCCCAGCTGAATGGACAAACTGATGACTGTTTGAAAGGATTCTTTGTAGTGGAGAATTAATAAGCAAACTATGGCATACTGGCCAAATGGAATATGACTCAGCAATAAAAAGGAACACAATACAGGTGCACATACATACAGCCTGGCAGAAATTCAAATGTATTGTGCTAAAGGAAGTGAAAGTCAAAAGGCTACATTTATATGGCATGCTAAAAAAGGGGCAGAAAGTAAATCAGTGGTTGCTAGGGGACAAGGGTGAAGAAGGAATTGTCTTCAAAGAGGCAGGGGAATCTGGACACTGGGGTTGATAAAATCATTGCTTATCCCAGTTACAGCAATGATTACACAGTTGTTGAAACAACACAAAAAGGATAGATTTTAATTTATATAAATTATACCTCAATAAACCTGATGGAAAACAAACTCAGATTTTCAATTAATAAAGCTCTTTTCATCTAATGAACCAGAGTGGACCAATGAATCAGTCAGCCTGATGCTTCCGAAGAAAACAGGGAGCCCCTTGGCAGCGAGTTCCCTCAGTGCCCCATAGCAGCGGCCAGAACAATTTCTGGACACAGCAGGTACCCAGTTAGCAGGCACCAAAGTGAAGTGAATTCTGCTGTCATTGAATTGTTGCTTCTTCTGGAGCGGGAAGACCCAGCTAGTTTCACAGCTTTTCAGGGTCTTGTTCATGAATCAAAAGTAAGCATCTGTTTCTAGGAAAAGTACAGTGAGCATTAAAAGAAACTTGAAGCCAAGCCTTGACCTAGTGTCTCTCTGTGCAAATGTTTGACAACAGTGTGGCTGCCTATTAGAACATTTCAGTATAAAACTATACCTAGCCTTTGTCCGCCATTCTTTTGTAAGTGGTCTGAAGGCAATTTGTATGCTGGTGTTCTTCATGTAAATGAGGCCATTATCCTTTTAAAGGTATAAAGTCTCCTGTATGTGATGGAGCTTTCTAAGAAACAGAATTGACCTTTCTTTCCCTCCATTCAGGGTGCCTGCAGAGCCGGCACTCATTAGCTAGACTTTGACTCCATGACATTTTTACTTAATTTTCTTCTCCTCTGTGTTGGACACATGGGGCAACCATTTATGTTCTTTCTTGACCTGAGATGCTCTCTAATCTCTTTCCAGCTGTGGCATTTGTCATTCAGTCACATCAGGATATGGTGACCCTTCTATCCTGTGGCAATTCCTAACTGTTAATTGATTCATTTTAGAAAAGGAACTAGACACTGTCCTACAGACTTAGCTCAATTTAATTAGTGTAAAGCAGAATGGTGGATAGAAAAGCAATTTTTTCTAAAGTGGAAACACATTCTTTACAAGGTAGCAGCAAGAAGAAACAGTATTAGTTTTTAGTGCCTTTAGTTTTTATAAGTGCTGTGGATCGATAATAGACTTACAAGCAGTAAGTTCTTATATTAATACTGATAATGCTGATAATAAAAACAATAGTCATAAATAATCATAACTGAAATTCAAACTCAGTTTCTTTTAAATTACACACTGTGCGTCATTATGCAGAGAAGTTTTTGTAATCACCAGTATGCCAAGGATGGTGCTAATTACTTTGTGTTCTCTCAGCCCAACTAGGTGAGCTTCACTGAGCCAGTTTAACAGAGAGGGGGTCTGAGGCTCAGGGAGGTGAAGCAACTTTCCCAAGGTCACCCAGGTGCTGTGACCAGCATTAGAACCCAGGTACACTCTGACACTGTCCATGCTTTTCATAACTGCCCCCACACACAACACACACAACCTTTAGAGTAATAAGATACAGGCAAGGACATCTCTGAAAATCATTGCTAGACACTTCTTTAAATGTGATAGTGGAGCCTGAGAAAGAAGATACCTACTAAGAAGGGCCCTCGGTGACTTAATTCGGCTCAAGTTGTAAAAACAAGAGCCTAAGAGCTACTTCTTTACAGGGCCCTGCACTGCACTTCAGATAGGAGCCTGCACTACACACCCTGCCTCCCGCCCTGAACTGCCTGCCTGCCGTGCATTCCTGCCACCTGAGCCACCCCTTCTGAGCCCTTCCTAGAACTGTATTTCAGCCAGTAGGACTGAGGTTTTTCTGTCCAATTAGAGCTGCTGTGCAGCTATATGCTTATCAGCATCTTCGCCAACCAACCAGGAGAGTGCCGTTTGGATCCATCAGATTGCAAGGATTTGGAGTCCCATCCTTGTTTGCTTGAGGACAGGCCAATCAGACCAGGAGCAGGGACTTCCATCTCTATTAAGCCAGCTCTCTTCTGCCTGAGGAGTACGCTTTCCCTTTCCACGGAAGACGGAAGACATCATTCCCTTGGCTGGAACTGAAACACCAAAGATGTAACCTCAAAGGTGTTTAGCGAGAGCAGAACAGATCAAGCCAGCCCAGGAGTGGACCAGACCAGACCAGACCTACTCAAAGCAGAGCAGAGCTATTCACCAGAGGGCCTCCCTGCCCCTGCCCCTGCCCCTGCCCGGCCTGGCGGCAGGGCCACCTCACTGCCCAGCTGTGCCGTGTATCACAACTGAGGTTCCTTTGCTTCACTGTTGAATTTGAAATACTGTATTTACAGATTATTAGGACTCAATAAAATGTAGGATCTTAGGAAACCAGTATGCGTTTTAAACGTTCATTTATTTAACCAGGGACTTAATATGTGCATATCTACTCAGAGAAAGTATTATCTTTATTCTCTAGCAGACTGTAATGTCAGATGTGAACAGATAAAAGGAGCAGAGGGTAGCAGCAGAGAGTGATGTGTTTTACAATACAGGAGTGCTGTGTCCAGGAGCCTAGGAGAACAGAGAAGCAGACAATTTGCATCTCTGGGGCGGGCCTGCCACAGAAGACTTTGCAGAACCATGATGCTGAGCTGAGTTGTGAAATGGGTAAGAGTTAAGTGAGAGGTGGCTCCCTGCAAAACAGAGGGAAAGTTTTGTGTTAGAGCTAGAGACTGTACATTGGTAATGGTCAGGGGGAAAAAAATGTGTAATAAGGGAAATGTTCTTGGCTGACTTCTTGGTATGAAGATAAAATAACTCCATTTTCTAGCTCTCTCCTTTACATGGAGTGCCATTATATATCCATCTCTTCCTTGTAGTGTCTTCCTGGCAGGTGGCATTGCTGCTTCTCTAGCTGTTTTCCTCAGCAAGGAGCTCAGTTGCCTGGGAGGGAAACAAAAGGTTACTCAAGTATTAACTGCCATCAAAACTGCTGCTGTCCCTCTAGTTAAAAAAAGAAGAAGAAGAAAAAGAAAGATCTGTTTCTTTCTGAAAGGAATGACTACATGAGAACTTTCTTAATTTTCATAATAGAGATCTGCCCTTTAATGTTAGTAATTATATTCTACGTACTGGAAGTATTAAACATCATTAGCTTTCTGTGACCTCCCATATGTAATTGTTATAAATAATCCTATTATAACAATGCAAAATAAAGGAGACATCTGACTCCTTGACATGTCATCCTGTAATACTTGCTGTATGACCATGCTAATGAATCTTTCCCATTTGATGACTTCCGTCACTTTGAAGATGTATGAACTCCTCTTACTTTCTAAAATGTTTCCTCCAGATAGTTGATAAACATTCACTTCGGTTTCCTTCTAATTCTTCTATGGCTTGCTTTTATATCTTAACTTTTTATTCTCAGATACTATATATATACATATTTTATTTTCATAGTAGACACTAATAAAGATGTCCTCCTTTACCAGCCTCTATTCATCCACTCTCTCTTCCCGCTGGCCATTCACTACACTGTTGTCTGTGTCTATGAGTTGGTCATTTATGTTCTTCACTTAATTCCTTCATCTCCTTTTACCCATTCCCCGCCTCCCTCCCCTGACAGCTGTCAGTGTGTTCCATGTGTCCATGCCTCTGTTTCTGTTTTGTCCCTCAATTTATTTTGTTCATTAGATACCACATATAAGATCATATGGTATTTGTCTTTTTTTGACTGCCTTATTTCACAAGCTTCAGGTTTTTCCTTCTTTAGCCTTCTTGGGATGTTTGTCACTGGCTAAGCCACTGTTTGCCCTTAGCCCCTGTGCTGATGGCAGTGGAGTTGATGTGTTCTCTTTTTCCATAAGAGCTTATGGGATAGTTCCTAGGCAGTTCTATCCATTTCTCCAGATACCAACTCCTTTTCTTCCTAATTAGGGTAACTTGTTACTGAGCCAGCAGTCTGGTTTGTGAGATCCTTCTATTCCTCTTGGAGTCTCTGGCCATGCACTGACAAAATACTTTCCCAGAACTTTCTGAACTGCTTAATCAACATACCTAAGTATATTTTATTTTATTTTACTCTTGGCTGCTGTTATCTCTGGGATGATATAGTCACAGACTCCCAAGTTCCCATCATTACACCTCACTAATGCTTTTCAGGTCAGATGTGTGCTAAAAGTAGAAATTCCCTTTTTCTTTTCCTTCAGCCATCCAAAAGATGTAAATGTCACAATAAGAATTTGTTGACTATTGTTGCTGGAGAGCTGTGGGGTCTTCCCAGCTTTAGTTGTCTTCAGGTACAACAAAAAATGTGAAATGTGTGTTTCATTGGGACAGTAATTGCATGAAGGGAGAATCTGATACAAAAGGGGTTTGAAGAGACTGGGATCGATCAATGGGGAAGCAGAAAGAAACGGCTAGCCTCATGGTTCAGGCATGTGAGATGATGGAGGGTAATAGACACATCCAGGCTCAATTTTATCGGCACTGCCACACGTCTGGGCCACAAAGCATGGAAATGATCTGTTGTCATCTCTGTTACCTGCCTCATGGACACTACTGCTAACTGCCCTAATAGTACACAAAAGACAATGAAATGTCAAGAATTCCATAACTCTAATTACAAAGAAATATCTAGATAATCCTATACATTATCATTAAATAAAATTAGACCTTATAAAAATGATCCCTCTCTTTCTCTGCTTTTCAAAATATTGTCATCCTTCAAGAGCATATTCGGTGTGTCCCTCTGATGACGAGTTCCCTACGACCTGGGCAGCCTCTACCTCCCTCTCTTTCACGCTCCCATCCCTGAACTTCTTGTTCATTTTTATGGGTCTCACATTCTCATTTTGACTTTGACTCCTTAACAATTCATAGATACTCAAAGATGAATAGATACTGTTCCTTTTTCTGTTTCTGACATACACTATATTACCTAGTAGCTCCTAGATATATTAATATAACATGACATAAGTCAACTAGAATGCTTGAAGGTATGAGGACTGCATGGGCTGCATGAGCTGATTTAAGAAAGATGTGAAAACATCTCCATTTTGACTACCTGCTTTTAGAACTCTGACCACCAGGTTGAAGTTACAGATGAGTATTTGGGATTCATTAAAAAAAATTCTAATAATTTGAGGTATTCACAAATGCAATAAAATGATTTATGAGGAGTGATTATTCTATCAAACACTTGAGGGACAGAGAATGATTTATATGTTTCTCTTATGTGTGTGTACAGGTAAAAGATAGGATGTCAACGGGGAGATGTGGAAATGGGTAGGGTGTTTCTTACCCAAACACCTTGAAACAGATAAATGTGTTTGTTTATGTTGGAGCATGGTATCCAGAAGCTTTTCAACATGCCAAAGGCTAAGGAAAAAACAAATTTGTCCTAACAATTCTTTAGTTTTTAAAACCTTCCCAGTGTTTTTGTTCTTGGCCAAACTTACAGACTGAATGTGGTAACACTGGTTATCATGCAAACACAAGCTCCATTTGGCCTGTAGTTACATTATCATTAATTTTTGTAAGTTTACAAAGTAGTTATTAGTACTAACTCCAATTTGTTTGAATGGGAGAGGACTTCAAAAACTGGAATGTATGCAGAAAACATATTAAAGGGATTTTTTTATCATGAACTGAATTAATGTCATTCTAAACATTATTGCATAGACTTTTCTCCCCACTATTTTTGGCATTTCTGAAATAAAGATGCATCTTACAATGAGGGTATATTATATTGCATTGTTTTCTTTAAGACTTTCCATGTGTTTTGTAAAAATACGCAGTTTATTATCCACAGTGTTTAATGATCAGAGAAATATGATCATTTGATTCACAGTGGCTGAGAAGGTCAATATGGTACAGGTATCAGGACTGTCTGAATCAAGATCCTATGTATGGTTCCTTAATTTCTCTGGGACTCAGTTTTCTCATCTGTGAAATAGGGATAATATCTACTTTATAGATTGCTTGCGAAAAGTTGAATAAGGTGATACTTGCAATGTGTTAAACTTTTTATTACATCTGTTTCAACTTATTGATGTAGAAAGAGTTAATGCTTCTCCCAAATTGCCAAAATTACCAGTAAAAAAAATATTACTGAAAATCTTGGAAGATCTGACATTATTTTATTTTATTATGTAAATAGTTTTGACCTCCAGAAATCATTTATTTTGCTTTGGAAGCCTCATTTTGTCTGTACTGCTAACCAAACACTTTATTCCATTATGTGCAACAATTTATAATGAACCTTAAAAGAACTACTGATTATCTTAGAGTTTTTTGGCTCAATTATCTATTTCAAATACTCAATGACTAAGGAAAGCATGTCATTTTCTCCTCTCCTGCACACTGGAGTATAATAGACTGTGAATAGAGCAAATCAAAGAAACACAAATACCAGGATATGGGGCCCATTGTGCTCAGTTTGTAGCTCTGTCATATGGTTTTAATTTGTCGACTGATTGATTGTAACAGACTGACAGCACATTGTTCCTTTCTTGGAATCTCTAGACACTTTAATATTCCTATTCTTATCTGTCCATTTTGATTCCAAAACTTAAGAGGAATAGAATTACAGCATTCACTTTGTTTTCCTGTACTAAGGGATCATCTCAAAAGTGCAATTTTGTGATTAGGCGAGATGGCATGCAAACACTTGGCTAATACTGTTCTCCCCAGGGTGCAGAACAGGTAAGTTCATAATGAATGGATGTTGTGCTTTGATTTCGAATGGATGTAAAACCTTACCACACATGGCATTTTTATTTTTTAAATCTAACTATTTTAAAATTAAGAGAATATTAAAATTGAACTTTAGAAAATGGTATTTAAACATAAATCAAGGGTGCTAACTGCTTATGAACATTAATCCCTTTCAGAAAGTGAATAAACAGACTGATCTGACATAAATTGGGGTGGGTTACTGAAAAGCTTCAGTTTAATTATTTTTATTTTTCCTGATTTAGGTGTGAGTTCTGCCAAATTCTAATGTGCCTTATTTTGAAAACTACAGTAATTATTCAACTAATTGCTGTCATAATATTGTCATAGTAGTTTGGTCCTTGAGGGGTGACATGTGGGGGTGGGATGGGGGGGTGGAGAAGCCAGGATTAACAGGTTGGCCCAAAGTATTTTCATTAACTATTTTCTTTGATGTTTTACAATCAAGTTTTGTCAATGAGTATGACAGACCAGCTTCAAAGAGTACTTAGCATTCCCAAATTTAAACACATTTTGATCATACCGTAAGAGGTTTTACTTAGAATAAAACAATTGACCTTATATTGTGAATCTTGAAGTGAGAAACAGCATACGATGCCTATCCTGAAAGTATCGGCCACACAAACGGTTTTAATTGTATTGACATTGGCTCAATACTTTCAGAACTGACTTCATATTCAATTTCTCAAATGTAATACAGCTGAATTTTTTGTTTTATTAGTAATCTTAACACTAGTTAGGACTCCATGTAGACAATGCTAGTGCATGGTTACTTGGCCAGTACTTTGATCAGTTCCTTCTTCCTACACATAAATCTCTTAGCATAGTGTTTGCTATACAGTCTGAGCTTAATAAATCTTAGTTATCCTGTTGTTACTTTCATTATCATCCAAATTGAGTGAAAATCATAACTTTAATAAGTTGATAGGTGACTTCAATAACAAAGCACATTAATTTAGAATAAAGTCATTTTTTTCAAGGTTTAAGGAAAAACAAACCCATTACAAATTTAAATCTTTTATTATCCCGTTATATGTCCTGTGAACCCTCAATAAAATTCTCTGGCAGAACTGATTCACTCTCCTGCATGTTCTAATAACACTTGCCCTGTTGGATGTGATACCTTCAAAGTTGTTCTCATTATTGTGGATACCTGTGTAGCAGAAATGAATTATCTTCCCAATTTTCAGCTTCTTTGAACCTTAGAAGCTACTTTATAATGACTGTGGGGCATTTTCTTTGTTTTATCTGCCTTTCCTGCTAGCCTGGTAGGCTCTGTGAAGATATCTTACGAATCTTTACATCTTTATCACCCAACATTGTGCTATTGGCAACACTGAAGGTGCTTAACAAATGTGCTTTGGAAAAGTAAGAAGACAAACAAGAAGTAGAGAGAGGAAGACAGAACAGAAGGATATATTTAAGGTTTAAATTTTCCCCAAAATTCTCTTTGACTAAAACCTTATGAAGTCAGATGGGTTTGTGCTAACATTCATAGAAATTTAACCTTGAAGGCCCTGGAGAAGTCACCATCAGTCAGACCTTCTCTTTTAGTGTTTGAGAAACTGAGGCAGGCCGGACATTACGCTATGTATGCAGTAGGTTTAAATGATACATCCCTACCCATTTAGCATTTGGGAAAAGGGGTGGTCTTTCACTTTTAATTCTCTATACCATTGTATTTCTTGATTTGAACAGAACAACAACAAAAAAATAACACAGAATCACGAGCCACTCTTATAACATCATAAAAATATGTAGAAAAGTATAATTAAAATAATGAATTTTAATACCCTGCTTGAATACCCTATAGAATAACTAAAAATAAGCAAGAACAAAAAATGTCCTACAGCATCAATATCACTTGCTAAAGTATATGTTTCAAAGAACAGACTGGAGTTCACCTGTTTTGTATTAAACCTCTCTGGCAGATTGGTGAAGAGGCCGCTTGCTTATTTTTAGGTCAGGATTTAAATGCTTAGCTGTATTGCCTGAGAGCTCAAATATCTGCCCAAGAAGACACTGCTCAAGATTTCTTATGTGTTTCAATTAAGCCCCACCCTTCTAAAGTACCCATGCGCGGTCATATTCAAGGACGCTCTCCTCTGATCTGTCTAAATTCATCAGAAGTTTTCTTTTCGCTAGTATTTCTGAATTCCTTTCTGGTTCATTTAAGGAAAAGCAAAACCAAAATATTTTAAAGGAACATCAGGTATTTGTAAATCAAGTTGAGTTATCCTTTCATTTGTGCTTCCTTTGAACACTTTGGCTACTTTCAAAGTCTCCTAAAACTTTGAAAAGTAGAAAGAGGAGAGCGTTGCTATAGCACCACTTGTGAAAGTGTGGTCGGAAAGAAAGGAGTCTAATGGCTAAAAGCCAAGCAATATTGCAACTCATCTTTTCTAACTTTGCCTGGAGAGTTACTATATATCTATATTTGCATATTAATTACCTTGCATACTAATTGTCTACAAGCTCAGAGTATCCGTTCAACGCAGTTTTCAACGTTACTGTTGTTACAGCTTCCGCCACCTTTGAGGATTTCCAGATTCGTCCCCACGCCCTCTTTGTTCATTCGTACAGAGCTCCAGCTTTCTGCGATCACTGTGGGGAAATGCTGTGGGGGCTCGTCCGCCAAGGCCTTAAATGTGAAGGTAAGAAACTTCCTTCTCCAACGGAGCTGAACGCAGGCTGGAATTACCTGCTAATGTTGTGCCCTTTACAACAATGTTTTCTCTCCCTTAGATATCGTCAGGATTTGGGGAGTGCATGAGTTCTGTTCTGTTCATTTCATTACATTTCCCATCTTGAACGTATTTGCTCTGACCTGAGAAACCCAATTCTCACATTTTTTCCCTATGTCATATGAGTAGGTTGCTTTCATGTTGGTTATTTTGGCAATAGACTAAACATAAAATTGGTATCTTAATCCAGATCTTGGAATAGTAGGCATTCAATAAATGTTGAGATAAACTGAGGTTCAGAAAGTTAATCTCAAGGTCTCTCATTTGTGAGTGGCAGATTCCAACTTGTGCACACTTACATACCAATATCATACCTTTATCATCCTCTATGGAAAGAAATCCTTGAACCGTGGGGCCAGAATGCAAATCAATGTAGTTCAGAAGTTATGTTCCCCGTGTGTCCACTCACATTAGAATTTATGGCAGCTCAAAAATGACTCAGATCCTCTTTTTGGAGTTTTCTTTCCTAGATCCTTCAAAGCCAAAATCCATTAGATCATAGGAAATTTTTGAAAATGATAATCATAGTAGTTGCTGAGCTCATCCAATGAAATCAGAATTTAAAACCCCGATTATTTACTGGTTGGGAAAATAAATCAGAAAAAGTTTAAAAGAACATCTGAATACCAAGTAGCCCCCAAAGATAATAGAAGCAGTACAATTTTTACAGGTTCAAAATTTCCAACCCATACTAGAAGGGCTCTTAACTTATGGCGGGACAAAAGTCACTTTTATTTTCTTTTTTCTAGGATGTGGTCTGAATTACCATAAGCGATGTGCATTTAAAATCCCCAACAATTGCAGTGGTGTGAGGCGGAGAAGGCTGTCCAACGTGTCCCTCACTGGGCTCAGCACGGTCCGCACCACGTCCGCCGAGCTGTCCACCAGCATCCCCGACGAACCTCTTCTGGTAGGGCCTTCTGTCCATCCATCCCCCTCTTGTATGACAGACCTGTGGGACAAGGTGTTAGTAGTGTGGACCGAAGACCATGTCCTGGGAGGGAGGACACAGCCAGCATGTAAATGACTGTGTTTCTTCAGGGCCTGTGCTGTAGAGTGGTCAATGTTTCATCAGGTTCCCACTAATTTGTGAGTTTAGTCCAGTTACAAAATATGTTAGGCTTTTTCATGGTCGTAGGGCCAGAGCAGCACAAAACGATGTGTGAATGTTGAAAAACATCTTGTCAGAATTTGGAAAATAGAGATAAAAGCTGTTTCCCTGCAAAGCTTATGAAAGTACTTTGTGGCATAGCTGAATATTTTTTCCCAGAGAAAATTTTCAATTTTCTGTTAATGGAAACATGAAAGTCTTTAATTGCTTGCCGTTCCTGGCGTACATTCCAGTGTATTATCAGAATGACACTATTGACAAATGCTGTGAGAAAAATAGCACTTAATACTTTAAATTGTTCCATTAGCTCTAAAATATATATTTTATCCATATGGCTTAAATATTATTCTCTAGGAAATGAAATTCCAATTTTCAAACCTTCAAAACACAGTAAAAATTGTAATTATGTGAATTATTTAAAATGAGAACAATTTTTTGAAATTAGCTAATGGTATGAGGCTTTAAATTTCCTATATTTACTCTGTCCCCCAATGGATTTTACAAAGACTGTTCATAATCTAGCTGTTGTAAAAAATTAAAGAAAAAAATTTTTAAATTAGTGAAATTTTTAGGTTAAATCCATTTTAGGAGAATGGCATTAAATATTTGAGACATCTCTAAAAAGTTGTATTAATTAGTTAATTGTTTAAAAATATATATATATTTTAGAGATTTTATTTATTATTTTTAGAGAGAGGGGAAGGGAGAGAGGGAGAGAGACATCAACGTATGGTTGCCTTTCACCTGCCTCCAGCTGCAGACCTGGCTGGAGATCTGGCATGTGACCTGGTTATGTGCCCTGGCTGGGAATTGAACCAATGACCTTTGGGTTTGCAGGCTGGTGCTTTACCCACTGTGCCACCAGCCAGGGCTATGTTTAAAAAATATTTTATTGTGATCTTTTTATCATTTTAATTTCATACAGTGTAAGCCAGACATATAGCTCAATTGAATGCTCATTTTTATAGTTAAGAAAATTCCATATTCTGTTTTCTGAAGACTTTCTCTTGGGAATTTCTTGTGTGTTCAGACCTCATTGAGTGAACAGACCTGTTGGGAGAAGGACTGAAGTCTACCAGTAACTAGAAAAATGTATATTTCAGTAACTATTCAGAATATACATGTGTGATTATATATTATCCAATAATGTTGTATTATTATTTGGAATTAGTGTTATTCTTACAGAAAAATGCTTAAATCAGAAGCTATTTATTTTTTCAAATAACTCTCACGTCACTGTCCCAATTCAAAGTTCCTCAATTTAGTTCAAATTTTTGTAAGCAGTGATTTTACAAGTTACAACAGTTACATTTGCTTTTAAGGATAGTCTCCTGAGAGTCATAAAGTTTTTCACGATAGACATTTAAAGACCTGTTTAAGAAACAAAATTATAAGTTAGTTGTATTTTATTTTTAGTTTTACCAGAAAAAATGTTTAAATCATATATCTTTTAAGAACTCTGAAGCTCTAAAGTCATTCATCATTAGAGTAGATTAGAATCTAGATAATTAATACTGAAGATTGTTCTTTTATGTCTTTTTATAATACACTTTTTTATAATACATACACTTATATATGTACATATTTATACACATATGTACATACTTTAAGATATCACATATATAAATGTATAAGCATAAATTATATATTTAATTGTAATATGCATGCATATATGTGTAAACATGTAATATATATAGTTTAGGTTACATAACTATAGTCTTTTTAACACAAGTTTTTGTGTTTTTAAACCAAATTATTTAATTGTTTTACTTAACCAAATTAAATGATTATTTAATTTGTGAGTTCCTAATTACAAGTTATATTTTACAACAAATGTTGAGTTCATTAGTGCTCCATTACTGAATGGAAATTTTTTGTAGTAGAATGCTTAAAATGTATTTTTAAAATGTACTTTTAAAAATTATATTTTAGCCCTGGCTGGTACCACAGTGGATAAGGTGCCGGCCTGCGAACCCAAAGGTCGCAGGTTCGATTCCCCCACCAGGGCACATAACAAAGTTGCAAACCAGGTCTCCAGTCAGGTCTGTGGCTAGAGGCAGGTGAAAAGCAACCATACATTGATATTTCTCTCCCTCTCTGCCTCTCTCCCTTCCCCTCTTTCTAAAAATAATGAAATAAAATCTTTTAAAAAAATTATATTTTAACTATGTCAAGAATATTTATAAAATAGTGATCAAATTAGATATCTATGAAGTGAAAAAATAATGGGGATGATAAGATACTTTGAAACCTACTATCATAAGTTTATAATGTTGTATGAAATGCCCTACAGGTAACCTTTTAATAAGAAATGTCTTTGGAAATAATGGCACATAGGCTCTCAAATTTGTTTTACATGCATCAAAGCCTTCTGTGCCCTCACAGGGTGCTTTGTGTCATTTTTTATCCAATTTCTGAGAAAAGAAGAAACTTTGTCCTACCTTGAGGAGGACATGGCTTTCTTGGTTCCTTGAGCTAGGCCATGGCTACTTTTTGCCAGGCAAAACCACTCTGCTTTAAGCCCTGGCTGATGGCATAGTGGATAAGGCACCAGCCTGCAAACCCCAAAGTTTGCTGGTTCAATTCCCAGCCAGAGCACATAACTAGGTTGCAAGCCAGGTCTCCAGCCAGGTCTGTAGCTGGAGGCAGGTGAAAGGCAATCATACATTAATGTCTCTCTCCCTCTCTGCCTCCCTGCCTTCCCCTCTTTCTAAAAAGAATAAATAAAATCTTTTTAAAAAATACTCTGCTTTACCCAGAATTGTTGGAATTGCAACAAATATGTTCCTTTTCATCCCTAAGCAAGGGGTGAAAGGCCAGTTACTGTATTTTAAAATTTGTGGTGCATGCCTAGTCGAAGGTAATATAATAGCAATAATAGTGAAAACTTTTAGTTCTATATACCATAAAAGATAGTTTTATTACTGAAAAAGATAATGGCATTGTCTATTACTGCCACCAAATCACCCATATTGCAAGTCTGCCATGATAAGTGTATAGATTTTCTCTCAAATGTAAGAAAATGATTTTTTTTCTTATGAACTTGATTCCCTATTTTGACTATAAATCATCATTTCACATATATGTTAAGATATTAGTAATTTCATTCATTTTTCCATTTAGGGCACGTAAACTGCATTTCATATTTCAGTAATATTGCTCAGTTAGGAAAAGAGGATAACAATGTAGATTATACATCAAGTTCTATCTGTCATCAACTTTGGCAGTAAGCAGTATCCATTATACCAACCATAAAGCAGTTCCTCTTTTAAGAAAATCCAAAATGTCGTCAGTTTATGGCAAACAGCTTTGTGGAGTGGTAGGGGGTGTTCATCATTTTGTAAATTATCACCAATGTAAGAAGAAACAAGAAAAATAGCATATCCTTAAGTCAGACTCACTATTATATCATTACATATAAATAGACATATCAAGATTTTATCCATTTTAGGGACTCTTAGACAGTTTCAGAAGAGAGTTTGGGATTGAATGACTGTATTGAGAGATCCAAGGAGGTAGAAGAGTAAGTGGAAGCTATACTAACCTCCTCCCTGGACCAATCTGGAACTACAACTAAATTGTAGAGAAAGCATCCTGAGTAACCAAGTGAACAATAGCTGGAGCGAACAACCACAGACAGACAGGAGAAACCATTTCACCACAAGGCTGGCAGGCAATGTGGAGGAAGCTTGAAAATGCTAGCAGGGCTCCCATGGGCAGCAGCTGAAGTTCTGAAGGGTTATTTCAGCAACTGTGGGGGTGGGGGTCATAACCATTCTTTAGCTGGTGGAAGGTGAAAGGCAACCATATATATACACACACACACACACACACACACACACACACACACTGATGTTTCTCTCCTTCTCTGCCTCTCTCCCTTCCCCTCTCTCTAAAAATAATAAATAAAAATAGGTGTTAAAAAAAAAAGAATAAAATACTTAGCAATAAACCTAATCTGGATATTAAAGACCTATACTCAGAAAGTTATAAGACACTGCCAAAAAAATATGAAGATGATATAAAAAAATGGAACATATCATGTTCATGGATTGGAAGAATTAACATCATTAACATTTCCGTACTACCCAAAGCAATCTATAGATTCAACGTAATTCCTATCAAGATTCCAATGATGTATTTCACAGAACTAGAACAAATATTTCAAAAATTTATATGGAACTGCGAAAGGTCCCATGTAGCAACAGTGATCCTGAGCAAAAAGAACGAAGTTGAAGGAATCACGCTACCTAATATCAAACTGTACTGTAGGGCTATAGCAACCAAAACAGCATGGTACTGGCATAAGAACAGATGCATAGATCAATGGAACAGCTAGAGAGCTCAGAAATGAACCCACAGCTTTGTAGTTGATTAATACGTAACAGAGAGAGCAAGAGCATAGGACAGGCTAAAGAGAGTTTATTCTATAAATGATGTTGGGAAAATTGGACAGATACATGTAGAAAAATAAAAATAGACCACATTCTTATACCACATGCAAAAATAAGTTCAAAGTGGATCAAAGACTTAAATGTTAGACTAGAAAACATAGGCAGCAAAATCTGAGACATTGGTCATAGCAATCCTTTTTTAATCTGACATATCACCTTAGGCAAAGGAAACAAGAAAAAAAAAATGGGACCACATCAAACTGAAAAGTTTTTGCACAGTCAAGAAAAACTTCAACCAGGGAAAAAAGACATCCCACAGAATGGGTGAACATATTCATCAATACATCTGAATACCCAAAATTTATAAAGAACTTATAAAACTCAACCTCCCTCCCCCCCCAAAAAAAATAGTCCAATTCAAAAGTAGGCAAAAGACCTGAATAGATACTTCTCCAAAGAGGACATACAGATGGCCAATAAGCATATGAAAAGGTGCTCAGCATCACTAATCATCAGAGAAATGGGAATTAAAAACAATGAAATATTATCTTACATCTGTTTAGAATGGCAATAATTAATAAATCAACAAACAGCAAGTGCTGCTGGAGATGCCAAGAAAGGGGAACCCTTCTGCACTGTTGGTGGGAATGCAGATTGGTGCAGCCACTGTGGAAGGCAGTTTGGAAATACCTCGAAAATTTTTAAATGGATCTGCCTTTCAACCCAGCTATACCATTTCTGCTCATATATCCAAAGGAACCCAAAAAACTAATTTGAAAGAACATAAGCACTCCTATGTTCATTACACGTTTTTTTTTTTTTTTTTTTTACAATCACCAAGATATGGAAACAGCCCTAGTGTCCATCAATAGATAGGTGGGTAAAACAACCATGAGACATCTCCACAATGGAATACTACTTAGCCATAAAAAAAAAAGAAATATCCTTACCCTTCACAACAGTATGAATGGACCTGGAGAATATTGCACTAAGTGAAACATGCCAGTCAGAAAAGGGTAAATACCATATGATTTCAGTCATATGTGGAATCTAATGAACAAACTGAACTAACAAGGAAGATGGGGACAGATGCATAGATGGAGGGCAGGATGACAGCTGGAGATAGGTCATAGGGGCATGGACATGGACACCAGTGTGGTGATCTAAAGATGAAGGTGGATGTAAGGGGACTAAAAGGTAATGGTAAAAAAATACAATAAAGATAAAATTTTTTAAAATGAAAAAATGTTAAACACATAAATTGATAAATTATGCATGCCTTTCTTCATGCTGCTTCATGGAAGTATCATCATATATTGAAAATATCCATAATTAGATAATTAATTCTGCAACAGTCTGCTTACCTAACATCTAATGTGATAGATGGAGGAAGAAATTTTCAAAATTAATTTCTTTAAATACCTCCAAAATAAAAAAATTGATCTTGTTATTTCTCTGCACTTCACTTATCTTTCTTATTTACAAATATTTGGGAAAAATTAAAGCCATTTAAAACTGTGTTATGCAAGACTTAGTCTTGAGCAAAAAGGTAATAATTATTCCAGAACTTCTGCTCCTACATATGAAGAAAGGACCATTATAAAGCTGAATAAAATATAACAAAGAGTAAAACATATATGAAGGTACCCAAGGGCATCCAAAGCAATCTGGATTTGGGGGACCAATGTCTCAGAAAGAAGGAAATCACAGAGAGGTCCATGCGTAGAATAGCACTAGCGCACAATAAAAAGTACCACTCTCAAAATGTCAGTAGTGTTGAATTTGAGAACCCCTGATGTAAAGCAAAGCTGGAGAATTTCCAGCATTTTATAAAGCCACAGTTAAGTCAATGTGGTATTACACAAGAACAGAAAAATAAATCAATGAAACAGGACAGAGAGATCCATTAACTACATGGCTATACAGGCCAATTGATTTAAGACAGGGATACCACTACTGTGAGAAAAGCGTGTTTTTTTTTTCAGCAAACATTTCTGGAGCCAACAGAAAAATATGTACAAGAATTTGGAGTAGGAAAGGCTGTTTTACACAGCATTCAAATTATTCATGATGAGGAAAAGATTAATAAGTTGCATATTATTAAAATTAGGAAATTAAAACCCTGGCTGGTGGCACAATGGATAAGGCACTGACCTGCAAACCCAAAGGTCGCTGGTTCAATTCCCAGCCAGGGCACATAACCAGGTTGCAAGCCAGGTCTCCAGCCAGGTCTGTATCAGGAGGCAAATGAAAGGCAACCATACATTGATGTTTCTCTCCCTCTCTGCTGCTCTCCCTTCCCCTCTCTCTAAAAATAATAAATAAAATATTTTTTTTAAAAGAAAGAAAATTAGGAAATTATTTTTCTCAAAATATACTCTTGAGCAAGTCAATGATTGAGAGAATATTCCATTAAGCCAATCACAAAATGAGAGAATTTTTCAATGTATATGTCCTATGAAAGACTCATTTGGAATGTATAAAGAACAACTACAGAAAAAGTTAGAAGACAGGCGACTCCATTCTATATATAGGCAAAATTCTTGAACACTTTACAAAAATAAACAGCCAATAAACATGAAAATATACTTTACCTCACATACAAGGAGTCTAAAGTTAAATCTACAATGAGATGTCTCTGTATCATAATGTCTAAACTTGAAAAAAAATACTAGCAACAATGATTAAGATACTGAGCAAGTGGAACACGTATATGCAATTTCTGAGACTATACATTGGTTCAGCAGTTTCAGGAAACTGGTTTCCCAAAGTTATTTTCTGACAGTTACCTTCTAAAGATGAATGTGTGCATATCATATAACTTAGCAGTTCTACTCCCAGCTGTATATTCAACAAAAATGTTTAGAGATAAGCCCAGAAAAATACGTACAAGCACTTATTTAATTTCTTTTTTAAAGACTTAGTTTATTATATTAAGTTCAGGTATACAGCATGGTGGTTAGATATAGTATAACTTAGTACTCACCTGACACTATACATAATTATTACAATATTACTGAATGTGTTCCTTATGCTGTACTTTACATAACTGTGACTGTTTTGTAACTGCTAATTTTTAATTAATCCTTTCACTATTTTTTTTCCATAGAAAAATTGAGAAGCAGGTACACAGATTTCCCTGGCCCCACACATACATAGCCTCTCCCAGTATCAACATTACTCACCAAAGTGGTATATTTGTTGCCAGTGCTGAACTTACATTGACATATCACAATCACCCAAAATATAGTTTACTTTAGGGCTTACTCTTGGTGTTGTACATTTTATGGGTTTAGGCAATGCATAATGACATGTATTCATTATTATGGTATCATGTAAAGAATTTTCATTGTCCTAAAACCCTCTTTGCTCTCCCCTCCACCCAGCCCCTGACAACCATTAATCTTTTTATTGTTTCCATTGTTTTGCTTTTTCCAAAATGTCATATAGTTGAAATCACACAGTATGTAGACTTTTCAGATTGGCTGCTTTCATATACTAATGTGCATTTTGGGTTTTATCTGTATTTTTTCATTGCTTAATAACTTATTTATATTTAGTGCAGATTAATTTCCCATTGTTGGATGTGCTACTACTGAAGAACGCATTGGTTGCTTTCAGGTTTTCACAATTACAAATAAGGCTCCTATTAAACCTCCATGTTCAGGTTTTTGTGTAGACAGAACTTTTCAGATCCTCTGAATAAATATCAAGGAGCATGATGGTTAGATTATACATATAAGAATATGTTTAGTTTTATAATTAGCTGTCTTCCAAAGTGGCTGTACCATTTTGAATGGGAGTTCTTGCTACTTCATATCCTCACCAGCATTTGGTGCTGTCAGTGGTCTGATTTTTGGCCATTCTAATAAGTGTACAGTGGTCTAGCATTGATGTTATAGTTTTCCTTTTCCTCGTGACATTCGATGTGGAATATCTTTTCATGTGTTTATTTGCTATCTATATATGTTCTTTAGTAAGATTTCTGTTAAGGTCATTTGTTCTTTTTTAAACTGGGTATGTTTTCTTGCTGAGTTTTAAGAATTCTTTGTACATTTTAGTTAACAATCCTGTATTAGATGCATCTTTTGCAAATATTTCCTCCCAGTTCATAGCTTGTTTCTAATTCTATTGACATTTGTTTCTTGAAGAGTTTTTTTTTTTTTAATTTTAATGAAGTCTAGCTTATCAATTATTTCTTTCATGATATGTCTTTTGCCTTTTATCTAAAAAGGTATCATCATTCCAAGGTCACCTAAATTGTCTCCTTTGTTATCTTATAAGAGTTTTAGTATTGTGTTTTAAGTTGAGGCCTGTGATCCATTTAGAGTTATTTTTATTACATGTGTAAGGTCTGTATCTGATTTTTCTTTTTGCATGTGATGTCCACTTATTTCATTACCACTTGTTGAAGAGACTTTTTGCTTTATTATTTTTGCTTTCCTTTTTTGTCAAAAACCAGTTGATTATATTTTGGGGGTCTATTTTGGAGCTGTTTATTTTGTTCCATTGATCTATCATATGTTCTTTCACTAGAACCACACTGTCTTGATTATTGTAGCTTTATAGTAAGTCTTAAAGGCAGATAATATCAGTTCTCCAATTTGGTTCTTTTCTGTCAATATGGTTTGGATTATTCTGGGTCTTTTGCCTCTCTCTATACACTTTAGAACTAGTTTGTTGATATTCATAAAGTAATTTGTGGGGATTTTGATTAGGGTAGCATTGAATCTGTAGATCAAGTTGGGAAGAATGAACATCTTAACAATATTGAGTCTTCCCCTCCATGAATAACGTTTCTTTATTATTTAGTTCTTCTTTGATTTCTTTAATCAGAATCTTGGAGTTTTCCATATAGAACTTGTTCATATTTGGTTAGATTTATATCTAGGTATTTCATTTCTAAAGGGTGTTAATGTGAATGGTATTGTTATAAGCATGTTTTTAATATCTTTATTCATAATAACTAAAAGCTGGAAACAAATGCATATCAATAATAAGGTTATTAGGCTTATCATAGGTCATGTGAGAAAAAGTAAAATATTCTATCAGAATAATTGATAATTGACTTTAGTCCTGAGATTCTTATCAACCAATTAAGAGAAAATGGGGTTATAAAAATTACATGATTCAATAATAGGAAAGAAGTTCTTTGGGAACTAAATGAAAAGCAGTGTATAAAAGTTTAATCAGGCCTTGGCTGGTGGCTCAGTGGATAGGCTCTGGCCTGCAAACCCAAAGGTGGCTGGTTCAATTCCCAGCCAGGGCACATAACCAGGTTGCAAGCCAGGTCTCCAGTGAGATCCATAGCTGGAGGCAGGTGAAAGGCAACCATCCATTGATGTTTCTCTCCCTCTCTGCCTTCTCCCTTCCCCTCTCTCTAAAAATAATAAATAAAATCTTTTTTAAAAAAGTTTAATCAACACAAGAAATAGCACTGATTTTAAACACAATCATGTATTTTAGTTATGAAAAGAGTCAACCTGTTTCAGTTTGATTTGTTTTCTAGTTAAATGATAGAGCTGCTCAGTAAAGCTTCAGAGAACAATGATAAAAAGGAACATATTCAGTATAAATTACCAGATATGTGTTGTCTACTTAACCAAAGTTTTTCTTATATTTTCTTCATTGATACTTCTCTTAAAAAATTCAGAATAACCTTTCCACATTTGAATTATATTTCAAACTTGAATGGAATTGTACAGAAAACAGCAATATGCAGCAAGGACTCTAAAATGAACAAAGAACGCACAGTGGCCTATTTCTCTCACTAACCCACCTTTGCACTTTCCCAGTTTGTAAACCACTGACTGAAACTGATTATTCACCTGCTTATTCTTATCTGTAGGCAAATAAATAACAACTGTGTAACATTTGATTACTTTGGTGACCTTTCTTTTTTTCCAATGGAGAGGATAAATTATTGTGAAAAAAATCAAATCTTTCACCCAAAGGTCAAAAATGCTTCATTCTGACTGTAATTTATTTTCATCAAGGTGAAGTAACCATCTTGTCATTCCTGATATATGACGTAGTTTTTCTTTTTCTCTCTCTCTTTTTTTTTGCCTCCACCAGATCACAGCTGTAATTTTTTTTAAATCTTGAGTTTGTATCTATGGTTCCATTTAATAGTTAAAAAGTAATTCACAGCTCAGATGTTTCTGTGGCCACAAAGACTGATTACTGTAAGATTTTTATTTTTCTTGAAAACAAACCTATATAAAACATTACTGAGTAATATGCATTGCTTCCTTCTAATAACACTGGTTTTCTTCTCTCTTTTTTTCTTTTTGTCTTTTTCCTCCCTTTGTTCTGCTCCTTTGTTTGGTTCTTACAACTTCATCTTTCAGTCTCCACTGAGTCCTGGCTTTGAGGTATGTACCTGGCATTGGATATGCTTCACCATCTTTTGCAAACCAACGTTTTAATACTAGGTTGTTATCAGACAGTCATCTGTGTGAATTTGATAAAAATCATCAGGTCAGAATTTAGTTCAAATTGTATGTCAACTATAATCTTTAAAAATTTAGCTGATCCTTGTTTCCAATAGACTGATTGTGACCAGGGAGGAGAGGGAGAAAGGAGAAAAGAAAGGGAAGGGTTTAGTCAAGGAACAAGTATAAAGGACCCATGGATGTGGACAACAGGGTAGGGTGTGGATTGACTGAGGGAATTGGGGTGGGGTGCCAGTAGAGAGCAATAGGGGAAAATGTAAGACAACTGTAATAGAACAATAAAAAATAATTAGCTGAAAATCCATTCTATCCAACTGCAAAAAAGAAGCATTTTTGTTGTTGTCTTTTCTTGTTATTCAAATTTTCAGTCCTCAATTAGACAAAGAGCAGTACAGGGATTAGAGTAACAGATCTTGAATTGTAAAATGAAATTTTGCCCTCAAATAACCTCATTACACTACCTTGATGTCTTTCTGTGAAACAGCAGGATACAGTCAGCACTCACTTTACTCAGTAGCATGTTAACAGAAATGTATGCATATTGGAACTGTGTCTTGATGCCAGCTAGCACAGAACCATGTAAATTGAGGTCACCATCTCAATATACACAGGTTTCGGTTGGCACAGTAAGGTACAAAACAAGGACTATCTGAAAATAAGTGCAACTTTTTTGAAAAAGGAACTTTAATTCCTTAACGTATTATCAACAATCTGATTATTTTTTAAAGGGTGGTATTCAAGTGGATATACCAAGATCTCAATCCAAGAAAACCTCATATATAGAAAGGACACAAATTTTCTTCATAAAGGTTTTAATTAAGTACTCCTCCAAAACTGGCCTTTTATTTATCATAAGCAATTGATAACTTGAACACAGAGAAAAGATATTTAGGTCAGGTGCTAAAGTAGAGTATACAATAGTGCTCTTCTTATGGTAAGTTGTTTTGCTCAATTGACATGTTAATATTTAGTTTTCTTTATTTCTGTACCTTTCAGAAATTGAGAGTTAATATATTGTTGTTTCCCCTCATGAGACTATAAATTTCAGATACCATTATTAGTGTTCATTCTCAGATTGTCTTGTTAAGGTAACTCTAACAAAGGAAGCTAATGAAAACACAACCAGAAAGTATTCCAGGTTGAATAAAATTGGTAAGTCAAGATATCTTGATTTATAAGATGTAAAATGAAGAAATCACTTCAATAATAATAATAATAATAATAAATTCTTACATTTAGAAAAATTACCCTAGTTTCAAATGTTCCCTACTTAGAAAAGTCCAGGGTGAAAGCTCAATAAAAGTCCTTTTCACATTCTTGTAAATTTAAATTTTATAATTGACAATACCTTCCTGATATAACTTTAAATGTGAAGTAGAGTATCTCCTTTAAACTTATCTTTTGGGAATCAAGCCAGGGACAGATTGTGTAAAGGAGGATTGACAAGAAGTCTGCTTTCTGTGGAAGTCGCACAACTTTAAGGTAGAAAGGCCTTTACACATAACTGCTGATAGAAATAGGATGTGTTTTCTGTATAAGCTTTGGTCTTGAACTTGTTTATACCTTCTGTGCTAAATAGATAACAAAGTTGTTTTTGTTCTCTTTGTAAAATATAAATATCTTAGAAGAAAATGATGCATAAAATATGAAATTTTTAGAAAAATATTTTAGTGACTGTTCTATGAGCTGCAGAAATGTTATAGAAATCTGGTCATTGTTCCATGTTCAGCAGGTTTTGTAACTTCAAGATGCAAAGGTGTAGAAACTTTTAAGGTCAGTTCTTCGCTCTCATGGGGCTTGCATAAATGGGCAATATGCAAACAAATAAATGTAATACATGTATATATTTGTCACAAATTCTTGGTGTGACATCACAATTATATGTTAATTTATTTAATCTGATTAGGTTCTCATTTTTTAAGTTTATTTTTTAAGAAAGATTTTATTTATTATTTTTCAGAGAGAGGGGAAGGAAGAGAGGAAGAGAGAGAGAGAGAAACATCAATGTATGGTTGCCTTTCACCTACCTCCAGCTACAGACCTGGCTGGAGACCTGGCTTGCAACCTGGTTATGTTGCCCTGGCTGGGAATCGAACCAGTGACCTTTGGGTTTGCAAGCTGGTGCCTTATCCACTGTGCCACCAGCCAGGGCTTCATTTTTTTATTTTAAACAATGTGAAATAAGCATCCTTGTATGTATTTTTTTTTAAGTATTAGTAGGTTCTTCAATAAGCATTTCTGAATAAATTAGTAGGTTATATTTTTAGAAGTCAGATGATCAAAGAATTTATACTTTGCTTTTTACCAAATAGTTCTTCAAAACATGGTAAAAGTCTACATTTATAAGTCTGCGGAGGACAGTGTATGAAAGTTTCTATTTCTACATGTTCTTCCCAGCAATACATTTTATCAGTATTTTAAAAGGTATTATTTTCACCAATTTGATAGGAAAAATATCTCTACCTAATATCTATATCAGAAGATACACAGCTTTTCATATATTTATTGCCTATTTGTATTTCACCTACCATGAGTTGCTTGTCTCTTTTTCTACTTACACGATTATTGGTTTCTTAGAATCTTCATACGTTTTGATAGCAATCTTCTGTCTAAGATTCTGTGGTATAAATAATTTTCACTTGTATGTGTGTTTTTGATGTCATTTCCAATGTTAACATTTTCACACAGAGAAGAAATATTTTCATTCATTATCTTATTATATATAAACTATTGAAAATAAATTCAAATAAGCATATTAAACATAATAATTTTGTGAAATTATTGAGAATGGTCTTTTCTCGAGGTAAGAGAGCTTAAGTCAAAGTAGACTGTGCAACAGAATATAAAACATTAGCATCCTTTGCAACCAGGGTACAATCAATGACAACTTTTTCCCCTCTGCCCCTCTCTGCCCCTCTCTGCCTGGTATCTTCCTTCTCTCCAGCAATCTCTCTTCCCTTAGTTCATGCCCATGGGTCATGCGTATAGGTTCTTTGACCTCTCCATTTACTTTAGTGTTCTTAACACCCTCCCTTTCTATTTTGTACCTACCAGTTATGCTTCTTGATTCCTGAACCTTTTTCCCCATTCTCCCCTTCCCCTTCCCCACTGATAATCCTCCATATGATTTCCATATCTATGGTTCTCTTCCTGATCTAGTTGTTTGCTTAGTTCATCTTTAATTTTTAGATTCATTTATTGATAGTTGTGAGTTTATTATCATTTTACTGTTCGTAGTTTTGATCTTTTTCTTAAATGTGTCCCTTTAATATATCATATAATAAGGACTTGGTGATGATGAACTCCTTTAGCATTACCTCGTCTGGGAAGCACTTTATCATATCTGCCTTATCATTCTAAATGATAGCTTTGCTGGATAAAGTAATCTTGGTTGTAGGTCCTTGCTTTTCATCACTTTGAATACTGTACTTCTTTCCAGTTCCTTCTTGCTTACAAAGTCCCTTTTGAGAAATCAGCTGACAGTCTTATCAGAATTCCACTATAGGTAACTAACTGCTTTTCTCTTGCTACTTTTAAAGATTTTCTCTTTCTCTTTACTCTTTAGCATTTTAATTATGACGTGTCTTGATGTGGTCCTCTTTGGGTCTAGCTTGTTTGGAACTGTGCTTCCTGGACTTTTATGTCTATTTTCTGTACCAAATTAGGGAAGTTTTCTTTCATTATTTTTTCACATAATTTTTCAACTTCTTGTTCGTCCTCTTCTCCTTCTGGCATCCCCATGATTCAGATGTTGGTACATTTAAATTTGTCCCAAAGGTTCCTAAGCCTCTGTACATTTTTTTTTTTTTTTTTAATTCTTGTTTTTACTTTCTGTACTGACTGTTTTCTTCCTTATGTTCCAAATTGTTGATCTGAAACCTGGCTTTCTTCCTTTTATCATTGATTTCATGTGAATTTTTCTTCGTTTCACTTAGTGTGGCCTTCACTTCTTCCCTATGTGTTTGCTGAACTCAGTCATTTTTGTTTTTTTTTTGGTTGTTTGTTTGTTTTTTTTTGCAAATATTTTTTTTTTAATTTTATTGTTGTTGTATTACATCCATCCCCTTTTTGCTCCCCTCTGTCCCCCTCCCCACCCACCCATTCCCCCCAAAGTCAATCCCACCTGTTGTCCATGTCCATGGTTCCTTTATACTAGGTTCTTGTCTAAGCTGCTCCCCTTCTTTCCCTCTGCCTCCCCCCTCCCCCCAACCCCTTGTACTCAGTCATTTTTGTGAGCATCTTTATCATCAGTGTTTTGAACTCTGCATCTTTTAGACTGGCTATCTCCTTGTCATTTAGTTTGTCCTCTGGAGGGTTGATGTGCTTCCTCTTTTTGGCCATAGTTCTGTATCTCCTCAACTTGACATCCTCCTGTGTTTACTTCTGTATATAAGGTAATGCTATTGCATCTATTACGTTATAAGGGGCAGAACTTTAGGTATTTGTCAGTGCAGGGTGACCCATTTCATTGCTTTGTGGTGCTACAGGTGGGAGGGGTCAGAGAGGGACCATTGGGCTTGCTCAGCACTTACCCTGATTCCACTCAGTTCACTGGCTTTCTGTACAGAACTGGCACCCCTCTAGCAGCTGTCCTGGGGATGGTCCCCAGAGTGAGTGTATTTGCAAACATTCTAGGACTATGTAAAGTCTAAATGAACTCTCCTGAGAGATGGGCAGATTCTTCTGCCTCCCCAACCCCCACTGGTTTTCACAGCCAAAAGCAATGGGGCTTTATTTTCTCATAAGCTGTGTGGTCTGGCCTGGGACTGGGGTCACTCCCCAGGTGTCCCTCATGACTTTTATCATGTGTAACTATTCTTTCCACCAGCTGGTTGCAGCCACTGCCACCACCACCACACCACATCCTCTCCACCCAGGCTCCTGTCTTTGCCCCTCCTACCTGTCTGAATGAGAATTACTTCTTTAAATCTTTCTTTGTTGGATTTTCAGGCAGTTCTGTTTTCTGGTAGTTTTGGTTGGTTTTGGTTTTGAGGTAGGCGCAATCCTTCTTATGGCTGTGGAAGGAGGCAGAGCATGTCTACCTATGCCTCCACCTTGGTCAGAAGCTTGGTCCCAAAATCCTAATATTCAGACTGCCTTACAAAAATTATTTGGAAATAAATTGCTCATTGCAAAAGTTTTCCCTGTGTTCAACTATTTTACATGCTCACTTTTTGCATCCTTCAGTAGTTATGAAAGTTAGACAATATTCAATTTAATGTTTTATGTTAGGGTGCATATATTGTAAATAACAATTTGACAAAAACTGCTTTTAGTTTCATATAAAGTTTACTGATTCACATTTAATTAAGACAAGTATTGTACTAAAAGGAATTCTCAGCTACATACTTTGCTCCTCCCAAAATGGCTCATTTATTTACTGATTTTGTTCATTAAAATATAAAGATGAAGATAAGAAAATACCAGTATTGTATTTTCTATTTAAAGTTGAATATGATCTTTATATGCTTTATAATAGTCAAAGTAGAACCTTTTCAAATGAACCAATGAGGAAAAAAGCTATTTCTAATCCTAATGATGATAATTCTGGCCAAATGACTATTTTCTGGGATATTTTCCAATGTAGCAAAAGTCTGTCTAGCAGTAGAGACATTTAATTGTTACTCTTGCATTTTGGAGTTTCAGGAATCCTGGTGATTCATCTGAATTAAGAAGTGATTTTTCCATTTAAATATGCACCGTGACATTCATGTAGTAACATTTGCCAGATATTGCAAGATTTCTTTTGATGATTGTGTAAACTAGTTCTCCAAACTCAAACCTGGACAGTGTATACTTTCAATGCTGAAAGAGATCCAAGAATTCCTTAACCCACACTTCTCTGCCCCCAGAGTCAGAAGTGCAGTGGTGGGTTTGTGGAGAAGGAGCCTTTTCAGTAAAATTAAGAGCATGTGTTCTACTGTTCATGTACTACTAATCAGTTGTTGCCTGATTTCATTCACTGTACATTCATGCTGTGAACAGAAACTTTCAGATGTGTAATTCTAAATGCGAATGCTGCAGGAGAGTTCTCATGAACTTCTCTGGGTCCTGAGGGTATCACATACCACTTACCTGATAAACATGCAGGTCTTAGGAGCAAATGGATCTTTAATGAAGGCTTTGAAGGACCTGTGCTCCTCTCAGAGAGGTACATGGCTTCCATAACGTCTTCCACAAGCCATGCCTGGAGACACAAAATGTTGCTTTCCACCCTAAGACACAAAACAGCACTTCCACCCCACTCTATTAACAGTAATAGTCATTTTCTTAACGACCATCTGTATCCATCTAAAGTCTTGCCAGACCTGGCCAGAGTCCACTTCTGTCCCCTTTAATTCCTGACCAATTATGACTGCTGAGCTCCTAGCTGAGTAATATGAAAAAGATTGCTCATGTTTATACTGAGAGCTTATGTGTCCTCATGAATGCCCCTCTCTTAAATAAGTAAAGCGATAAAGGTTTGTTTAGAAGAAATAATAATGAGGCATGAGGAAGGTGGAAGACAAATTGGTACTATAAATTAGACTTTTTGAAATGGGAAATGTTTCAGCTTGTAAAACTTAGCTGTTGCAGAAATATTTAGATATATTATTTTACTTGATCCATTAGACATGGTTTTCTGATATTTGCTTCTATTTGTTAGATGAATTTTCTCCCTTCTCAAGAAGAGTGAAAGTGTTGCCATTTTGATAATAAATATAGTGAAATGCCAGCTAAAACAATGTCCAGGATTTATGAACAAATATACCTTTCTCCAAATAGCCCGGTTTTGAGTGATATCTACTTCACTGTAGCTATACACTGAGAATGCAACTGAGTGATATGATTTCATTGTACTTTTCTATATTTTTAAAACTCAAAAAAAATTGTTAGTTAAAAGAAAACATCTCATTTTTTCTCTCTCTTGTTTTTAACCAAGTTGTGCTAAAATGTCATCTTTGATTGTACCATGTTGTTTCAGGAGCATGTGTGCTCATAAATACACAACACTTCATGTTCCCCATTGACTGTTACAGGCTAACATTCTGTTAAATACTTTCAAGTTACTCTTCTGGGCCACTTTTGAAGGAAAAGGCTCCAACTTTTGTAGCCTTGGACTATTTATGGCATGCTTTCCAAGCTCCTCCTTGGTGTTTCCAATGCAGTGGTCAAAAGGACCACCTTTTTCCATATTATTTCATTTAGCTCTCCAGTGAACTTAATGAAACCAGGCCAGTATCGTGTCCATTTCAGGTCACATCAAATACTGTTGAATTATATGTCCCTCCCTGGCTAGGAGGCATAGTGGATAAGGCGCTGACCTGCGAACCCAAAGGTCACTGGTTTGATTCCCCAGCCAGGACACATAACTAGGTTGCAAGCCAGGTCTCCAGCCAGGTCCTTAGCTGGAGGCAGGTGAAAGGCAACCATACATTGATGTCTCTCTATCTCTCTGCCTCTCTCTCTCCCGTCTCTCTAAAAATAATAAATAAAATTTAAAAATATAAATAAGTAAATAGTAAAATTGCTATTGTTGATATTTCCACATTATCTGTTTACCACTGGGTTCACATTCTGTTTGTAGACCAAGTCTGACATTTGAAACCTTGAAGTAGAAGTTGTTGACATGTAAGGTTAATTTTCTTCCTCTGTTGAAATGCTCTTTTTTTTTCATTGTGAAGAGTGCATAGCTTTAAGGTTGCAGGTTCCTTTGCTCTTCATTTCTGCTTACTTAAAGAGAATGAAAGAATATAAAAGCTAATGTAACTTTTTAGGCTACTTCAGCACTCAGAAAATCCAGACCACCTTGTATTTTTAATGAGGTTAAATGTTATTTCTGTGAAAACTACCAAATTACTACAGACATTAAGAAATGGGTTCTCCACTGTAAAATACAGCAGCCATCACCTAGCAGGGGACATATTTTTTCCCTACCCTGTAGCAATGCTTGTTGCTGTGATGAAAAAGTATCAATTAGTTTTTAATTATGCTGTGTACTTGGGGTTTCCATCTGAGGAGCCAAACTGTTTCATCTGGCACACTTGGCAGGTAGTTCAAGGGATGTAGGATCAGAATTATAACAGAATAACTTGGAAGAATTTGAAATTCACCAAGCACCCTACCTTCTACTCAGTGAATTATTGGGCATGGAAACATGGGTGTTCCTATGTGAACTCTGTTCACCAAGGGTCTTCCAATTTGTCCGTTGACCAAGAACTGGCCTGCACTGAATTTTCTTTGCCTTCCCCTTCAGGGGTAGTATGCTTGTCTAGTATATTTGAAGGGAGCTGATTATTTCTTTCTGCTTCAGAAAGTAGTTAGCAAGCATCATGTTGAACATTCACAATGATGTTTTACTAGCAGTGACTAAGGGTGTAGTTGGATAATCATTTCCAAGGGGGATAAACAGGCTTCGGAGTATATCAAAGAAATGGCTAAGCAGTCTAAAGATTGGGAGGACTGAGTTGTCTTAAAAAGAAATTTAATGGCTAATAATACTCAACATGGTCATTGCATGGAAAGACTATTTCGGTCTTCACACCAAACATCTCTTCTTCAGGAAACTCCTTTTCTGAATGGCCCCTTCACTGCTACCATCAGTGTGGATTATCCTTTCTTCACACTGTCGTATATATGGGCACTTGTTCTGTGTGAGACAGTATTCCAGAAGTTGGTAATCCAGTGATGAACAAAATAGTTAAGATCCTCTCTTCATGGAACTTATATTCCATTGAGGGGATACAGTAAAAAAACAAAACAAAACAAAACAAAAAACACCTATGAGTAAACGAATAAATAATTTGCAGGCTGCAGTAGTGACTCACAAAGAGAAGGTGGTGTGTCAGTGCGTAACAAAGTGGGAACAGCGAATAGTCAGTAAAGTAGGTGGTCTGGAGGCCTCTTCAAAAAAGTAACATGAGAACGGAAATCTAAATAATAAGGCAGGACCACGTGAAAGAGCACATGTTGTTGTTGATAGTAACAATCATGTTGTGTCCAGAAGTCTATTGGAAAGTAAACTCATTGGGCACAGAGAGTAACATTTAACATTTACAGTCTTTATACAGCCTGCAGCATCTTAATTGGGCTTTCAGGTAGGATTTGCCATAGGAAACTCTTATTTAATCAGATCCCCCTTGATGGCCATAGGAGAGAACTGCTATTATGTAAAATACTGTTCTATCTGCACAGGTCTTTGAATGTTAGTCCAAAATGCTAAATATCTTCCAATTTCTGGAATAAAGAACTAGTGTTTGGTTGCATCTGTTTTCACATCGTTGTACCTTTTAAGTGTAACAGCACTTGAATAGCAAAGTAGGCAGCCAATTGAGGGATGCTTATACAATAGAAGCTGTTTACTCAGGTAGTCATTATGTTCTAGAAAACATGCATGACTCATATGTTATCCTCTGAACACAGGCAAGCTGGTTGAAAGTCTCTTTTATAGGTCAAGGTTAGAGGATTCACAATGTTTTCACACTGCATTTTGGCATTAGCATGTACCATTGACTATTCTCACCATCTCCTATGAACTCTTCCTTCATGACTTAAACGAGGGGAAGAAAATACTTTCTATTTTTTATATTGGTATAAAACCAGGGAATGTGAGAGCTGGGAGGGACTAAGGAGAGAGAAATCATTATCACCTAGTCTAGGTGCTAGAGAAAGACTACCTGATTCATAGTTCTGGTACTTACACACTGTGTAGGCTTGGACAAATGATTTAACTTCCTTGGGATTTGGTTTCCTTATCTGTAAAATGTGGATCATAACAGTGGTCATGAGGTTTAAATGAATAAATGCACATGAAGGGCTATGGGAAGAATTTGGCACATATGAAAGTTATATAACATGTCTTATGTCTAGTTCAAGAGTCTCAAACTCCTCATGAACTAGATGTGTTACCCAAGTAAGTTGACTGGCAAAATATTTCTAAGTTTTTTTAGAGTTGCCTTCATTTAAAAATAGTTATAAAACAATCCAATTTTCTGCTCCTTTTGAAAAACTTGAGGTCTGAAAGCTCTGGATTCACATACTTACATGGCAGCAAATTGCAGTATTTGAGCAGTGGCTACCCCTTTTATATTGAACCATCCTATCTGATTTATTTTTTATGGTTTTTTTTTTCATTAAAAAAATTTTATTGTTGTTGAATTACAGTTGTCTCAATTTATCCCCATTGCCCTCCCCTGCCCCACCCAACCCTCTGCTCCCACAGTCAGTCCCCTCCCTGTTGCCCATATCCATGGGTTCCTTGACTACACCCTTCCCCTCTTTCCCCAGTTATCTTCCTCCCCCAAACCTTCTGTTTTCTGTCAGTTTGCTCCTATTTCCATGTCACTGGTTCCATTTTGCTCACTTGTTTTTGTTCATTAGGTTCCACTTATAGATGAAATCATTTGGTATTTGTCTTTTGCTGCCTGGCTTATTTCACTTCAGAAATACTCTCCAGTTCCACCCATGCTGTCATGAAGAGTAGTCATTCCTTCTTTCTTTCTGCTATGTAGTATTCCACTTTATGAATGTACCACAGTTTTTTTATCCATTCATCCATTCATGGGCCATTCCAGCACTTGGCTATTGTAAATTGTGCTGCTATGAACATAAGGGTACATGGTTCTTTTGAGTTGCTGTTTCAGGGTTCTTAGGGTATAATCAAACAGTGGGATCACTGGATCAAAAAGCAGTATGGAATTTCCTCAAAAAACTAAAAATGGAACTGCCTTTTGATCCATCCTCTCTAATTTATTATAGTCTATACCATTCTCTCTTGCATCCCTGACACTGAGTGGCCACCTATCAATGTTAGCTGCCTGCAGGTATTTGAGCTTCCACCTTTCTCTTTCCAGAGCAGAAGAGTTTTACACAGATTCATGTTGGATATACCAAATACAGGTGAGGGGTAGGAAGATAAGGTCAGAGAATGGTTGTAATTGTAGCCAATGTACGTTTTCAATAAAGCAAATATGTGGAAGTTACAGTCCATGTAATATTGTATTATTGAAAGGCTTATATTAGAGCCTGTATTTTGAACATGTCTATTAAAATGCCTCATCCATTTACTCCCATGCATTTGCTTTCTAAAAATATCCATGATGAGTTTAAGCAATGCTTATTTTTTATCAAGCACCAGATGCACCTTTCCATTAATAGAGGAGAAATACTTTAAGATACCATCCTTCCTTTAATAGCTTATTATCTGATGATTGAGACAACTCTACAAAGATCTGTCAGCATACATGCTAAAGTGTTCCGTACTTTTTGTATTTCGCTTTAATGCAAGGGGCTGTGAGGTGAATTTTAATTAACAAGCACAAGGTCTGTCCCAAAAGTATCAGCTGCACAAACTTTTAATGATACTGACATTGGCTCAGTACTTTCGGGACAGACCTCATACAGTCGCCGCCCCACCCCCACCACCAATAAACTCAATATAAAGAAAAAAAACCCAAAAAGTAAAAGACTGAACACTATAAACTCTACTTACAAAAATACTGCAGAAGTTTTCATTTGAGACATTCTTCTTGTATTTTTAAAAAATTTATTTTAACCTTTTGTGTGTGTGTGTGTGAAGTGATGTTTATCTCTCAGGAAATCTGATGTTTGAGCTTTACGTGAATGACAACAACAAACCACAAGTTAAGGCAACTTTCCCCCCTGCTTTCTAGCTTTACTAATGAAGAGAATTTGTTTTGAGCTGCGAAGCAAAATATGCCTTGTTGGGAAATGGTTTCAGAGTCCTGTTAAATGTTTAAAGACTTGCTGGCAGTTGGAGTTTCCATAATGTAATCTAAGCAGTCCTTTCCTGGGAAGGGTCCACGTTTGCTAAGCCATTCATTTAGCATAGCAGATTTTAAAAACAAACTCCAGGCCCTCCATCCCTGGATGAACATGCAGAGTGGCTCTCTCACCCGGACAGACGTGCAGAGAGACGTGCAGTCTCTCCACTCCCCCAGATGGACATGCAGACAGGGACTTGTTTGCTTCCCTGGATGGACCCATAGACAGACTGTGGCATGAAAACTCACCTGGTTTGAGAAGCGAGGAGAGAAGGAGGGAAGGGAGACATGCAGCTTGTGCAGAGATAGGGAATTACATGAGGTATAAGAGTTGGGGAGTGTGTGCAAGATCCTCCCCTAATTGGGTACAGCAGCTGCCGGGAACTTTGAGTTTATAACTGGAATGCTTAGTTACGAACTGTTGAGTTTCTGAAAGATGGTATCCTTTTGCTTGCCTGTTTTAAAGCTAGCCAATTCGGGCAGGACTGTATATTGTGGGTGTTTTTAAAGGGAGTGGGATTTAATGGCCCAATTGCACCTTTAATATAAATATGTATACCCTCAAATAAACAAAATACCTCCCCTTTTCACCAAAAAAAATAAAATAATAAAAACAAACTACATCTCTAGAAAAGCAGGATGCATTGTCTCTGGAAGTAGGTGTTCAGTGCATGTAGTTTTCACTTTGGCAGTCATTTCAGACAAAAGCAAATAACAGCATAAAGATGTTACAGATATTAAACTTAGGTACATTTACACAGCAGAGTTCTATGCAGCAGAAAGAAAGGGAAAACTCCTACCATCATTTGCAATGGCACGTATGGAACTGGAGAGTGTCATGTTTAGTGAGATATGCCAGGCAGCAAAAATTAAACAGCACATGTTCTCACAGCAGACTAATGCAGTAGACTAGTAACTAATACTGTTAATACAGTAGACCAATGAACAAACAAATAAGCAAACAAAACACAACCAGAGATGTGAGTACAAGGAACAGAGTTTCAGGGTGCAGAGGGGAGGGGGTGGGGGACAGGGAGAGAAAGAAGGGAAACAGTTTAGTCAAGGAACTAGCGTGGATGACCCATGGGCATGAACAACCGTGGGATTGACGGTTGGGGGCGTGAAGGGATTAAGGAGGGTGGGGAGGGGAGAGCAGAGGGGGAAAAAAAGAGATGAATGTACTATAACAACAATAATAAATAAATTAAAAAATGATCACTAAAAAAAGTTACATATACTTCACAAAAATAACAGGTTTTTAAGCAAATTTCAGTCTCTCTAATCTTTATTCCGTTTAACTTCTAATCTTGGCTTGAAATTTTAGCTTTCATCATTTTTCTGCTCTCATAGTCTCTCACATCCTTGATATGATTCTTCTTACACAGAAGACAACTTTATCGTTTTTATCATCTAAAATTTGCCAAATCGAATTGTTTACGTATACCCATTCCAATGCCATATCTTATGGTAATGCCAGTTCTCACAAAAAATTCCATACACATCTGTCATTTGATACAAACTCCTCAACTCAGGAGAAGAACAATTCCTAGAACCCATGGCTAATGTGAAAACGTACATTTTGGGAAGCACATCTTCCTACCTATGCTTACCATAATTATAGAGATGGGCATTTAAAATCCATTCTGCAAGTTCTGTGCCAGTTTTGCTCTGAACATAATACTGAAGTAAAATGAAACAAAATGCAGTTGTTTTGTTTCCAAAGCATTTCCACCTTCCTTCCTATTCCTGTAAAAAGTAATTATTCTGCAGATTTCCCAGGTTCACTAAATACACAGTGCCAAAGTTGAAAAGCAAGTAACAGTGGAAATTAATTTAAACACCATTTAGTTAACTCAGTAAACCTAATAAAACCTTCACCAGTATTCATGAATAAGAATTTTCTTACTACCAGAGATTACTTTGAAGAAAGATCTTATTTAAAATTTGAAAATACTGTACACATCAACTATACAAATAAGTAAAAAGATAAAATGAAGTTAATGAAGAAATAAAGCAACACTGTATCTCTTCATATAATAATAATGCATCACTTTTATTTAATAAAAAACTTGGTCATTGAAGTCAGCATAATCCTTTGTATCAAGTGTAGTTTCATGTTGAAGTTATCTTCAAGCTCAAACTAATTGGATTTAAATCAATGAGATTTTTAAAGCATCTTTTCATTTAAAATTGATAATTTCTAAATTTTTTAAAATTTAATTTTATTGTTGTTGTATTACATCCATCCCCTTTTTACTCCCCTCTGTCCCCTCCCCCACTCCCCCACAAAGTCCATCCCACTTGTTGTCCATGTCCATCATTCTTCCATACTAGGTTCTTGACTAAACTGCTTCCCTTCTTTGCCTCTTCCTCCCCCTTCCCCCTGTCCCCATTCCCCCTGCTCACTGAAGGCTTATTCACTATATTCATATATCTGGTTCTGTTTTGCTTATTGTTTGTTTTGTTCATTATTGTCCTGTAATGGGTGCAATCATATATTTGTCTTTCAACTGACTGGCTTATTTCACTAAGCATAATACTTTCTAGTTCCATCCATGTTGTTGCAAAGGGTAGGAGTTCCTTCTTTCTTTCTGCTGTGTAGTATTCCATTGTGTAAATGTACCAAAGTTTTTTGATCCAGTCATCCACTGATGGGCACTTAAGCTGTTTCCAGCATTTGGCTAGTGTAAATAACGCTGCTATGAACATAGTTGTACATAGGTTCCTATGAATTGGTGTTTCAGGATTCTTCCAATATAGTCCTAGTAGTGGACTTGCTGGATCAAAAGGTGGTTCCATTTTTAGTTTTTTAAGGAAACTCCATACTGTTTTCCATAGTGGCTGCACCAGTCTGCATTCCCACCAGCAGTGCACCAGGATTCCCTTTACCCGACATCCTCGCCAACATTTGGTGTTGATTTCTTGATGATTGCCATTCTAGCAGGTGTGAGGTGGTATCTTATTGTGGTTTTAATTTGCATCTCTCTGATGGTTAGTGAAGTTGAGCATTCTTTCATATGCCTTTGGGCCCTCGATATGTCTTCCTCAGTGAATTGTCTGTTTAGGTTGTTTGCCCATTTTTCAATTGGGCTGTCTGTCCCCCTGGTGTTGAGTCACATTAGTTCTTTATGTATTTTGGAGGTCAAACCCTTGTCTGAGGTATCATTGGCAAATATATTTTCCCATACAGTTGGTTCCCTTAGAATTTTACTGGTGTTTTCTTTAGCTGAACAGAAATTTTTCAATTTGATATAGTCCCATTTGTTTGTTTGTTCTTTTATTTCCTTTACTATTTTCAGCAAAATATATAATTTTGGTTATGTGAAGTTTTATTTGAAAGTATGTATATCAGAAAGTCATTAATTACAGTATGTTTTGTTTGATGTATTAAATTACAGAGTAGACAAAAATTTAGAAAATAAAACTTCACATAACCAAAATTATATATTTTGCTGAAAATAGTAACTGAATATTATTAATGAAAAATGTAGCACTAGTTCTGAAAATCCTTAGGAGTGTTTGGTTTGCGTTCCCATCATTAGAAATATTTTTAAACAGATGATTGGCTGATGACAGAAATGGTGGTTCTTAAATATTTATATAAATAATGCTAAATATATGTCATAGGGCAATGACCTTATTTCATAGGTTCCTGTTTTTCTTTTTGTTTTATAAGTTGTTACATATCAGCGATAGCCTTGGTTTACATTTTGATTGAAGAATAAGCATCTACAAAGTCATCAGATAGTGAGTCTTCTTTTTTGTCTTAGCTTCTTAGATTTGCCTCCTAGTAACAAAAAGCACATGCAAATGCATGCATGTACACTCCCAGAAACAGCTAATATAATTCTGCAAGCAAAACTTCAGAAGGATTTTTCATTCCTTTCCTCAAAGTGTGTCTCTAATAAAATTAAGTCAATTTCCTTCCAGCGGTAAATCAGTTCTCACATGAGAAGTAATCATACATGCACCCTGTCTCAGTATTTTAAAACTTTATTATACAGAAATACAGGCTACATTGAAAATGATTCATTCTATTTGGTACTATAAAAAATGCAATGATGAGTATTTCTGGTCATGTTGCTAGCTGATTGTAATTCTAAAATGTCAGGAATGACAGGAGGGCATTTTTTATTAATGCTAGTAAAATCTTAAATTACTATATATTAAATCTTAAATGCTGTTAAAGTCTTAATTTCTGACACTATAAATTATGCAGTTTGTGAGTTGTTATTCTGTGCCAAGACACATGTGGCCATGTGAATCTCATGGCCTGAATATGTGTGTAGTACAATGTTCTGGCAGAAAGGAACAGCCAGTTTCTTTTCCCTAAACTCATGTAATGTTTAAAAATTCCTTATGTAATCTTGCTTTGAAGATAATAAATGAAATGACTTCTCAAGAATAATTCTGGTTCTTAGAGTTTATGACAGTGTTTATGTGAATGTTATTATGTTGGATGAGTAGAAAACTCAGTGTATCAAAATTCAGTTTACCAGAATAGCCTCTTGCTCATCCCAGTGAATTTGCCTCATGCTATAGTAAATAATCTTGTATCAAACTGGCTCTGTTAACACAGAATTAGGTATCTTAAATTAAGGAAAATAACTGAAGAATGATTTGGTCAGCTTTTCATATGATTTTCCAAATCTGAGAACATTTTATGTCAGTTAAAAAAGTGTGACATCAGGTCAGCTTTTGGTCTTAGTGTTGAAACTTTCCAAGTGTGGAAAAACAGCACTTTCTCATTTCAGCCTGTGCGTAAAACCATTCCTTAGTTGCATAAAACAGGGATCTAACCCTGTGGACTTAATTATTTTTCAATCGCATTGAAGATATTTATTCAATATGTTCATGAATCTGGTTTGGCAGACCTTGGCCCATCTTCATAAGCTCCCTAGATGCCTCTGCAAGAGTTGAGCTTTTCCAGAGCAATTATATTTTATGGTTTTCTTTTATGGGATTGTAATTGTAACTGCAACTGTAGACATAATATCCTTGAGTAGAACCTCATATCAAAAAAAAATTTTTTATTGCAGCTAGTGAATTTGCACATCAAAATTTCCCCATTTGGTAATAAGTAGTTAATCCTTATTTCAGTCCCTATTTTTTGGTGCCAATAGGGATGGAAATGGGTGGAAATTGTGTGGAAATGTAATTTTTTTGTCCTCATCTTGTCCATAATCACTCCAAATTAGACACTGACTGAGTAAGGTGATATAATTCAAGGGCTCTGAAAGTAAACAAGTGGAGGTTCATGTTTTGACTTCACTGTTTACTAACATTGGCCCAAAAGAATTTATGTAAACTTTACGAGTTTTGCTGCCCCAACTGTAGATAACAAGACCTATCTTTTAAGGAGCCTAGCACAAAGATGACTAGAATAGACTCTCAATAAGAGAGACATATAACTATGGTATTAAAAAGTAATTTGAAAAAAAAAAAAAGTAATTTGATTTACCTTTAATTTTGCTGATTTCAAAATACATTTATTTTCACGATTTCCAAGTATATTTTCATGATGTCAAGAGGTAACATGAAGTTGTCCAAAAACACTGAAAACACAGTTAATTTTAATTAATTTTTAAAACTTATACCTTGGGCTGATTAATCCCAAATGAGAGCATACAGTGATATAGTTATAACCTAAACACCAATATTTGTGTATTTCGCATAGTCCATTGGTTGTTGTGTTTTCCAGTTATAAAAATGATGCTATGAATTTAACCCTTTACTTTCACATGATTAAGGAATCATTTTAAATCATACTTTCTCCTCTGAGGAAATCCAAAGAAATTATAGGTGTTTTTCAAATGAGGTAGTATGGCAGCTTTATTTTTAATTTTTTGTCTTCTTGAACTGCGTATATTTTCTAACCATGTACATGTAATATTTTAGAAGATGTCAGTGAAGTAATATGTGCGGTGAAGTTGAGACCATTTTTCTTCTACTTTATATTTGTCTTAAAGTTATTTATTACATTTTTAGAAGCCAAAATTTTTTGCAAGTTCTAGAAATCAGGTTCAAATATTCTGATCTCCACATCTCTTTATTTCAAACTGTAAAAACAAGGTAACTCAATAAATAAAGCATCGATAAATTACATTAATGAACAGCACTTCAGCGTTAGCTTACATCGCTCCTATTCTTAAGGATACACTTACTAAACTCGATGGTAAAAGAAAATGTGATCTTAAAATACATCAATATACTAATCCAGTTGTCTCTTCCATGTTACTATTCATTATTGTTTTTCAAACTTATAGCAAAAGTCACCATCAGAGTCATTTATCGGTCGAGAAAGGAGGTCGAATTCACAGTCATACATCGGACGACCTATTCAGCTGGACAAGATTTTGATGTCCAAAGTGAAAGTGCCGCACACTTTCGTCATCCACTCCTACACGCGGCCCACCGTGTGCCAGTACTGCAAGAAGCTCCTCAAGGGGCTTTTCCGGCAGGGCCTGCAGTGCAAAGGTGAGAGCAGCCTTGCTGCCAAGCACTTGCCACCAGCCACACCACGATTCTTACGTTAGTCCTCATCCATTTGAAATTACTTCTGTTTGCTTTGCAACTCTCTTGCTGATGAATTCTCGGTTTTTATGTGTTTCCTTCCCAAATCGTGATTAGATTGCAGATTCAACTGTCATAAACGTTGCGCACCGAAAGTACCCAACAACTGCCTGGGCGAAGTCACCATTAACGGAGGTGCGTGAAAAATCGGCAGCAGCCTGTGCGCAAAAGACCGGCGCTGCTGCTTTTCTGGTAGAGTCTGTGTCAGCTACTGGTATTTCTCTTTTTTTTTTTACTGCGCCCCGCCACCCTCCTCAGATACTTGGACTTGGCTGAAAGTGAATTATGGCCTCTCTTTGTTCTGCTTTACTGTAGAAAAGCATCCATTCAAAAGAGATTTTCTGTTTTTACATAGCGAAAAGCTAGTACTGAGAACAAGATTCTAGAATTACTTCTCCAGTTCTCTCTCTTTTGAATTCTCACCTGAGGACATGCTTATTGATTTTAGAGAGAGAGGAAAATGGAGAGAGAGGAAAGCATGGGTGTGAAAGAGAAACATCCACCAATCACCTCTCCTTTGTGCCCCAACCAGGACCCACCCCCAGATCTCTCCACCCCCACCTCACTCCCGGGCCACGCTCTAACCAGCTGAGCCACACCGGCCAGGGTTCCTGTTCCCTTTTTTGATAGCCTAGGCTAGTTTGTTCAGAAGTGTGGAAAATGTTGGAATACCTACAGGTTATAAAACTGTTAGTCTCTTTTCCTCCATTCCTATTCCAAGCACTGAGACAGAAGTTTACTTTTCTTTCTTGTTTGTCAAGGGAGGGAGGACTGACAGAGACTGACCCATCAGGAAATAATCATCCTCTTCCTCTACCCAGCTACTTTCATTTTGTATATATATGTGTGTGTGTGTGTGTGTGTGTGTGTGTGTGTGTGTGTATCTCCTGTATTTTACTACTAATAAAAATGAACTTTAATTCAGCCAATTAGAGATACACATGATTTTCTACACTTAGAAGTATGTATTTCTTTGGAAAACTCCAATGACATAAATTAATTTTAAAGGTCTCTTAAGAAAAGTGCTGTATCTTTAAGGAATAGCTCCCATTTCCTTTTAGAGTAGCATTCTTAATGAATTCTTAGCAAAGTATTTGCCTTAGTGTCTATCCTAGACTAACTTTTTCCATAGATAGTGGACTGCTTTATACCTTCAGTCTCCTATCAGTTTTCTGATTCCTCTGGAAAGGAAAATGGTGACATAACACCAGAGAAACAAGTTGAATATATGTATACATATACATATATATATATATATATATATATAAATACACTAAAACACTGAATTATAAGTGATTATCTTTCTTCTGTAACTTTCTTCTCTAGCAGAAATACATACCTCGAAGAAGAAGGGCATCCTTTCCAGGAATACATTCCCATATTAGTTTGTGCCTTGGAGAATTGTGCATGAATTAGCTGCCAAAATGGAAAGTTTGGCAATTTTCCCACTTTCTGTGGCATGTGGTATTGACTTTGTTCGGGCCCAGAAAATGTCAGTGTGCTCTTGATAACTACAACTAAGGGAAAACGGTGCCGTTTTTGATATTGTTGATTACTCTGAAATTGCGTTTTCCCAGACAGCCAGAAAAAACTGGTTCAGAGTGAATTTTCCAAGCTTGACAGGCTAGGGTCTCTGATAAATTTATTTTGCAATCTTAAAACAAGTACTCTGTATCAATAAGTAATTATAATTTATTGCATTGCTATCAACTGAATTGATAGTGATTAGTATAACTTCACATATCCAATTGGTATTTAAAAGATGCTTTTTATGTGACCAACTTAACATACATTGGAATTCAGGACTTACAGGGTTACTGGAATAGCAAGAATCAATGACCCTGAGTAGTATTGCATGTGACAGTTTCCCTCATCTTCCCAAGTATCTTTTTCCCACCAGGGCCTTGAAACTGAAATACCATCAGTTTCCTCCACCCTTGTGTCTGGTATCATCTTGCTTCCTAGACTTCACTTCTGTCCCACCCTCAGCTTTCTTCTAAGGCTCTCCATGACTTTTCCTGTTTTTAGGATTAGGGACATGGAAAAGAAGCATCTGCTTGTAAAATTAATTATACGGGAGCTGCGAAAGTAGGTTTACAGTTGTTCGTATGGGAAGAGACAGGTAAGGATTATTACAATACCCTTATTAACGCTGTGGTTTTGTGTACTCAAAACTGTAAACCTACCTTTGCCCACCCCTGTATATTCATCCTCTCATAACTCTAGATACTAAGTTTTTAAGAAAGGAAAGATAAATTCTTTAAATAACCACTTTTTTAGGACTTAGGGTCGATTTGATTTGGGATTGCCTAACTTTCTCTTAAGCCCCAGCTTCAGGATTTCAGGCTTATCTTCACGGAAACAATTTTTTAGATTTGCTTAGCCCTGGAGCTGAGTCTGACGTGGTCATGGAAGAAGGGAGTGATGACAATGACAGTGAAAGAAACAGTGGGCTCATGGATGACATGGAAGAGGCAATGGTCCAGGATTCTGCGATGGTGATGGCTGAGTGTCAGAACGACAGCGGGGAAATGCAAGACCCAGACCCAGACCACGAGGACTCCAACAGGACCATCAGGTGAGGCCATATTCTCAGCCTCAGTCCCAGGAGTGGAGCTCCAAGTGCTATGTTTTTAAAGCTCTTTGATATTTTTATCTTCTGAAAAAGAAAGTTCAAGTGTATGCCTAATTTGCTTATGAATAGGCTGTGTGTCTGGGAGCACAGAGAGCCCTTGGAGATGTATAGAGTGCACCCTTTCTTAGCGTTGCCTCATTCTTGGACATATTTTATTTTGCACAGAAAGGGTTCTCATACTGGCCATCCTCAAGCTTACTACTAAACCAATGTTTGTTCTAAGCTCATTGTGTGGAAAATACAAAGATTGGGACACACCTAAGCAGACACCACTTAGTTTATAGCTGGACCCCTATTATAAAAATGGCATATGTCTGCACCTGATTGTATCAGAAGTATGTGAAATTTTACATGGGTGATCTACTCCTCTATACTTTATTAAATTACTAGAAGATTTCCATTTTCTATATCTGGGGTCAGCACCCTACAGCCAAATCAGGCTGCTGCCTGTTTTGTAATAAAGTTTTATTGGAGCATAGTCATACCCATTCATATCAGCTAGGGCCACATTTTACATTTGCAATACAATTGGCAGAGTTAGGTATTCTGTACAACCTAAAATATTTATTACCTGGTCCTGTTCAGAAAATATGTCCCAGCCTCTGCTTCATAAGTATATTTAAACTTCTGTGTCCATTTTACAACTGCTATGTTCTTTAATAAATGGAAATTGTTCATTAGGGAAAAGCAATAAAATAATTATTTTGTTCCAGTTAATGGAATAAAGTATATTTCCAAAATACTGAAAAAATGTTAATCTTATGTCCCCACTGTCTTTTGAGGGTGTACCTTTCTGAAGTCTGAGAGGGGAGCTATAAGGGAGTGTGCTTGCACATATCAGGCGGGGTGAAGAGGGAAAAGACACAGACAAAAAGCAAAGAGAAGTAAATAAAGGACTGGCATAATTCCAGGGACAATAGTTACTCAAAAAAAAATGTTTAAACAGTTTGTAATTTTTATGAAATTACTCAGACTCAAATTCATATAAAATGCTATTATCTACAAATGATTAATATTTTGCCTGTAATGGGTCATAAGTAAACAAATAAATTTTGATGTGTGATTCTAAATACTGTGGCTTCAGTACAAGAAGACATTAATCTAACTCCTATTGACCCAAAGATTGAACACCATATAGTTTTTATCTTGAAGTTTAAGGTGCTTATTATCCTGCCTTGGGATTTTTTAAATGTTCATGCATGTATAAAATGCATATCACTCTTCAGAGTCATCCAGATGCTGAAACATGGTATTCTGTCAATACATTAACTAAAAATGGGATCTGAATTTTTTTTACTTTCACTTTGAAATAGCTGAAATAAGGTTTTATGCAGGAAAAGACCTCTTTCTAAAAACATTTCTCTCCCAAAATATTTTGACTTTTCAAGTCCATCCACAAGCAACAATATCCCACTCATGAGGGTAGTGCAGTCTGTCAAACACACGAAGAGGAAAAGCAGCACCGTGATGAAAGAAGGGTGGATGGTCCACTACACCAGCAAGGACACTCTGGTAAGATCCACAGCAAGCCATTATATCCCCTGGGATCACTAACTTCAGGAGCTGTTCATGGCCTGTGAAGACCAGGGATCTCAGTTACTAGCTGACCTGCCTGCAGTGTGGGATCAGACGGGGCACATTGACTAACAGTCTCTGGTTGTCAGAGGTAGCTGAGCAAGCAGCAGAGTTAGAGAAGAGACAGGGGCATCTCTGGGAAACAAAATTTACCTCTTACTTGAGACAATCTTCAGACAACTTGACTGTCTCCTGACATTTTATAGAACTCATGAAAACAGTATATGCTTTCTGAATGCTCTTCCATGGTTCAGAATTTTTTAAAAATAATACTGCATTTTAGGGAGAAAAAAAAAACAAGGATAGGTATTATATATACTTCTCAAATCTATAATTAAGTGTTCACTTAAAAACTGACCTCCCCAGGAACATCCTATACTTGATTAGGGAAAAGACAACACATTTTAATTTCTTAATATAATCTGAGCTACTCTCTACTTCAGATTTTCCTGATAGTTGGTGAACAAGGTTGTACATGTGGGTAAGAGAAAAATTTGATCCATGTTTTTAAATTAAATTAATTGACATGTGATAAACTGTTTTCTCAGTTTTCAGTAGTGTGTCCCTCTTTACCTTTTATCTATAAGATGCCCATTATTTCATTAGATAAATACATACCTATAACCTAAATATTTAGAATCTCAATTTTCTGGGCTGGAGAGAGATATGCAGGACTCAACGTGTGACTTAATTGAGCACCATATAGCTCTTCATAGACATGCTGTAACATATTTAAATCATTTTACATATTTGACTGGTCTAAAGTTGTAAAAGAAACTAAGAATAATGTTAGGGCCTTTTGTCTAAAAAGGTGAACACACACACACACACACACACACACACATATACACACACCCTAAAATGGAGGATGTACCTAGGATGAACCAAGACCTGATCACCAAATCATAGAAGTTTAGAGATCTGTAGAGAGCTTAGGAGAAGGTAAAGTTATGTGATGCATTCCCCTGAATTTGACACCATGGAATCAATTCTACCATCTAACAAAATGTGTTTAGTTCTGTTGTAACCTTCAGAATTCTTTCATCTAATGGAAGCCAGGATACCTGGCTGGATCAGCATGGCATTTCTTATGTTCTACAATAATGGGAATATATCAACATTGCATCTCCTGCTACTAAGCCTTTCTATTTTGTTATAGGCTCCAAATCCGCCTATAGCGGCAGGCAAATAAATTTTAAAAGGGCATTTTCTATTTACTATGAATGTACTAAGTACCAGGCCCTATGATGGGTGCTAATAATATATCATCTCCTTTATTCTCATAACTCTGATGTAGATGTGGAAACTTACCACACATTTGCTGAATAGTTACCTTCTAGTGTATGAAATTGAGTCTGATTTTTTCAGTGTATTTACCACCATCAAATCTTGTCCCTGTTGAGAAACGTTCTAATTTTATCAACAGTAGGTATTTTTAAGGTTTTAAAAGATCCTGAATCTATCTTCTGTTTCAGCGGAAACGGCACTATTGGAGATTGGATAGCAAATGCATTACCCTTTTTCAAAACGACACAGGGAGCAGGTACTACAAGGTAAGGAAGGGTGGCTCTCTCCATGGCTGGACTCTCCTGAGCCCTCGACGTGGCAGTGCAGAGTATCTGAAATGCAAAATAATCCAACAGACATGACTGTTTCTGTGCTCGCTCTAAGAGATACTTTTCCTTCTCTGTAATTTCAGTTTTGGAGGAGTCAGGTTGTGACCCCGTGATAGCCATCCGTGAATTTCAAATTTCCCTGCGAAGTGCTCCAGTCCCCCACGGGGCAGGGCGAGGGGGACCTGATTGAGTATTTTAGCAGAGATGTGTGTTTTAAACAGAAAATTCAAGGTCATCGCCGATTAACTAATTTTCTGAAATCAACATCTAGCTTTTTTTCTTTCGCTGCTTTTTTTCTCCATTGCTTTGCAGCACCACTGGAAGTAGTTAAGAAACGTTGCTTTCTCTGTGCATTGACAAAATTCATAAGGAGCATTTTGCTGTAGAGAAAAATTTGGCAGCAATTTTCGTTCTGTCTCTCTGCATGAAATAATACAGATGTAGCATAATGTATCACCCAGTAAAAGATGGTTCCAAAAGAAGTTCAGAGTGAAAACAGTTTATACTTGCTCCTTCAAAGTTAATGCAGGCTCAGGCCACTTGACACAGCTTGACACAGCTCTAATGGAAAAAGGATACCTCATTAATTTTTTAAATACAAGTATATTTTGAACATTATTATGTCTTAGTCACTCCATACCTTCTGGAAGACGATGTGGTGATTAATTTTTTTTTCGGTGATTAATTTTTTAATATGAAAAGTGTCCTTAAAGCAACCACTTTTAAAACCAGTCACGGTGGTTTTCCGCATTAAAACTACTCACTTGGCTATATTATTATATTAACATGTATGAAGTCAAATTATATGAATCATTTCCAGTGCCTTAAAGCACTGCTAAAATCTTAAAACAGCCCTGCATACCTAAATGCATTTCAAAAGTCTTGTCATTCCACCTCCCTTGTTATAAAAATTATCATTTATAGTCTAAATTGGATTTTGATATAGATTCAAAAACCATTATTCTTATTGATACTTATTCTTGCCACATGAACATCCTGAAAGAAACACATTTTTCTGGGAAAATAAAGTGATCGGGTTTCCCCTCGCAAAGGCATTTTAAAATTTTGCTTAGTAATAGCCTAATGTTTTACAAAACCGTTTTATGTTAATGATGGCCATTTGTAATGTCATTCCTCATATGTTCCCAGTTTGAATGTTATTTGAAAGTTTACATACTTTTGGTAAACTACGTTTGGCACACTCTTCCTTCCCCAGGAAATTCCTTTATCAGAAATTTTATCACTGGAACCAGCCAAACCTTCAGCGTTCACTCCTAATGGAGCCAATCCTCACTGTTTTGAGATCACTACGGCAAATGTAGTGTATTACGTGGGAGAGAACGTGGTCAATCCTTCCAGCCCACCCCCAAATGGCAGCGTGCTCACCAGTGGCATCGGTGCCGACGTGGCCCGGACGTGGGAGACAGCGATCCAGCACGCCCTCATGCCCGTCATTCCCAAGGGCTCTTCGGTGGGCTCAGGGCCCAGCCCTCACAGTGAGTCTGCTGCCAGTTTTCTGTCTGCAGAGCGAGCATAGGGAGCCTTATGGGGGGTGATTTAGTTTATTTGATAACATATTATATTAAGATGTTTCATTCATTCATTATCATATTTTTACTTTATACGAACATTTGAACAACTGCATGTAAACCCAACTATTAGGCAATAGCAGAAACCTAGAGCTCTTGGTTATAAAAGAAGAGTATTCTGGAGCCTTGACCTGGAATACCGGTCTTGCTGTTTGCAAATATGCATTAACATGTTTCCTGAAAAACACATAGCACATTACTCTGTGTGTACACGGTGTGCAAAGTACTTGGGAAGACTTGAAAATTTTATCCCAGAAACAAATCTGGGTCATTAGTAGAGTGAGATAGATTCTATAGAAATGGAATTGGGATAAAATATTAAGGGGTGATTTTTAAAAAATATTTGACAGGAAGATATATATAAAAATGTAATTTTAAATCTCATAATGACTGTCAATAATGAAGCCTGTGGGGAAGAACCTCTGCTTTCACGTCACAATGTATTATGTGATCATCTATCACAACTTCATAATTGATTATTCCAACTAATGTACATATTAATAAAATATATATGCCTATTTTGGTGCTAAGCATTTTACATAAGATCTCTAATTTAATGCCTAAAGCCCCTAACAGATAGACATTATTGATTTGCTTATTTTATAGGTGAAGAAATTGGGCCCTAGAGAGATTAAGTTGTTTCAGTTTGTTCCAGAGCTACAAAGTGGCAACTCAGTATTTGAACTTGATTCTGAACTCTAAACTGAGAAAATATTATTTTTCAAAGCCAAGTACTGAGTAAATCTGTGATAGTAAAAAGAAATATTCTAGTAGATGTTTCTATAGAAAAATCTTAATTGCGATGATTTAAAAATATGCCTGCAGCTTGGTTAATAAGTATGTGTTTACTTCTTATGCTGTTACCTCTCTTACTTCCTTTTGTGTATTTTTAACTTGTATTTCCAGGAGATATTTCCTTGAGTATTTCAGTATCAAATTGCCAGATTCAAGAAAATGTGGTATGTACTTACTAATATAAAACTTGGTAATGTGATTTTTTAATTGGAAAATAAGGGCATCTTAAAATACAGTTTTATTTACCTAAGATTGTAATTTTTTAGTATTTTCCAGAAAATAAAATACTTTCTATCTGGGTACTTTTCTTCCATATGATTTCAGAAACATTACATTATATGTATTCTTTAGGTGATTTTTCTATAAGCTATACTGTAATGTTGAGCACTAAATACCTGTTACTCATCTAAAAGAGCAATTATAATACAATTCTTTATTTTTTAATTTAATTTTACTGTTGATGTAATGTAATATATTACATCCATTCCCTTTTTCCTCCCCTCTGTCCCCTTCCCCACCCACCCACTCCCCCACAAAGTATAGTACAATTCTTGATTTTCACATGTTTGCCCATCTTGGTACTAGAATTTTACTGGGTCATATTACACAATTCCAAATAAGATTAATTTTTTTTGAGTTGCACAGATTGCTTAAACATGTCCTTACTGCCATTTCTTGATTTTTACTAAGGAACGTTGTCCTGTGACTAGGAGCTGCAGATACTCTTACAGTCACTTAAACAGATCAAGGAAACCCCAGAAAGCTGCACGAATTAGATTCTATGGGCCTACACTCCAGCATCTTGGTCACCTGGGCCACCTAACCCCATCCTTTAGGCTCAGTTTGTGAAAATTGTAGATCAGACCTATGATGAAATCATTTACACCCTGGTGTGTGTTTGCTTTATTTGTTACACTTTGTCACTATGGCAAGTTGCCCCAAAGTAATCAGGCCTTTCTCAGCTCCTCCTATGACTCAGACCTTTTGCAGTATTTTGCCTGCTTTCCCGACAACCAAATATAGTTTTCAGCCTTTTATACTGACCTGAGGTTTTTTGTAAAGAATAAACCCCATGAAATTATTTATCTCTAGTATAGCTTTGTAACCGTTGATAAATTGATATAAAGTAAACTGAAATCCAAAGGTCAGAGAGAATTAGGAATTTCATAGTTGGATGAAATTGTATGCTGTCAATCACAAGATAGCTTTCTAAAAATCTGCAGGTTTCTGTTGCTTTTGCTTAGCCAGAAAATACTTTGAGAAATATAGGTGACGTTCTAAGCCTTTGAGAAATTCTAGGTACCTGTGGGGCTGTTCCACCCTGTTTGGCCGTTGTCGTCCACAAAAAAATCCGGGTGGGCCATTTGCTAGCAGAGAATGATGGAATTGCGTGGATTCAGAATGCTGGAACAGTATTAATTCACTTTACCTCCAAAAAACCTTGAACTCACCCCCTAAATACTCTGAAGGGGTCACGAGACGGAGACAACTTGTAGTTGTTTTCTAGGGGAAAGGACTAAAAAAAAAAGATAGGAACGTACTGGATATGAGGAGGGTAGGATTTGCTATAAAAGGACTTACCTTTGAAAGGACAAAGACAATAGGCGTGAAAGGTAGGCCGAAAATTCCACAGGATGTAACGGAAACCCGTACAGTGGCAAGGTATTATGTTGTGTTTTAATTAGTGTGGTCACTACATCACAGACTGTAAAACTTAGAGTAAAACATAACACTTTAGTAATCATTATTGCAGAGAGAAAAAGAGCAGACCTTTGGAACTTGATCCTGCCAGAGGCAGTAGAAATGGAAGAATTTCATAGTGAAGCGCCACCCTTCGGTGCCGTCTACCCCTCACTCACAGCGGCTCAGCTCCCCTTCTCGGAGCAGATTCAGCGGAATGTGGCTGACTGGCACAGGGACAGCCTCGCCGTCCTAGCCGTAAAGAATGGCCTGGCTGGAATCAGGGCTGACACAGATTCATGATTATTTATCCCGTATTTCTAAATAGCCATCTCCATAAGCAAATCCTTTTTTGAGTATTGACGCTAAGTGACATTCTAGAGGCTTACGTCTCATTTATCTCTACGGAGACATATTTCATGGACATCATTCTGCTACTGAAGAGCAGCAGAGTTTTCAAAGCAGTACAATATTACATTAATTGAAGATTATGGTCATATTGCAGATTCCATCTAGCGTTTACAATTTGTTTAAAATACTTTAATATTTTATGGTATGCTTAATAACATTATGTAATTTGTTAGAACTAATGTTTTGTTCCACCTCATGTTTGTTTTTCATTGGACTTGCACATGTAGGACATCAGCACAGTATATCAGATTTTTCCTGATGAAGTACTTGGTTCTGGGCAGTTTGGAATTGTTTATGGAGGTAGGTTGGTTCACTGAGTATTCTTAGTAATTTAAAAATTTAGCTGCTTGTGTTTATAAAAGTAATACTCCAAGAAAAAATATAAAAGATAAGACCTGTGTTGTATATAAATCTCTGTTTTACTTTTTTAGAAATTTTGCTTGAAATAATCACTATTTGCAAAACTGGTACATTCATGTTTTAAAAGAGAAGTTTTTCTACTAAATTTTTTTTTTTTTGCTTAAATATGGATAAACTCTACATACAATAATGATTATATATTTTTTAGACAAAATGTTGAAAAACCAGGATATTGTAATTTATACATAATTTGGTTCCATTGCCTTTTAGTGTATTGTATCAGAACTCCATAGAAATTCAACCACATAACTAAACACAAAATAGCTTTAATTCTAATACCTTTAACAGTGTATGTATTTCATTAAGTTTTGAATTTTTCAATTTTTGAAATTAAATACTAAATTTTTATCTTTTCTTATTGTCAAGCTTATTTGGAAAGTTTATTATTTTAATCACTGCTGTTTTAGATTTTAGCCAGTTCTATTATATTTTTCAAGTCTTTAAGAAACATTTCTTTTTTTTTCTTTTAAGATTATATTTATTATTTCCAGAGAGAGCAGAAGGGAGAGAGGCAGAGAGGGAGAGAAACATCAGTGTACGGCTGCTGTTCACCTGCCTCCAGCTAAGGACCTGGCTGGAGACCTGGCTGGAGATCTGATTATGTGCCCTGGCTAAGAATCGAGCCAGCGACCTTTGGGTTTGCAGGCCATCACCTTATCCACTGTGCCACCAGCCAGGGCTTAAAACATTTCATATTAACATTTTACTTACCCTATGAAAGGACATCATAACTTTTTTTAATATAATCAGTAACAGATTACATTTTTTGTGAGGTGGGATGCTCTGAAATAATTACAATGTTTTATTCAGTATTCTAAGTATAATATTGTGCTTTTTAGTTAAAATTAATCAAGTTCTACTCAATTTTACAAAGGAATTGTGATTCTTATAAAATGCTTGAATGATTTTTTTAATGGCAAATCTATCAATGAGTCAGCAACCATTTTGCTTTTTATTAATGCATTAAAGTGTAATACACTGTAGAGCATTACAGTATTGCTCTACAGTGTAATAACCGCATGCAAAGATAAGGCATGGGCCCTGGCTGGTGGCACAGAGGATAAAGCGCCAGTCTGCAAACCCAAAGGTTGCTGGTTTAATTCTTAGCCAGGGCACATAACCAGGTTACAAGCCAGGTCTCCGGCCAGGTCTGTAGCTGGAGGCAGGTGAAAGGCAACCATACATTGATGTTTCTCCCCATCTGTGCCTCTCTCCCTCCCCTGTCTCAAAAAATAAATAAAGTCTTTAAAAAAAAAAAAAAAAAGATACGGCATGGAAAATATCCATAAACTGCACATACTGCAGGGGTGAGGTGGGTGCGGGAGATGAGGTTAGAGAGAGCAGTATGTGCCAGATAAAGTGTGCCAGGTAAACATCCAACACTGAAGGAACAGACTTAGGAGGAGGCCTCCACAGGAAGGCTGGAAAGTTAGGACTAGACATATAGAGGAGGAGGTGGAAGAGGACAGAGTCTCAGAAGAGAAGGCAAGCACTGTAGTGACAGAGCGATAGAGACAAAAGAAGCTGTAACCTTGAGGAAAGTAGTTCCAGGAAAATGGCTAAGTGGGAACAGAGAGTACAGTGAGTCCGAGAGTAAGCAACGATGTTAAGGGAAGTAGAGAACCTGAAAACAAGACAATTTGGGAGTGAAAGGATGCAGCCTGGAATGAGTCAGAAAGAATAGCAAGAGTGAGGTATAAGGGGAAGGAACACTAGATTTTCAACAAATGTTGAAATGATGGAATTTCAAGTTAGCTACAGAAGAATTTGAGTAATTAAGTCCATTTTCATTTTCAGATTCACTTTCATTTTTACATTCCATTAACACTAGTAGATTCTAGCATATTTAGTATACGTATATAGTAGCATACAAGAATTTAAGGATGCCTTAAAGATTCCCTCAAAGGTTTGTTGCGAGAATTAAACGGGAGATGTTGTATGCAAACAGCCTATAATGTCATAAGGATGACAACAATGATGATAACTAACATTTTTTGAGTATAGTTATCTAGACACTGTGTGTGCTTTACCTGTCTTATTTCATCTATTTCTCTCAATCCCATCCTTGAAATGAGGAACCTAAAACTCAGAAAAGTTGAGTGATTTGCTGAAGATTACAAAGCTCTTGAGTGACAGAGCCGAAATGTTTACTCTTTCCATTATAATACACATTAGTTTATCAGGAATTTAAAACTATACTTTCTTAAGGTGAGCACTGTGCTGGTGTTATGGGTATTTTCTAAATGAAGTAGCTTAATATCCTGTTTCTAAATTGCATGTTTTAATGAGAAAATAGCAGGCTATTGATATGTATGGCTTTAATGTTCCAATTTTTTGTGTTATAAGTTGTGGTTCATTTCATAGTACATGTATGATTTAGAATAAAGAAGCCAAGAAGCGAAATCTTTATGGATATAAGTCAGTGCACATCAGAAATATTCATTTATTTGGTGAAACTTTTATAATATCTATGTGTTCCTATAAATTCTGGAGTTTTTTAATATAAATACTTAATAACCTTATGCTAGTATTTCCCTTTTTATTTTAAAGGAAAACATCGTAAAACAGGAAGAGATGTAGCCATTAAAATCATTGACAAATTAAGATTTCCAACAAAACAGGAAAGCCAGCTTCGTAATGAGGTTGCAATTCTCCAGGTATTCATTTGTTTTTCATTTGGAAGCTATAGAATACACCCGCAATTTCTGCAAAACAGAGAAAAGTTATCCAAATATATGTGGCACAGGTATTTAGAAACACTAAAATTACTGAAAAGGCAAATTAAGCATCAAACTACTAGCCGGATAATATCTTTCCCAAGTCTAGGAAGCAGTTGATCTTTTTTATGTACTTAATTGTAGGTTTTAATATTCTATTAATACTCATTAAATGGGTAATATTTAGCATTTGCTCCTAGTGGACATGCTAAGATCATCTGTTGTACATTACAAATTACCTTGCCTTCATAAACATTTCCCTTTCATAATTATATGAACTGAGTATATAACTGTCAGCCTATCAGGTAAACATAGTATATGTTTAAGAATCATACCAACTTGATATTATTAATGTCTTCTTTGTATCTTACCATAAGTCTCTTATTTAATATTGAGTATGTTACTTAACTCTTCTCATTAATAAGTCCCTTTTTAAAGCCAGAATTTGTTAATAAAATGTATTATGTGGTATATATAATATTTTAATCATTAAAATGTTTTTTAGACTAGAAGGAAATTGAGCAATTGTATGCTAAATATGGTGAAACTAGCTATCCAGTCTAGAAAATTTAGACCATAAAATGCCCATTTTTATATAATTGCTATAATTCTCTGCTTGTCATGCATGCTGATCATAATTTCCAATTCATAGTTTTATGGAATAATTTTCATTTGAACATGGTAACAAAATGAAACAGATTGAATTTCCTTATTTTTTTTGTTTCATTTAGCTGTCATTTATTGAATTTCATACAATTAGAAGTTGAAAAAAATACAATTTCTGTCCTAAAGGAACTCATATATACCGAAAACTAAGAATAATAACAGACCTTAGTAGGATTTAGAATTTCTGAAGATGGTGTTTTGGGCCTTTTGAAAAACTAATGTAACACAAAGGACTACTGCCCTGATGCAGTTTTCATAGGGTAGAAGATAACCACAGCTTTGAAGATGCCGGTTCACAAATTCATAGCCTGGGCTTACTAATCAGTTAACAACAATATTTTTAAAAAAATCCTTAACAGCAACATTGAACTGCAGATACTGTGTCCTGCATCCTGTTGCAATTGTACAGTAGAAGACTGACTAGATGTTAAAGGTCTGATTTTCTGTGCCTTTTAAAGGATATAAAACTAAATACTTCATTATTATTATACTCATATGTTTCAAAATGATGTTAAGGTAGATGTTAAAATTATTTCATAAAATTCTCAAGGGATTCTAATTATATTGTTATTTAAAATTTTGTAACTTCATTAAAATATGTGGTAAATTTAAATTATTTTTTCTATTCATGTCAATAAAATAAAATATATAATTTTATGACTTTTAAGATTTTATTTATTATTATTATTATTTATTTTTTTAGAGAGGGGGGAAGGGCAAGAGGCAGAAAGGGAGAGAGACATCGATGTATGGTTGCCTTTTACCTGCCTCCAGCCAAGGACCTGGCTGGAGACCTGGCTTGCAACCTGGTTATGTGCCCTGGCTGGGAATCGAGCCAACGACCTTTGGGTTCGCAGGCCGGCACCTTATCCACTGTAGCACCAGCCAGGGCTTGAAAACTGACTTTTATAAGGAGATGCACATATATCATAGAAAACTTAGAAATTTAAAATCTGAAGTACGTAATATTGGAATGATATTTAATATAGTATGTTATCCACATGGGCTCATTTGGTCAACATTAACTTTTATTTTATAACATTACAATATCACAATGCATAAAAAGCTTTAGGATAATATTAATTAGTATAATTCTAATTGATATACTATTATTTTTCTTTTTTGAATTATCAACTGCTATTTATCCACTTAAGGAACAATACCAGAGCTTCTGTTTATGATACAATGTATGGTAGCATTTTGGAATTATGAAAGTACTAACCACAGAATATAGAAAAGAAACATGAGAATTTTACAGTCACAAATTAAATGTATCCCTAAGCCCTGGCTGGTGTGGCTCAGTGGATTGGCCCTGGCCTATGAACCCAGAGGTCTCCAGTTCAATTCCCAGTCAGGGCACATAGCCAGGTCCTTAGCTGGAGGCAGGTGAAAGGCAACCATACCTTGATGCTTCTCTCCCTGTCTTCCTCCCTTCCTACCCTCGTCTCTGAAAATAATGAATAAAAAATCTTTATTTAAAAAATTAATAAATAAAATAAAAAATAAATAAAAATAAATATATCCCCTTACACTGTACTTACCTCTTAATAGGGCCCCTGTCATGCTGGTTTCTGTTTTGAGGCACTTCTCCTCTTCTCATTCAAGTCTCTCTTAACTAAAAGCAAAACAACAACAAAAATGTGGTCTTGATTTATCTAAGCTGCCTCTGGCAGCTGAGGTCCAATTCTCCCTCCTGTACCCACCCCTGCACTGCAGGTTTGCGCTCTACTCCTCATCGTAAATTTCCTTCTCATCTTTGGTTTTCACATCTTTCTTAAGAAAATGCAAAGTTCTATTTGTCATACTCCTGTGCTGTGTTCTACCTCTACCCAATGATCATACTTTGGCTGTGTTTTAGTCTTTATCCCATTTGACTAATCTCAGCCCTTCATCAGTGCTGATTCTTTGCTCTTCTCCCAATCTTGCTCCTCACTTTACCCCTATACTTAACACATCCTTTTTTCCTCTTTCCCTGCTAACTCCTGCGACTGTCTTCTTGAACTTCTCCTTCCATTCATCTAAATGGTTAAGTCATTCCTAGAGTGAGGTCATCACTTGAAGAGAGACTCTGCCACCTTTTCAATGGTCTTTCATAAGATGTGGTCTTTCACAGACACTTCGGTCTCATATAACTGACGTTAGGGCATCTTCACTTAGCTGTGCCTCTCATACCTCAAACCAGCCAGCCTAAAGCCAATGCTAACTTCTAATATCTTTCCCTGCATCATACTCTCTCCCTAATTTTGACTATTTTGCTGTCATTCTTCCATGAACTCTTTTTCTTCAATAAGCATACAATGGAGTAAAAATAGCCTCTTCAATAAATGGTGTTGGGAGAACTGGACTGGTACATGCAAAAAAAATGCAACTAGACCACCGACTTACACCATACATCAGAATAAACTCAAGATGGATAAAATATTTAAATATAAGTTGTGATACTTTTAAGGTTCTAGTGGCAAACATAGGCAGTAATATTTCAGATATCATACATAGCAATATTTTTACTGATATATCTTCTAGGGCAAGGAGAATAAGGAAAAAATAAATATATGGGACTGCATCAAGTTAAAAAGCTCCTACACGATTAAAGAAACCATTATCAAAATGAAAAAGGGAACTGACTGTATGGAAGAACATACTTGCCAATGATATATAAGACAAGGGTTTAATCTCCAAAATATGGAAAAAGTCATACAACTCAATAACAGGAAGACAAAAACTCCAGTTAAAAAATGGGCGAAGGGGCCCTGGCTGGTGGCACAGTGGATAAGGTGCCAGCCTGCAAACCCAAAAGTTGCTGGTTTGATTCCCAGCCAGGGCACATAACCAGGTTGCAAGCCAGGTCTCCAGCCAGGTCCATAGCTGGAGGCAGGTGAAAGGTAACCATACATTGATGTCTGTCTCCCTCTCTGCCTCTCTTCTTTCCCCCCTCTCTCTAAATATAGTGAATAAAATCTTTTCTAAAAAAGTGGGCAAAGGATCTGAATAGACACTTCTTCAAGGAGGACATACAGAGGGCCTAGAGATATATGACAGGATGCTCAGCTGCACTAGCCTCAGAGAGATGTAGATTAAAACCACAATGAGATATAACCTCACATCTGTCAGAATGGGCATTATTAATAAATCAGCAAACAACAAGTGCTAGCAAGGATGTAGAGAATAGGGAATCCTAGTGCACTGTTGGTGGGAGTGCAGCCACCGTGGAAAACAGTATGGAATTTCCTCAAAAAATTAAAAATGGTACTGCTTTTGACCCAGTGATTCCACTGCTAGGATTATACCCTAGAAATCCTGATTCACAAATTCAGAAGAACTTATGCACCCCTATGTTCATAGCAGTTATTACAATAGCCTAGTGCTAGAAACAGCCTAAGTGCCCATCCATAGGTGAGCTGATCAAAAAACTTGTGTTGCATTTACACAATGGCATACTATGAAGCAGAAAGAAAGAAGGCACTCCTATATTTGGTGACAGCATAGATGGAACTGGAGAATATTATGCTAAAATAAGCCAGTTGGTGAAAGATAAATACCATACAATCTCACTTAAAAGAGGAGTCTAATGAACAAAATAAACTAATGAGCAAAATAGAACCAGAGGCATGCCAACTGACAGCAGCCAGAGGGGAAGAGGGAGGGGGAATAATAATGATGGGAAAGGAGTAAAGGGACTAGACAAAAACATGTATGAGTGACCCACAGACATGGACAACAGTGTGGGGATTAATTGTAGGAGTGGTGTGTGGGCTGGTGGAGGAAGGCAAATGGGGAAAAATTGGTACAACCATAATAGGATAACAACAAAAAAATTTTAATAAAAAATGAACACAAAAAGAAAAAAAAAAGTCATTCATCAGAACCTATGAAGCACTTCCTTTAAATGAAGCAATTTACTGAGTTTCTGGGCCATATGCAAATGAATGAACCCCTGCAGTGGATATCATCTATCAGGACAGTCAGCGTTGCTGTGGAAGTGTAGTGCAATGTAGAAGTATGTGAATGAGGCCAAGGCATTAGAATCAGGAGAGTTCCAAGAAAATGTAACATCGATGAAATCCTGAGATTGATAACCCAAGAAATGGTAGGAAGTACCAGCAGGGTGGTAGCGAGTTGAAAATTTTGGTATTTGAAAAGAAAGGTGTTATGTCACTCCTTTAAATGTATACATTAAAATCTAAATATATAGACATTTGAAATTCTTTATCAATCATTAACAATGGCATATTTTACAACTTACCATGTTTTCTGTGAATATACTTTTCTTACAGAATTATATAGTGTGTTTTTAAACTTAAAAGTCTTTTATTGGTCCTTTTTATAATTATTTACAGTGAAAACAAGTATCACTTACTGTATTTTAAGGATTTAAAGCATTCTGGATTAAGCGATCATAACATTATTGGTAAAAGCTTTATCAAGCAACATAAGTGTTCTGGTAATTTTGATCTCTGCTTGATCAACATAAAATATAAAATGTTACTGAAAAAGGTTATTTAATAAGAATTATTTTTTAATTTAGTTGATAATTTGATGGGTGAATATGTTATTGTTTGAATTAGACAGAGTTCAGCAGTAATTTTATTCCTTATTATTAAAATCTAGAAGCCAAGTTGTAAGCCAAAAAATGTGATTTATCTTTATAAACTTATTTTAATCCTCTGTTAATAAATCCATTAAATCCTTCTCTAATTTTGTTGAAAACATGAATTAGAAACTGATTTGGCAAAGAATTATTTTGAAGTTATTAAAGTAATTTGCTTTATATCAACGCAGTATTTTTAATTTTTTGTTCATTTTCTACAAGAGGATTTTCCTCCCCATGGATAGGTGCTCTGGTAATTTGGAATAAGTGAGAAGCATGACTTTCTTTTGGAAAGTAGGAAAAAGTCACTGTGAAAGGAAACATGACAATGGAGAATTTCGAGACCATAGGGATATTCTCAGGAGAATCTATATTGAAGGGTATTTATTCCCTGTTATGGTTCATTCATCCATTCATTGAAAATGTGATTATTGAGTGTGTCTTCATGGGCCAGGCAGAAGAGTTACACATGTAAACAAAACAGACTTTCTTAAACACTGTCTGCTTCCATAACCCTGAAAATTATTTTTGCTCCCCAATTTTTCATCTTATATCCCTGTCCAATAGACCCTGTATACTCATTCTAGTTCCTCTATCTGATATGTAAAACATGAGAAGGATTATGTGTCTACATAGGCATTTAACATTATAATAGGATGTTATGTTCTCTGGTGGAGTACTGCGGTCTAAATTCGGAAGCTGAACTATGCTGATATGATTTACTAAAAATTATACTTTAAATCTAATACCAGGATGACATTGGATTTGTGTTCATGTCTCCAGACAGGTAGATTAACAATAAATAAAAGTGTGTCCCAACTGTGTCTCCATTGCTATGTATTTGACAGCAAATAGGAAAAGTATCCAGATATTTGAAGTTTTCAACTTTTATATACACTATATACATAACGACCTACGTATCCCAGTTTTCTTACTTTAACAGCCATACTTATAAGTATTGCCTTTTCTCTAAACACAGACTAAGTAGTGGCATAGAGGAAAGGGAGTCAAACTTTCTAGGGAAAAATTTTCTAACACTGGATTTTTTCTACTGGTGTTGGTCAGTTACTAATTTTCTGTCTTTGAAGCCTTTGTTTCTGGTCCTCAAATATCATGATTGTGTACCAAAATTCAACTTGAAACTTTGACTTTGGTTGGGGATTGGGGGTTGGGTACTCCAGTGCATACATGATCCTTGCAACATGAGGATCTTTCCTGAGTTCTCTTGATAGAAAGTACTTACCCTCCTTCCAAAATTACAGTTCCCACTTCAGCCAGATACAAATATTAATGCCAATGAAACCTCAATATATGAGTCCAGATGATGGGCTTAAGACAGCTGCATTTTTTTAAGACTTTATTATTTTTTAGAGAGAGGGTAAGGGAGAGAGGCAGAGAGGGAGAGAGACATCAATGTATGGTTGCCTTTCACCTGCCTCCAGCTAAAGAGCTGGCTGGAGACCTGGCTTGCAACCTGGTTATGTGCCCTGGCTGGGGAATCGAACCAGCAACCTTTGGGTTTGAAGGCCATCACCTTATCCACTGTGTCACCAGCTGGGGCTTGCATTTTTTTTTAATATCAATAATTTTTCTATACAATTGTTGAAAAAAGAAATTGGATATATTGGGTTAAAGAAAACATTTTAAAAATTCTCTGTTTTGTTTTTCTCTTTTACTTAGATATCATAAAATTTTAAATTGTATGTCTAGCTTTCTTCACCTATCCTTTTTTTAAAATTTTGTCTTTTAATTACAGCTGTCCCAATTTTCCTCCATTGCTTTCCCATGTCCCACCCTCCCACCTCTGCTCCCATGGGCCATGCCCACTTTGTTGTCCATGTCCATGGGTTCTTTTTTTTCCTTTTTTTTCAACATATGGTTGCGTTTCACCTGCCTCCAGCCACAGACCTGACTGGAGACCTGGTTTGTAACCTTGTTATGTGCCCTGGCTGGGGGATTGAACCTGCGACCTTTGGGTTCTCAGGCCAGCACCTTAACCACTGTCCTACCAGCCAGGGCCCATGCATTCTTTATACTTGTCCTTGACAGGACCCTTCCCCTTCTTTCTCCCTCCCCCCTCCACTCTGGTCACTGTAAGTCTGTTCCGTATTTCCATGTCTCTGGTTCTGTTCTGCTCATTTTTTATTTTGTTGTGTACATTAGTTTCCACTTATAGGTGGAAACTATAAGGTAAGATCATACAGTAACTGTCTTTCACCACCTGACTTATTTCACTTAACATGACATAACAGTTCTATCCATGCTTTCACCAAAGGTAGCAGTTCCCTTTTTTCTTTCTGCTGCACAGTATTCCATTGTGTAAATGTTCCACAGTTTTTTGATCCACTCATTTACTGATGGGCACTTAGGTTGTTTCCAGCACTTGGCTATTGTAAATAGTGCTGCTATGAACGTAGGAGTGTGTAGGTTCTTCTGAATTGGTGTTTCAGGATGCTTGGGGTATAATCCCAACAGTGGGATCACTGGCTCAAAAGGGCAGTTCCATGGATTTTGTTTTTAAAATTTCCCATTCCTACCTCTGATATGAAAGACACCTGGTGATGGGTAACAGCTATCAGATAGTTTTATAATATTTTCACCTGGTGAAAAGTTTTAAAAAGCTAGAAACAACATGATAAATGATGAGAGCTTTTAATAAGTGATTTTTGTATACTCCTTCTCCCCCTCTGCAACTTAGTGTTTTCCTTCTGTAGGGAAAGAAGACATTGCAGTTATCAAATATATGTAGCAACCTGGAACCTAAAGCTACATTGAAGCACATACATAGCTAATAAAGTGCAGGATGACTGAGGAGTGTGCAGATAGGTTTATGGGTATGCATTAATATCCATAATGTTATACGTATAAATTTGACATCAGGCTTCCACTGTTTTTTTACTATGCAAATACTGAATTGGTCTTATAAAAAATTTCTTGGTCTGATATTAATAGAATATACAGACTTACAGCTCATTTAAGATGAAAAAAAAAAAATTTAACAGTAAATTGTGCATTATAAGCTAACCACCTAAATGTCGACTCCCTTTCTTGATATCTGGGTACATGGTATGTACCTATTGTCATTAGCAGTTCATGGAGCTGCTTCAGTTTATTTCTCCCATAAAATTTTAAACTATTGAACCAGGCTCACTCTGAGCTACTTAGTGCCATGACAAACTAACAGCACACCCCAGTATGATGGACGAGAGGAGCAAACAATATTTACCTGGAATGATCAGAAGATTTCTAAGTTCCTAGATGCTAATGGGGTAAATTTGATTGTGGTCCTATTGACCTTAAAGTCAGCCAGGGATCCCTGGTTGCAGGAGGATGGAGTGTTACGGGTAACTTTGTCGTTGGCGTAACTTTATTCTTCTGACAATCTATGTTAGTTTTATTTTGTGCTAGGTTAACAGCCGTGTGCCTTTCTAAAGTTTTATGACATTGCCCCACAAAAATGTTACCTCCTAACAGATGAAAAATGTTACTCCTTGAATGATAACTAACTACTAAAATGTGAGCCTATTTAAATGGCATGTTTTCCAGTGGAATGTGCAGTGGAGACACATTCACATGGTACAGCCCAGTGGCCTCCGCTCTCACAGTAGGTCAGGAGGCTTCCACGTGGTACCACACGCAAACATGCAACCTTCTCCTGGTTGATGTCCTGGTAGAAACCTCTCTCCCATCACCGAAGCGTGGAAACACAGCAAGGGAAAAGATGGGAAAGGCAGGCTAGAAGCAAGTTTGTGGCAGTTCATTTCTGATGCATCCTGTGTTAGGTGAAAGGCAGAAGGAAGTTTTCTTTCCTGCCCCCTCAAGTGAACCTTCAGTTATCCAACTGATATATGGCCCAGATCTTTTCAAAGTTACAGAAAATCTTCCCAACAATTTCAGCTAACCTCTTCTGTGTTTGGGCCTGATTCTAGGTCTTTTGTAGGCATTGGAGCATTAAGTCCTAGCTGTATTACATGGTTAGGCACATTATTATGATTATCCCATTTTACATATCAAAGAATGGAAGTCAGGAATTGGGAAGTGGCGGAGCTGGAATTCAGACTCAGACAGTCTGTGTGCGGAGACTGCACTCCTGAAAATTTGCTCAGGCCCCAAGGCGCTCCTTGTTGTCACATCTATAAATCAAATCAAAGACGAAAAAAGGGAGGTTGCAAGGTCTTTTCCAAGTAATGAGGTAGAAGAAGTACAGTGATTATCATGGTCTAAGGAGCCCATTTTCAGTGCTTAATTTCCCATTTTGGGGACAATAATGAAATCATCGGCAATTAGATTTTCACACGTTGTGTGCGGGAGAATTGGCAGGGAGGGAAGGGGTTATTTAAAAGGAACGTCCTTGCTGTGGTCTTTAGCCCCTGCTGCTTTGTCTGTCTCTTGCTGGGAATGTTTTCCTGTGGGCTTTGAGAATGAGCTGAAACCAAGGCATATCTTCTTTTTAAGAGCTATCTATGAAGTAAACACAAATCACATAGTAGGAAAATTAAATGTTTATTCCTATCAAGTATGATTTATAGAGGCATTGGCCAAATCTTCTATATTTTGAGGTACCCTTGGGACTTTAGAAAATCATTTTGCAACTCATACCCCTGTTGGCATCTCTGATAGGCTCATCCAAATTATTGGAATTTATCATAAAAATATTACTACTTCTGATCATCTTCATCATCAGGATCCTGAGATTGCTTACTAGCAGATTCAAGTGAACTCAGGATGAAAAAGTCAGTATCTGTCATATTAGATGCAAAATGTACAGTGTCACTAAGTATGTCAGATATGTATTGGCATAGCTTTGGTAAATTAAATTTTAAAGAACATTATTCATGTATGGAAAAGTAAGGAGAAATAGAGATTCTTTATCCTTCAATTACATTTATAAACTTGTATTGGACTTACTCTGACTGGGAATGTAATTGATAAAATATTATCCCGGAGGAGCATGTTGTCATGTAAGTAAGACACATGGATTCACCAGTAACTAAATACATTCAATGGTATGAAAGAGGATTATACCAAAGACTATGAGAGTAGAGAGACACCCAGGTCAGACTGTGAGAATCAATATAAGGTGCCTGACAACTGAGAATTCATACCAGGCAAAACGGTCTCATTCCGGCTGAGAGAACAGTGTGTACGAAAGCACAGAAAATATAGAGAGAGTGTATGGCTTGTTCAGAAAATAGTTTCTTCTGACCAGAGTGTTGGGTAGATAATTATCTGGAAGAAGAAGAGAAGAAGCTGGCGAAGTATTCAAGCAGGAAGAAGAAAAGGAGCTGTTAGTGAAGGGCCCAGTGTGCCTTGCTGAAGGGGTACATACACTGCCTCCTACAGCTACTGGTACTTATGGAATTGAAGGAAGAGGATATGTACGATTCAGACTCCCCTCTGGGAAGAGCATAGGAGCCGCCCTTTAAAGCATGGTTTGGGCGGGTGAAGGAGACCTAAGGTAAGACCACTTAGGAGGCTGTGCCAGATCCCTCAGGAAGAGACAAGGCTGAAGATGAGGTGTCAGCATGAGAGAAAGTAAGGAGGTGGACTCAATTCATTTTAGATTTTGGAATTGAGGGAGAAAAAGATTGAGTATGCCCAGTTTCTAACTAAGATGGCTGACTATTTATTGAGAGAGGAAACACTAGAAGAGTAAGTTTGGAAGGAAGGATATCAGTTCCCATTATTAGACGCCTTTCCTTTAAGTAACATACCCAAAACACAGTTGAGTATAAGATTCTGGAAATTAGGAGAGAGAGCTGAGTTTACTGTATCAATTTGAATATTATATTTAACTAGTCTTTTTATAGTCTTCTGCTGTCTACATGATGACTATTTTTTTTTTGCATCTATCAGGGACTTACATGCTATTTCCCCTTCATGAGACATTAGATGATTATGATTTGTAGGGCCACTAAGGGAAGCCTAAGTTGTAAGAGACTGTGACTAGAAAATAGAAAGATGGCGTTCTCTTCTCTTGACCCTGGCAAATAGGCAGAAGTGAGAATCCACAAATTCACCTTTTGCTATATTTCTGAGGAAGGCATCACATCCCCACCCACACTTACGCAAATATCCTGCCTTCTGCTTCCCGTGGCATTTAGAATGTATTTATTTATTTTTGTTTATTATTTTAAGAGAGAGGGAAAGGGAGAAAGGCAGAGAGGGAGATTTTTGTGGCATTTAGAATTTAGAACTGCACTCATCACTTTGCAATTTATTTCCTCCTCAATAGGAGCTAAATCATTTAGTCATTTCGACAGAAAAATTGTGAAAAGTGCCCATCTTAGGCCTGTATTACTACTAAATAACCTGTTGAAAAGTTGTAATTCTTCTCATTCCGAACTCGAATATGTTTTAGTATAAGTATTCTGAAGGAAGAAAGGGGGGAAAATGTGACATTTTTAATTTGTCATAGCTACATATGGAGTGATATATGAAGCAACACTATGAAAATTAAATACAACTGCAAATGAGATGTTAACATAAATTCAGAAAATACAACAAAATTGAATATAAACATAAAGATGTTAATATTGTTACTTTTATAAAAGCCTTTGCTTTTGATGGCATAAGAATTCTCTAGGCAACTTGAGTCAGGAAAATTTTTATCTTGATCTCCAAATGGTATTTCCTCCCAGACTTCTAAAACAACTTATATTCACCCCATGGATATGTCATCAATCTGTTATGTGTGAATGGACAGTGTTCTTTCCTGTACTTGACCAAATGTTTCATTTCCTGGAAATTAGATTACTTAAATGCAACAAACAGATGGCCAGAGCGTTCTGTAGTACTTACTCCACCATGAAATTTGTTATCTGAATTCCTGGGGTATAGGCCTGAGAAGTTAGCAGAAATTCTTTCTGAATACTCACATGCAATAGTTGATGTGCAGTTGTCAAGCTATTTTTTTAGTTAATTCAGTTACTTTGAGGAAAATGTTGAGTACTTATATAGAAAAGTTTATATATTTTATGTAGAAAATTTAAATTGTGAACAAGTCACATGGACTAGTGTGGTTGAAGCATATCTTAGAGTTGCTCTTAAGGTATTAAAAAGGGAACATGAATTACACATAATAGAAAATAATCACTTCAATGTATTTTCTATTTCCAATACTCAAGTATTATCTTCTCTAGGCTGAAGAAATACTTGTCATCAGTATAGTACAGAAAATTTGCATAAATTCATCATGATTCTTTATATTCTGTTTCCTTTTTTTACTGTCACATGTAAAAACAAGTTTGATCATTTGGTTTAATGCAAAAAAATATGACTCATGAGTAACCATTTATGGTGGCCTTGTCTCAACCATACACAAAAAGTTATAGAATATCAACTTATGATATATCAGTTATGCAGGAAAAGTAAAGCCATTGTGCTATTGGAAAGATTTTTCAGCTACCACTCAATGTGTTCTTTAGCAAACCTATAAAGCATAATGTTTTTATTTAAGATTAAGGGCCAACTACAACAAATGAATGAGTTTTAAATTTTCTAAAGCATTGTGTTTTACCATTTTTGTATACATAGCCTTTAGTTTAATGCTTTCATTGAATATATTCTTTAAAGATCTAGATACCTACGCGGGTTCAAAGTTCTTTATCAAGAAATAGCAGCATTTTTTCTAATTCTTTTCGTAAAAATGCTATTAGAGGACATTTGTAGAGTCCTTTCATTTACAGTGAGCATGGCACAAGATAGCTGACAGGAAAGAATCTTATTAATCTGTTTCATACTCTTTTGCTAGAATAGTCTATGAAGATACCAATTAGATAAACACAGTTTATCCAGTTTCTCTGTATTGGGGATATTCCTGGAGTTATGTTGTAGGGTAGAAAAAGAAAAAGGATATATTGAGTAAAGGACTTTAGTACCACCAAGAATTTGCATACTTGGAGGAATCCAGGTACAGGCTCATGAGAGTTGACATTGCACAGATATCAGATAACTTAGGTAGGAGAGCTTCCAGGTCCTTTGCTGACTCCCAGTTCTCCCCCATCATCATAGCCTAAAACAAAGTCAGCAGAAGCAGCAGGTGGAATGGGTAACAGTGTGAGTTTTGCTAACCCCACCCACTGTCTATAACTTCAGCTCTGACCAGGAGACAGTGAATAAACAGTACCAATTCTGTCTTCCTCTTGTGCCCCTGAGGTTGCTCTCCCTTAACCTTAATCCACGTCTTCACGCTCTGTTTTCCCTCTGTCTACACACAAAGGACCTCTTTGCCTTGCTGCCTGCTTCTGTTGTCCTCGCCTTTCTGATTTCATTATTCCTGCTCCCCCCACCCCGCCCTGCAAAAGAGCAAAGCCTTGGCCATTTAAAGAAGACCAACTCCCCAGAAAACTGCTGAAGTGCTTAAGGTTATAGTAAACATTAAAAAAGAATCAGTTAAGAAGATACTCAAAAGAGGATGGTGCACTTAGCACATTTAATAGCAGACTTGTCCAAGGAGAATTATAATTCAGGCAGGAATCATGTTATTCTTAAAGCTTCTGAGATCACTGATTTTAAAGAGGACAGCTGACGCACCTGGACAACACAGAGGCTGACAGTCTGTCCAGTTGGAGTGGCTCCTCTGAGGTTTTATTTTTTCCCCCTAAAATGAAGCATTTACTTATTTGTTCTCTGTTCAGCTGTTAGCACATTTGAATTTCATAGTTTTTTTTTTCTTTATGTAGTTTCGTTCATGATTTTTTTCTATTTCTCATTGAAATATAAATAGGATGCATAATACTTTTTTAAACATCAGGATGTTTCTGTTACCATGTGTAGAAAATAAAGAGTAAAGATCAAATGGTCAAAGGCTTTTGTTGGTAACTCCAGACTGACATTCAGAGTTAAGCCTCATTGCAGAGGCCTAACGTTAAAAGCAATTTTGCTTGACGTATGTGACAATTACATGTCAAACCAAATGCAGCCTATCATTATTAGCTGTTACTTTATTGTGGAAATATTTATTGAGTTCTTGAGAACAATGCAGGACTACCACCTAGCATCGTATCCTGGACAAAGTGGGGCCTCTAGAATTTTTTTTGTTTTCTGTTTTCATAGTGATTTTCACACCGTACAACCAGACAGAGCTTCTGTCGCCAACTGCCACAGCTCCGGCAGCTGAGCAATTCCCAAAGGTTTTGACTGCCGTGTTTTATCAGTGCAGTCAGATGCTCTACATATACAAATGTCATCCTTTCACCATTAAATTTCTACCAAGTGTGTGAGGTGGCCTTGCATGCATATTTAGGACAGTTTGCTTAATTTCGGAGGTGATCCTAAGAAATTACAAATTTCTCAATGTGGTATTCCAATGAAAACCTAATTAGCAACTCACTGTGCTAGAACTTAGATTTTTAACCTAGAAAAAAAATAATGTCATGGTGCATAGAAAGGAAAGATTAGTTTTTGGAGACATTGAAACTTTTCAAAAATATAAAGGCAACACATGTGGAATTTAGAGGTGTTAAAAATCTTAACTGTGGGTTTCTTCGTAGCTTGTAACTTGAACAGTTTTGTATAATCAGTAAGTTTGCCAACTGGTCTCAAAAAACTCATTTTCTTCAAGTGCTTTATTTATCTTTAATAGAACCTTCATCACCCTGGCGTTGTAAATCTGGAGTGTATGTTTGAAACGCCCGAAAGAGTGTTTGTTGTTATGGAAAAACTCCATGGAGACATGCTGGAGATGATCTTGTCAAGTGAAAAGGGCAGGTTGCCAGAGCACATAACAAAGTTTTTAATTACTCAGGTAAGAAATCAATTACAGACAGAAAGAAACAGGTGGTATTGAGTACCAAACGTTATCCCTTTTCAACTGTAGCTTTCTAGGCTTTGTTGTTCAGCCCTGACCTCCAGAGTCTCAACTACACTCGGAAAGGTTGCAGCAGATCATTGGGCTCATTGTGTTGCTAATTTGTATTTGTGATGTCTAGAGTCCAGCGTACTAAACGACTGATGCGTACACAAGCCCATGTATTAAGACTACTCTTGAAATTTTATTTATTTATTTTTAAAGATTATATTTATTATTTTTAGAGGGAGGGAAAGGGAGGAGGCAGAGAGGGAGAGAGACATCAATGTATGGTTGCCTTTCACCTGCCTCCACCTACAGACCTGGCTGGAGGCAGGTGAAAGGCATTGATGTCTCTCTCCCTCTCTGCCTCTCTCTCTTCTCCTCTCTCTGGAAATAATAAATAAAAAATAATAATCAACATCACCCCAATCAATTCAATAAAAAAGAAATACATAAAAATATGTTTAAAAAGTACACAGTGGCTGAGTCCTGGTTCCTTTCACCTATACCTGTCTTGATTGCTTTATGAATACCCTAAAATGCTACTCTTGCCATTCAAGGTTCCTTAGAAACCTGATGTGTTAACCTAGCTCATGTCAGTGTCTTGAGCATAAAGAACCTTAACTGTACATTGTGAATTCTCTCTTGGCCCTTTAAACGTATGTCCTAGCAGAAAACATTTTATTTATTTATTTAATCATTTATTTAGGAGCAGCCTGCAATAACATTTTAAAATCAACTAATAGACCAAAGTAAAATGATTTCATTGATTTTCTTTTTTGACAGATACTCGTGGCTTTGCGGCATCTTCACTTTAAAAATATCGTTCACTGCGACCTCAAACCGGAAAACGTGTTGCTTGCATCAGCTGATCCTTTCCCTCAGGTGAGCATAGCCTCTCCCAGCAGAAAGCCAGCTACAGCATCACCGGCTCTGACAGACAGCGCTCTGGCACCTTTTCCCTCGAAACCGTTGTTTGTTTCAAATTCTGCATGTTCACTTCCATCCATTTCTTACCCTCCTGTATTATTGGGACCGTGGCTTTTTTACTCTTGCTTCTCAGTTCAGCCTACCTTGGAGCACACAGCGAGCTTTCACATTCATCTTGTTCAGCTTCTGTTGTGTGCAGAGCCTAGAGGAGGGGCAGTCTCTCCCCAGGAAGTCTGGTACCTGATAGGACGTGACCTGACCAAGGTGGCTCTCCTGCCTTGCCTCCCTGACACCTTCAGGGTGCCCGTGATGAGCTAATTAGGAGATAATTATGGATGGCATAACATGTCTTGTGTTTATCCTTAAACCTTTCTGTACAATAAGCTTTTAAGTCCATCACTTGCCTGATTCGCATAATGTTTCCCTACGTGTAAAACAATATTACCCACTCCTGAGTATATGTACTTTCACATTTATGTCTTGGTTTTGGAGGTGAGGGAGAAAGGAAAGGTGATATTTTTATAGATGAAAACATACTTTTGTGTCAGTACATAAACTGCTATCTTCCAGTACATGAAATGGAAAACAGCAATTCCTTCTACTGTGAGAAATCCTACAGTATACATGAGGGATTGCAGGTGCCTTTGGCAGGTGAGGGCTAAGACACACACAGTTTGTGACCTTACCTTTTCTGCAAACCATGGTTATCAACAGGTGAAACTCTGTGATTTTGGTTTTGCCCGGATCATTGGAGAAAAGTCTTTCCGGAGATCGGTGGTGGGCACCCCTGCTTACCTGGCTCCTGAGGTTCTAAGGAACAAGGGCTATAATCGCTCCCTAGACATGTGGTCTGTGGGGGTGATCATCTATGTGAGCCTGAGTGGCACGTTCCCGTTCAACGAAGACGAAGACATACATGACCAGATCCAGAATGCAGCTTTCATGTACCCACCAAATCCCTGGAAGGAAATCTCTCACGAAGGTAATAGTTTTCATTCAGAAATATAGTAGTGACTACCTCCTCATTATATTGTTCTTTCAGTGGTTCATAATTAAATTTATAAATGCTCATTGCGGATTGCCCATTGGGATAGAGAAACAAGTTGACTGAGGTGAATTGAGAAGAAAAAGGAGACCAGAAATAGCTTCTGGTGAAATGTACGTGTATTACAGAGAAATTGAGAAATGCACATGCAAATGTAAATGGAGCAAAGAGGAAATTGTTAATATTTTGATATATTTTCTTAGACTATATAAATATTTATAAATTGATGTACTGATAATACCTAACCTTTACCAGGAATATCTTAGTATACAACTAAGAGTATATTCCTGTTTCCGTATTAAGTACTTATAATGTGTTATACACACAAGAAATTTACATGCTGATATTTTAATGATCATATGACATACATCAGTATACCAAGTTCTCGTGTACTGACTTCCTTTGTGTGACATTAGAGCAGGTATGCTATTTTTTTTAGCCAGTTCCCTGGTATTTTTTAGGTTGTTTCTATTTATTCAGCCTTAAATAATCTTTATGTATAATTTCTTATGTGCATCTCTGATGACATTTTTAGGATAGGTTACCTTGGCAATATTGGATTATATACATTTTTCTAAATAAATGTTTCCTTCTTAAAGGAAGAGAGATAGTTTTAAAAGAACTGGTGGGGACAGTCAGGGTAGAGAGAAGGGCTCCCTGAATGCTTCTGAAAGGAATTCCCTGGTGAATGTGCTTTGGAGTTTAATTCTCACAAAAACCCTGTAAGATTGATTTTACAGTTATGCCTATATTTCAGGTGAGAACATTGAGGCAAAAGAAGTGACACCACAGGCCAAAATCACATAGCCAGTAAGTGGGAGACTCAGAATTTATACTCAGAGAGTGCACATAATTTTTAAACCGCTGGTCCTGCTTCTTTTCAGTTTTCAGGTGAACTTTAGAATTCGCTCAGATTTTTCACCACTTAAAAAAGGAAAATAAATTAATAGATAAACATCTATTTGATAATTGTTATTGCATGTGGTTGTATAGAAACCCAAAAACAGCGTAATTAAATTCTTAGACTTCTGTTAGCATTAAATGCCAAGAGCCATCCATCATCAGGGCTTTGAATTCCTATTCACAACAACTTTTTTTTAACATCCTTAATTAGTTATAAATCAGAGTTTGATGGATATATCTTAAAGAAATCTGTGATCTACAAAAGAACTGTCATGTAGTTAAAGGACTAATAAAATATTTAGGATAATTTAACAGGCAAAAGTGAAGTGTAATTTTTTTTTCAGGAGGCAGAAAAGAGGGAATTATCAAAACACCTTGTGACCATTACCCATGCAAGGAAATACTACTTCTAAATAGGATTACCATTATATTTGATGCAGGTGTAGAACATTAGGAAAATACCTTCACATTTAAAATTTTTTCTTGAAATAGTGCAGTATTTTTTTAAGTGGTGGAACAAATGGTGCCTTCTGGTATTATGGAAATGTGCTGACGTTGTATTCAGATATAAACTATTTAGGCCAGAAATGAATAGCTATAGGTTATAAATGTTTAATTACCATTGGCAATAGAGACTAGAAACATAGATATTTATAGCTCAAGATACTCTTCCTGGAAAACCACAATATGCATATTATACACATACATCAGAAATAGCTTTAAAGGAAAGGACAAAACATAAAATGTCTTTCAAAGAACTTGCAAGCTGGTTGGAGAGATGCATTATATAAACTTGGGGAAATGTTAGTTCATTTCCTTCCATTGTTAGCTAGGTATAAAATCAGGGTCTCCAAGGGCAGAGGAAAAGAAGCACTGTAGACTTGATTATTAGAATTGCATTCTCGGAGGAGATGGAACGTAGGCCAGTCACTGAGGAATGAAAAGGAAGAAAGATCACATTTCAGAAAGAGAGGATTATATTATATAATTCAGGAGGCATTTATATTTCTCTGGGAACTACACATTTAATTTGCCTATAAATATGTCTAAGGGCTAAAAAGTTCCTACCTCTCAAAGTGATGTGGAGACCAGGTCAGGTAGAACCCTCACTTTTCCAGAAGACTCAAAAATCAGTTTGGGACTTAACTGGGCCCACTTCTCAGCCTTTTCCTCCTGTTCATTTCTTGCCTTTGATGCACATGAGTTGTGCTATTTGCTGGTCAAGATTCTGAATGACAAATGAATTACCTAACTGCTAGTGTATGAACAGAACTAGTATTTGAACATAAAGGAAAGTTGGTTAAATTATGTCGTAATATCAGGCGAGGTAATTATAGGCCCAGATTCTGTCCCACTATCTTGAGAACAAATAATTTCCTATCCAGAAATTGTAACAGAGGCTGTTGGCACCAAGTAATTTTAAGCACACGGGATCTAATAAGTACACAAGCAAACTAATGTCTGGCTAAAGGTGATCTCAACTGATATTAATGAAATTTTGATCTCAGGATACTTTAAACCATAACAGAACCACTAAGAATATAGATACTTGGAAGTAAAACTTCTGGCACCTTAGTTAAAGGTAAAGATCACCAGTCAAGCAGTTGCAGATACAGTCCTATCTGCTATTCCAGTTAGCCATCACTTACCTTTCTTGGGCTTCAGTTTCTCATCTGTAAAAAAGGGTAATGATTTCTGCCTACATAATGAGTTGGTAATAGAGAGTGAATGAGATAAAGGATGCAAAAGGCATCTATAAAGGCAGGTGTGGGGTGAGCCGAGGATCTGGATTTAGCAAGAGAACAGCAGAACACTAAGTTAAGAATTGCTCTGGCGGATAACCAAGAATTGATTGTATAATTTTAGAAAATATATGCACACTGATGATTCCCAAGGGTTCTTCAGACATGTCTTGAATTGTATTTCTTTCTTGGCATGAAAAGTCGAAAGAAAAAAAGGTTACAAGGTCTTTGTGGCATATACAGATGTGTCAGAATGAAAAATATCCTTTAGCATGCATTCTGCATTTTTTCTGTTAGCATAGACATGGGCTCGATACTGCATAATTCTGTATATTGGGGTGCTTGAGCTGTTGGATCTTTGTAACAGTTCTCTAGGAAGTAACTTGTTTTAGTCTGTCATAGAAACCAGAAAAGTTAAGGTGACCTGCCTCAGGTTACACAGCAGTATTTCAAATCATTTGTTTTTACTCCTTGCACCATTATACATGGTCACCTACCAAAGGATGCTTAGGTCTTATGGCTTGATATGAAGGACCTATAGAGAATATTTTAAACATGTTAATTATTTTTGCTACAATAATATCATAAGCCAAGTACTAGCATTCTGAAGATAAGCTTACTAATAATTGATCGCTGAATTAATCATGACTCTGTCTGCAAATCATAGAAACCTACCTCTAACAGGCAGAAAGCAATTTGACAGCTGGGAAGTCCAAAAAGTAAACACCATTCATCTGAATCTTGTCAAGAGAGAGGTGGAGGGAAGGTCACATTTCTCTGTCTATCCATTCTGCCTCATATTAGGATGGTTTCCTTCTCAGATGGGCTCTTCCAGTGGTTCAAAGTGATTCCCCAGCAGCTCCAGGCTTGCATGCTACTCGCTGCGCACGGTCTCAGAATGGAAGAGGAATTCTCTCAGTAGCCATAGCGTTTCCGAAACGGGCACTGATTGGCGGTGCTTCAGTATCACTGTACCTAGGAGCCATCGCACCATCACTACAGGAGTCACCTGACTGGCCACATGGGTGATGCCAAGTGCCTCCAGGTTGAAGGGAGGAATTTCCTGCAGGGAAAAGATAACTAAAACTAAATTAAAACAATGCTAAAAACAAACTCAGAAGCATTAACAGGTGTCCATTATAAAAATTGGGCTTTGTTTTGTTTTGTGAGCCAAGGTATGATTTGAAAAGAGAAAATTTGAGAAAAACTTAACAGTGTATGAGGTCTGTCCCAAAAGTAACGGCCACAAAAACTGTTTTAGTTATGTTGACATTGGCTCAATACCTTCGGGACAGACCTTGTACGTTACAGGTAAAATGAAGATAGTAAAATGAAATTTTGAGAAAAAAAAAAAACAATACTAGCTAACACTTCAACAACATTTGCACTATAACAAAGCACTACTTTAAACACTGTAGATATGGACTTATTTCGTTGTCCCAACCTTTGAGTATATGCTATTATTGTTTCCATTTTCAAGATGAGGCCGTGTTGGCCGAGATGGTAAAGTGGCTTGCCCAGGTTGGGTAAGCCTGATGGCAGCAAGGTACCCGCTGCCATCAGCGGGTAGATGATGCAGATGGCTGCAAGGTACCCGCTGGTTTCAGTCTCTTGATTATCTTCCTAATCGATTTAACCATTTGTCATAATAAAGTTTTAATAAGCTTTTTCATGCTTTAGAGCTAGAGTAGCCACACAATTTTTTAATAAGGTCTAAAAATATAGGGAAATAGCCCTGATCAGTATAGCTCAGTGGACTGAGTGTTGTCGGTACTGGGAATGGAGAGGTCACTGGTTCAGCTCGCAATCAGGGAGCACGCCTGGGTCTCGGGCAAGTTCCCCAGTTGGGACCGTGCAAGAGGCAGCCAATGGATGTTTCTCTCACACACCTCTGTTGTTTCTCTCCTCCTCTTCCTCCCTCCCTTTCCCTCTCTGTAAAAATAAATAAATAAAAATCTTTTAAAAAATAAAAATAGAGGGAAACAGGATGATGTTGTGATGAAGATCTGAGTTGAGAGCTCTTCTACTGGGGTCTTCATGATGTCTTTCGAGTTACTTATTCTCTGAGTCTCAGTTTTCTTGTCTGAAATGTGGTGATACAAATCCCTAACTCACTAGGTTATTTTAAATGTTAAATGAAATCGCACTGAAAAGTGCTCAACACAGTGATTAGAATTACTGTAACCGCTCAATATAATGAACACTTTCTATTTCCCAATTACTTTACGCAGTCTCTACATCTATTTGTACATACATAAATGTAACTACAGTTATATGAAGTTATACATAATATAAATTAACTGAACACACTTAATTGCAGTTATACATGTAGTTATATGTATATAAAACTAAATAGTTACATTATGTGGAGATATACATATAACCAAATAAGAATGTATGTGTACAATAAAACACTCCAGAATGAATCAGATGATTACAAATATGCACAAGAGGAGACTCGGTCACCATGGAGAGGAAGTTTGGGAATATTTTAGTTCACTCTCAGGCAGTGTTGTGTATTCCATCTTGTTTCATTTCGTTGTTGTAAATATCCAGATGGTCATTTGACATCATCAGGTTTATCCATTACTGCTCATCAATAATTATGCATGGCCTTGCTGTTACCTCCAGGTTTATTTTGTGCCATGGCTAAGATTAGTTAATAGGGTTATAGATTATAGGCTATTGGGGATAAGTGGTACAATCCTATAGTCATTGGCTATCCATCCAGTGACCCTTCTCAGTTCCTTGCACCTATTTTAAAAGTATTTACTTGATCAGGCTTATTTACTTTATTTTATGAAAAGGGAAACCCATTATCATTTAAAGATTTCTTTAGACAATCAGATGAAACTAAGGAAATTATACCTTACTTGATCATATACCAAAATATCCTTTCTCTCGTTACATTTTTAGGAATTCTAAAACAAGAAAGACCTGGTTATCCTTTATGTTTTTTGCATCGAGTACATCATAAGGGTGAATCTGAATGGATGTTGGGAAAAAAACAAAAACAGAGAACAGAAACTTACAACAAGATTTGGTCTATGACTTAAGAAGTAGGTATGAGGGTATAGAACTTAGAAATGGGAAATGGACAAACTAGCTAACAGAATATATATCCCATAGTGTGTGCTAGGAACTGTCCTAAGTTAAAACAGTGGCCACTACTTAACATAACTGACTTAAGTGGGAGAAGGAAGATAACAATAAAGTACAGTAGGAAAAATTGAAATGAAATAATTTATTTTCTTTAATGGAAGGGAATCAATGTTTCGTTTTATTTACTAAGATGATTCTTTTCAAACTGTCATAATGGACCACTTTTATTTTAATTCCCCAACGTATAATATGGGACAAAGTAGGTTTACAGTTTTTTTGTATGGAAAATAATGCAATAATTAATCATTGTGTTTCACATTCTCATAAATGTAAACCTCCTTTTGCCCCACCCTGTGTAACACTATTCAAATGTGACAGCACTATGAAAATGCTATAAAGGTCCCAAAGACTCAGTCTCACTTTCTATACTCCTCTCATAACGAACCAGTTAGCAGATCTCAGACTGGTACTGATCCATGGAGTAGCTCTGGCTTAAACTTACTGAAGCAAGCATAAAAAATTCTGTGCTTATTATTTACAGGTTTAGAGGTAATCAGAAGAAAAAATTTAAATAGTTAAAAGGTCATCACTAAAAAGCAGGTCGAATAATGAGATGAAAGGCGGCTTTTTTCTTTTTTTTTTCATGTTGAACTCTTACTGATTGATTTAGATCTTTTACCAGGTGCATATGTCACTTACAAAAAAAAAAACAAAACAATAAAAATGAACAAAAGAGCATTCATTATATATATTTATTATATGGAAATATTATTTGCTAAGGAGCCAGAGGGTTACGTTTCCTTTTCAATAACACCAGTCCTTACATCATGCCTGAACAGATGAAGATGCAATCTAACTCTCTAAATTACCTGTGCCCATACCAAGGAGAATTTTCAAATGGGAAAGCCAAATAGATTCTATTTTCCTACATTCCATCAGTTGCTCAAGATCATAATAACATCTTAAATTATCTTTTTTATATATGACTCTTGTGTTCCCAAGAGGTTATTCTTCAAGGAAGAAGATAGCTGAATGATGTGAATTGTATAGCTGGTAAAGTGAGATGTAATTTGCAAGTCACTTTACTAAGAGAATGAGGAAAAACCAGCAGCGATGGGAAAGCATTTGTTAGAATAGAACTACCTTTCCAACATTAAATGGAATCGATGTGTTCAATTAGAGGTACATGGTAAATTGGAGTAACAGACATGGTTAGTAATAGACCATGAAGATCACCAGACAAATTACTGCTTTTTTCCTTTTGAGTTTTGATATTCCTTTATAGGCCATTAGGGAGGCAAGCAGGCAGTAATCAACACAGAAGCAGCCTTGGAAATTGTCTCACAATGAGCCCCGACCCCCACAGACAGAGGTCATTTTCTGTGTTCACAGGTGAAGTTTGAAGGAGCACCTATTCTCAAGTCACCTGCTGTGATGTTACTGCTCAGCTTCATAGTCACATGGTTAGTTGTTATTACCAAGAATTAAGATCAGTCACGAAGCCTTGACACACCACGTATAAAAAGAGGAAAAAAGGAAATGCCCTGGCAGTAATCTTATAGTTTGCCTTTTGTTCCAAATTGCCAAATTGTGATGGTGTACCAGTGATACGGACTTTTTCCACTTTGTGTTTCCACAGTCCCAGCGGAAGCATGGCTTCCTCCTCCTCTCCCTATTAGCACAGCTCTGTTATGCTCCTAGTTGCTCTCAATCTGCTGTTGACGTTTATGTACAGTGTACACGATATGGCATCTCAAGGCAGAGAAGGTCTATAATAATATACCACTAAATTTACAAAGCATCTAAATTTTATTTTAAAAGCAATTTTTGCCATTCAGTGTGCTAAATTCAAATAAAATTGGTCACAAGTGTGTTTTTCTCCCAGAAATCGGAGATGGAAAATACAGCCAATACAAACACAAAGCACAGCTGAATAAAAGCCTAGCACCATCACCACATGGTATGTTTTCAAAACTCAACAGTGTTCCAGAACACTAAACACTTAAGTTGGAAGTAGCACTTTACCATGAAAAGGAACCAGCTGTAGGTCCCTTTTTCACTACATATTGTTCAAAACAAAAAATAACCTCATTGAAAATAAGCCTTGTATAGATGAGACCCAGAAATCCAATGGTATGAGAAACAAAAGAAAGACAATTGTCATTTTAATAATTAAACTGTGTTTGTAACAGCTTAGGAAGCTCGAAGATCCACCAAGCCTGCTGAATATTAATGAATAGATTTATTTGTCAGCATTTTAGCACCACTGTCAGATGGAACTGCGTGGAGGAGGCGCCAGGGGACTAGTCAGTGAACTGTTCGCAGATGCCTGACTGGGGGCCAGGAGCTTCCATCACGATTGAAAAGCCAAAGTGAACTATGCCGGTCAGGACTTCCACCAGGGCTTATTTAACATTTTAAATGATCTCTACTTGGAAGTCTGAGATTTCTTGTGTTTCATTAAAAAAAAAGAAGAAGAAGAAGAAGAAGAGCATGCATTTTGTTCAATAATAGGGAACTTTAAAATGATGAGCCAAAGCATTAAAATAAGATTTACTTGTAACATGAATATTTAAGGTTCAACCAAGTTAATATCTGAAATGATACCCAATAGGAGAGGAATTGTTTATTGTGATAACAGATAAAATACAATTAATGTCATTTTCTCTCAAAAGTAATTTGGAGAGAGAAACAGATTAAAGGGAGTTTTAGCAAGAACATTGGCAGTTATAAGTGCTTAAAAATTGGTTACTTACTTGCCTCCCAAATTGAATTGTTTTTATACATCCCAATTATAAAATGAAAATTTCACTTCTGATATAGGAGGTCTGTCCAGCCATGAAATACAAAAAATAGAGACGTTTACTAAAGAAAGTACAAGAGACAAGAAATATTGTACATAAGTCAATGACACCTCAGTCCCCTTAAAAGTAGACACCTTTGGGACCTCATACAATTCTCACAATCACCATCAGCTGCCCCAGTGTATTTTCCTGAATCTCATTAAAGCTCTGAAAACTTCCATTTCAAAGGCGATTTTAGTTTTGGGAAAAGCCAGAAGTTGCACGGTGCCAAAACCAGGCTTTCGGCGGCTGAGTCACCTGGGTGATTTGATATGTTGCCAAAAAACTGCATAAGACATGATGCATGAGTGAGTGCATTGTCATGATGAAGCTGCCAATCACCAGTGGCCCATAGCCATGGGCTTCTGATTCATCCAAATAGTTCCCACTGAGGAATAGTCAAGCTTAATGCAAAATCTGACGCAGATTCATTGCTCTGCTAGCTCATTTTGAATGTGGCAGGACAGTATTCACAGTACACATGTCAGGCCACTCTCCTTGGCTGCCAGGTTACACGGTCGAGTTAACATATGACATCTGAATAGATGTAGAGATATCACAGTAGAGGGACAACTATGTTTATTCTGTAAGTTTGCATTCTTTCACAATGACAATGCAGACTAATATTTTAAAATATAGGCTGTTTAAAAATCTAATCTAACCCCTGTGCTGCTCCACAGTTCCAGTCCACCGAGCCGTTATCCAGTGATGTAAAATATACAATCAGGAAGGGCCCTACTTCTTATAAATTTGACTCTACTTCGCAGAATGAGCAAAATGTCTCTGTTAATCCACCCTGGTAGAACAAGCCCAGTCCTTGCTACAAATCAAAGCTTTCCTCGGAGGTTTGAAAACAGCCATGGTAATCACCCTGAGCCCCTGTCTTTCTCTTTTTATTTTTATTTTTGGCATTCAGTTTTCAACCTCCTGTTCTCTCTGGTTCAAACGCTTCCTTCTTTGTCAATGTTTTTTAAATCAAACTTCAATACTGCTCTGACTCAAGGTTCAGTGAGTCCAAGAGTAAAGTGATGTTGCTACTTCCCTCATTATAAGGAACACATTTCTTTCAGCACAGTATAAAATGATGTTTGATTTGGGGACAATAAGTAGATTCACATCGAGAACCCTGAAATCTTTCTCATGCATGTTGAGCTAAATTTTCCAGTTCTGTACTTAGACCTTTTTCAGTGAATGGGGAGAGGACTTAGTTCCATTTGTCTCTGTTAAATGCTATCTTACCAGTATGGCCCAAATCTTCAGACCAGTTATTTTGGAACTTTTTTGTATAATGCAATTTGTTCACTTTTTTGTCAGCATCTTCTGAGGGGAAGCTGAAGAGGGGAAATGAACCCTCTGTGTCTTCATTTCAGAATACTGAACCAGGTGGGGCTGAGGACTGATACCTTTCTCTATGATGAGATACCTTTCTCTATGTCTGTTAAGTAGCTTATTAACTACTTCCAGTGTTCTCAAACCTCTAGCTCCTTGCTACTAAGACTCTGTCTGGGAGACATTAAATCCAGATTCTCTGGTCCCACCCTGAGACCTAGCAAACCAGAATCTTTAGGTTAAGATCCCTTGATTATCAAAGGCTTGTAAAAGTCAGAGACCCAATGCTTGCTTAGCATAGTCATTCCCAACCATAGCTGAACAGATTATCAAACATCTGGGGCACTTCTAAAGCTACTAGTACCTGGAGGCCCCTTTCCAAGGATTTTTACTTGAATTTTGACATATCAACATTTAACAACAACAACAACAACAAAAACATGAAAAAACCAAATCCTCGGTACATGATATTACTGTTCAGTGAAAATGAAAGATCTACATCCACCCTGAACACCAACTGGAATATTATCCCTGTATTTTTATTTTGATTTTACATTATGAACCCATTTGGCATCACCTTGGGGGGAGAGGCTGCTGTATGCTGTGTTTAAACAGTTGAAGATTTCCAAGATTGTGTTGCTGGTTTCAAGAAGTCAGTGAAATTGAATGTAAAGCAAAGGAATAACCATAGACAGGATAACTTTGTAGAGGAAAGAGCTGGAAAAATAATAAGACATGGGCTCAAGTCCTTAAAGGTGTCGCAGCACTACATCGGGCTGCGGTAACTGGCTTAGGAACACTGAGATGATGGTTCCCCGTGGCCTTGTTGGCTGCAGGTGGCCTCTGGTTCCAGCCCTGGGGACCAGCATCCCAGTTAGTGTTGCCCAGCAACAGCTCGCTGGCTAGAGAGCTGGAATGTGAAGGGTTGCAAAATGATTTTTTAAATAAACACACAACTTAGCATCAGCATGAAGCCAACCAAAGGGAGCAGTACGGAGGGCCCCACTGTGACAGGCTGTAAGGCAGGAGGGAAAGGGAGAAAGAAAATCGAGGGCATGCAGCCCGGTGGTTGACGCATGATGGCTCCATCGCTGGGGTGATGGGTCTGGTTTCTTTTTTGAAAAGTTGTACTTCTGGAGACAGGAGACAGTATGGAAAAAATAAATAAAAAAAGAACGGTGTCTGGGCAAAACAGGTCAACCCTGGAAGTTCACCAGTAATTTCTCTTCTGTAAAATAAACTTGATGTGTTTTGCAGATATTCTCATCATTATTCCAATTTTCTGATAGAAATCAATGATGCTCTGATCTCTTACATTTTATGGAGTTGTGATGTCCTACCAACCCGGAATATTTTTAGCCAAAATTATACAAACCATATGCACACAATGCAGATATTAAAATTTAGAGCTGAGAAATGGTTATTTAAATTTCTAATGTAGTCAATCTACCAAATGCTGTTTAGCAAGCAGTTTTCTAATGCATTAAATGATATATTTTATTCTAAATACTTATGAAACTTCTGTGCAAAAACCAATACACATCTGCATGACTTTAAAGGAACTAAAATCTAGTGGGGACGATGGGGGTGTCGGGCATGTACTGAAATAGTAAAAGATGGGGAATGGTGGTGGCTGAAGAAGTATAACCTGAGGGATCTATTATGTATTCAGATATTCTTTTCGTAGGATTTTCTCCAAGCTTTGGATGCCATTCCATGTAGCTATAGCAATGGTACATGCTAATGGACCTTCTACATACGCAGACTATTGTGGCCATGCACATGGTATTTGCTTTGAAATAGAGAACCGACTGCAATATGATTCCCACAGTTCCAAAGATAATTCTGTACTTTGATGCCAGAAGTGGAATGCATACAGTTAACATTCTGATGAAACATTTCTTTTCCTATTAAAACATAAAGCCCTTCAATACCTGCATATATATTTAGTTTTGATTTTGTTCAGATATACTTGTGCACCTGGCAAACACACCACACAGAACTTCAGGTATCCCAGCATCTGCTGAAAGACCATTCTGGTAAAAGAGAACATTTGATAAAGTTTTCTCATCCCTTTGTTGACATTTCAATCTTTCAAATGATGGGACAAGAAGAGAAATTGCTGTACAGGAAGTTAAGGGGAAAGTAACTATGTTGCCAAGAATTTATTGTTGCAAGAAATGAAACATTAGACTTCAAAAAAACATATTTTCTTTTCATTTTTTTATTAGTACAAAATTCTTTACTCGTGAGGGATAGGAAATTCCTTAAAAATGAAAATTTGAACCAGACAATTGTTCAAACACTTTCAAAAATGAAGAAGGACATCCCACATTGCCCCAGTGTGGCTATCCAGGGCATTCAGAGAGCTTGACCTAAGGCAAATTACTAATAATATGGGAGGAAGGGATTGAGTTTAAGGATGAATAACAGAAATCTCAGAATAATATCAGAGACACTAACTCCCACAATTGAATGCGCAGGTCCAATCAGGAAATGATTTACTACTCTCTTCAGAAGTTGGCATGTATTAACTACAAAGAGAAGGTGGGACAAGGCACTGCCAATTTTGTTATTTTCTTTGAGGAAGCTGCAGATTCCTGCCTCCACCTCTTGGGCACTGGCATCCCATGGGGCTGCCTTGTCAACATGCTGTCTTTCTTTCTGACTGTTCTGCTGCAGTGCTCTTCTTCGTTTCCCGCTGCCAGGCCATGTGCCCTTTCTCCTAAGGCTTTGTTGAGACATGTTCACACAATGGCCCTATTTTGTGTCTGTCTTTCCCCTGGTCTCTCCCTCTCCCCCTTCCAGTGTCACCAGTTCACAGGCGTATCCTACCACATTCCCTCTGGATTCGAATCAAGTCTTGATTTGGGTTCTGGGACTAGAGTTGAGATCCTATTTGGACTTTTTTTCTCTTGACTGTCAGCTCACTTCTGGGACTGCTGTGGCTACTCCAGTTTGACTAGACTTTGCTCCTGTGCTGCTGGTTTTGCCCTCCTTCGGTGGTGGGCCTTCACACTCGTTGCATCTCACGTGGTGGTCTCTGCCGGCACCTAGACCTGGGGAAATGGAGGCATCACAAGAGGACATTCAGTGGCATCTGTGAGATGCGGTTAATGTTCAGAACTGGACATATTGCATATTGAAGAAGCTAACAGAGGTGCTTTTAGAGCCTTTGTGAGTAATTTTGAATACATCATAGATAAAATGAGAGATGCCAGGATACCTAATGCAGGCCAGAGTTTTCTGAATTTCTAAAAGAGGCTGGGTTCGGGGGAGCAGAGGATGGATTCTGAAATAATTCAACAAAAAATTTAACGCTAATCCTTGACAAAATCCTAGAATGAATGATTGAATCATTTACAAACATTTAGGAAATAAATTCTGGCACTTTGAAGGAAATAACTGAAAGTTAAGATTAGTCAATATTAGTTTACATAGAATCTATTACTCCAGAATACCTGTGTTTTCTTTTTAAGTATGATTGGTAGAATGAATAATACCAAGGGCTGATGTGTCCTGACCATAATAAAACCATTTAGAAAAAAAATCCCCCACAGTAGCCTTTGGAGAAGATGATAGCATAGGCAGTAGATGGGAGACTCGGAGGAGGAAATGCTACTGCTTGTTTATCAGCCTGTTCAGGAAAAACGAGTAGTCATGACAGTTGGGAGTAAGATCTGTAATAGAGTCATCAAGCCCTCTATTTAAGCCTTATTCCAAAAACAAGTTCATGATAATTTGATTAATACATAGCAAATAGGCTTATTCAATTTAGCAGTGGTAGAAAGCGAAGGGAAGTAATTTTCTGATAGGAGGAGATCACATCAAATTGAGAAGACTCTTTAAATGCTGAAATGTTGAGCTAAAGTCACATATACTTACTGTGTATAGTTGTATATAAAGTCATATATACACACATGTATTTAATACATAAAAGTATGGTAAAAAGGACTTGATGTTGATTACAGGAGAAAAATAATCTTCACATTGTTAACAGTTAGTAACAGTAAGCCAGCGGTATGGCCTGCTGATTGCCACAGACTTTTGAGAACATGCGCTTTGGAGCCCCTCCCTATACCCTCAGCTCTCTTACCTAGGTGCTGCCTCACTTTGACCGAGTTAAATGACCTTTGAAGTTTCAGTTTTTCCTTTTATATGAACTGAAGATCAAAATAATAGCTCTTGTCCTAAGATTCTGAGGACTATTTAAGAAAACAAATTAAAATTTTTGAAATGGAAAACCCTAAGTCCTACCTAGGCTGTATGAATAATGTCTTCATGTACAAATAAAGCTGACAGTTAACAAGAAGGAAAATTCTGGTCAGTAATGAAGAGAGACATTGAAAAACAGCTAGTGAGCATTAAAATAAGGATGTAGAGGAAGACAGAGACATGTGAAGGATAACTGAAGGGACTGTAGAGGGTGAGGTTAAAGTAAATTACTATCCCCAAGACTTCAAGAGCTGTCATAAAGAACAGAGTCAAGTTTCTCATGACACCTAGAACATAAATAGGTTCATTGTGGGGAAGTTATAAAAAGACAACTTTGGGCACATTTCAGGAGAAAAGAATACTTTTATGCAGCATAATTGACATAGAAATAGATTGGACCACTGGAGAGAGTCACCAAGATCCTAGCTAGTTATATTTCAGAAGTGCTACTAAGAAAACACTTTCTTTGAGTAGAATATTAAAGGTCAGTTCAGAGTGTATAGGCATAGATAGCATTTAAATGTATGCTATTGCACTTACTTTCTCCAGTCAAAGAAGTCTTAGCTGACCAGTATCAGAGAGAGAGAATTCTAGATTACCAAAAGACTGTGGAAATCATTTCTCTTGGCCTGATAACGAGAAGGATTCGGATGCCTTCTGAGTGAATGATGGAATCTTGGTTCCAGGTGGCCGCTGAGTTCCTTTGTCTGTCTGTGTTTTTAGGTCTGTACAAGCTGATTCAGGACTAAGTGGCTGGGATGTTGGGCTGATAATTCATTTCTTTTTATCAGGGAAAGAAACCAAAGTCTTTGCCTGGTGGGCCATTGACTTTTAGGCTATAAATTTATCATGAATCCTGACCCATGTTATGCTGTATATTTTTCCTTTTAAATGTGGTATTTGGATGTTGGTCATTTAATTTAAGACTGAGAATCTCATTATGTGCATTCAAACTTTGAACACACTTTTTATCAAAATTAGTAAATGCCTTTTCTTGAATATTAGTTTTAGCCTCTCATCATTGCAAGATGCATTTAAATGTACATATATAAAGAAGACTTCTACTTTAGAAAAGTGTATTAAAGACAAAACCAAGAGAAATTCAGATCATACTTACAAAATACTCATGCTCCTTTCTGTATAATTGTTTCCAATTTCATTTTTCAGCATCCAAAATAAAATGAAGACCAAGATTTTAGAATTCTAAAGATGAATATTTTTCAGGTTCTAGGGCCTCTGCTATCATTATGCTGCATTAACTGTGTGAAATTGCAGATGTGAAATGAACTATAAATGAATTATGTACACATGTCTGTTCTGGATCTGTCATCTATTTTTACCGATAATTCATTTTTTTCAGCCATTGATCTTATCAATAACTTGCTGCAAGTCAAAATGAGAAAACGCTATAGTGTGGACAAGACATTGAGTCACCCTTGGCTACAGGTAAAAACCAATCATTGGATATTTCCTTGGTTAGATGAGCTTCTAAATGTTTGTAAGATTCGGATAATCATGTATAGAAATATTTCCTCATATTTTTAAAAGTATAATTCTAATATCAATTTGTTGGTCAAAGTGAATGCAACTGCTTAGGACTTAATAACAATGTAGTGTTTCTAAGCCTCTCTATCAGGAAAATTGGAGAAATGCACCACACACACCTCAAACAAAAGTCAAGAAATCTTAAGGGTCGTAGCGAAACTCCAAGGACCAGATTTCCAAAGCATCCGTATGTGCAATTCTGATAAATGTCCAAGTGGATGTCCACCTGGTCATGCACTGTACTTGTTTGTACTTGTAGTTTTAAAGCCTAAACTGATCTTCACAGAACAAGTGCATGGCAGATACAAAGAACGTGTGTGGGTGTGTGGGTGCCCTCACTCAACTATTTATTATTTCCTCATTGAATTTGAAGTTTAGAAAAATCGCGAAGGGATATTTGTAGTCATTAGATCTCGAAGGACCACCAGCGCTCCTAATGGCTGGACAGCGGGCATTGCTTGCCGACCCTGGGCGCGTACCACGTGAACAGTGCGCATCTGGAAAGCCCAGGCTAGGAGGGCCACCCTGGTGCTGATGCTGCCCCTTCAGGGAGCCCGGAGAAAGATGCAGCTCTGATAAGAGTGGAAGCAAACAGGGTTCCTCACCAGTTGTGGGAACTGACAACCTATGAAGCACTTTTGTAATGAGTTTTAATCATCTCCGGTAATATTTTGGAATTTTCTCCTCAGGATTATCAGACTTGGTTAGATTTACGAGAGCTGGAATGCAAAATGGGGGAGCGCTACATCACCCATGAGAGCGACGACTTGAGGTGGGAGCAGTATGCAGGCGAGCAGGGGCTACACTACCCCCCACACCTGGTCAACCCAAGTGCAAGTCACAGCGACACCCCCGAGACTGAAGAAACAGAGATGAAAGCCCTCAGCGAGCGTGTCAGCATCCTCTGAGTTCCATCCCCTATAATCTGTCAAAACACTGTGGAATTAATAAATACATACGGTCAGGTTTAACATTTGCCTTGCAGAACTGCCATTATTTTCTGTCAGATGAGAACAAAGCTGTTAAACTGTTAGCACTGTTGATGTATCCGAGTTGCCAAGACAAATCAACAGAAGCATTTGTATTTTGTGTGACCAACTGTGTTGTATTAACAAAAGTTCCCTGAAACACTAAACGTGTTATTGTGAATGATTCATGTTGTATTTAATGCATTAAACCTGTCTCCATTGTGCCTTTGCAAAGCGGTGTTTTTCTTACTGGATCCTCAGTGTGGTAAGAGTCCACGGAGCCGTGAGGCGGTTCTGCTCTGTGTGCCCCATCGGTGTGCCGATGATAAGCAGACTCTTGAAGAGTAGATTATTACCAGTGTTCTATGAACAACTCCAAAATTCATGTGGCGAAAAGAATGATAGAGGATGGGGCAATGGATATACGATCCTAAGACACAAGTGCATGAGAGTCTTACTGTAGTTTCAAATCCTGTACCTGCCTAGTGTGCTTCAGTATGTTTAAACTCAAGTAAGTGCACCTAGGCATGCCTGCTATTCTGAAAGCCTAAATGCCTTAGACATGTAAACTGCCAGATATAGCAACTCGACTTCCCCATTCTTACCATACTGGCTGTACTGTGGAGAACCAGCAGCTAAGCAACCTGTTTGCCTTTGTGTATTTTTCAATAACAAATAAATATTCTTGTCAAAAGGTGTGTCCATCTGACTGACTTATTTTCATGTATAGTTCGCACTAGTGCTTGCAGGCCAGTGAGGACCAGGTATCTGCTTAAAAAGCAGAAGAATTGACCTTTATTTGCCATAAAAGTATGTTTCTAAGGGTAACGAAGCCTTTCTGTCTTGCATGCCAGCTAGTTTCCAGTTGAAAAGAAAGCTTTCAGAGAGAAAATGGCCAAAGCCATACAGGATACTTTAAGGCATAAGAATATGGCAGGTAGCATCCTGATTTAGTCGGTATAAGCCAGGGATGTATTAGAGTGATGATTCCAGTTTCCTTCTATATCATTTAAACAAGAAGGTTCTGAAGTGAACTACAAAAACACATGAAGACTGGAAAGTCCTAAAGAGAAAGCCAGCTGAAGTAAAGTACTGTAGCGTGAGGAAGAGGTGATTTAATAAATAACTCTAGGTCTGTAGAGTAGGTAGGTAATGTGGGTAACATGGGTGAGTCTCTATAGCAGGATGATAATGAATTACTATGTATTCCTGTTACTATGTAAGAAAAAATTATAGTGAATGCTTGGAAGAATTTTATTGTTTTGAAATACTTGAATACATTAGATAAGTATGTTAAAACTGTAACCATTAAAAAAAAAAAAAGACTGTAACCATTATTTATACTTGGAGAAATGGGGCAGAGCAGTTGGATTTTCCAATGGTTAGTCACTGTCATATTATTACTTACCTATTAGTCTAAGGGTTTGAAGTTTATCCTGTGTAAGTCTTAGGACACAATTCAGACTTTTTCAAATTTAACCTTTATTATATTTTTCCCATCTTCAATATTAAAATGGCTGCACAAAAATTCACCAATTTTGATGTTTTTGAAAAATGAACACTGGTATGACAGCTGTCACAATACAACCTAACAAAATTATTTCAAATGAAGTTAAAGACAACTAAGCATTACTAGGGCCATTGTGCAAAAAAAACCAAAGGAACTTTTTGGCCCACCCAATATTACATGGATGGATGGCCCAGTCAGTAGTCTCTGTTTAGTACAATAGAAAGACCAACATTTTTGATACAGAACTATCTTCTGATTCTGACAAAAATAAATGAAATGACAAAAGTATGTTTTAGGGAAGCTATGTCCTCTGTCATTGTCACAGAGGCAATGTTCTTTAAACTGACATTAGCCCACCCAAGATGCTGTAAATATTGTTGATCTCTATCCTGAACCATCAGAAACTAACTGCCACCATTCTTGTCTGGAGCCTGAGCAAGAGGACAGTGCTGAGAAAAAGATTTTGATGAATGGTTCTTTTCATACGTCCATTATCCCTGAGGAAGAGATGATCTCGGCATTTTGTGAAGGGAGACTGTTTGAGAAACACATCAGCCATCACACTGAACGTGTGAAATACGTACAGCAATGAGAATAAGAAAGCCACCCACTGGCTGGTCGCTGTGCCCATTGGCCAGTCACTAACTTGACTACCTCTGCATGCAGTGATTGTGTTTTGCATGCTGTTTGTATAGACCTCTTTTAAGGAACCAAATACTGCTCCATGGAAAAGGGCCAACTGCTTTTAGTTGCCAAAAGAGAACAAGCTTTCTCATTCAGCCTTTTCACATTATCTGAAATGGCTCTCTCACCCCATCTCCTCACCTGGTTAAGGCCTCATCCCCTCTGGAGACCACCCTTCCTTCTTAGGCATGCATCCCACCCTCCTGTCTCTTACGCCTTATGTTTTTGTTGTTGTTGAAAACATGGTATTTTTAAATATTGTAGCAACTCTGTATCATGACCCCTTAGTGGTCTCCCTCCATGGCTTGGATAACTGGTGGGACTCTTAATCAAAAAATATATATATTGCCATTTTTAGAAATGGTGAATTCACATTTGAACATATTTTCTATAGGACACCAAGTTTGAGGTGTCTTGAAGGTCTTTCGATACATGCCTGACACTGAGGGTTATTGCTGCGCTTTGTTCAGTAAATTTCCAAGATTGGTTTCCTAGAATCCGCCTTCCCTGAAACAGGCAGCTGCTGATGTTGCTGCTCCTTTTTAGCGTGTGTGTTTTCATTTTTACGTTTAAGCCTGGCTTTCTAGAGGCCACTTCTGGGACAGCACAAATTAGAGGTCTGATCATGATAGGTCAGAGATTGTTTAATTCAACCCCCTTCAGCCAGTAAGACTTCTGTCCTTTGCTGATAGACTCGAGTGTGGGTGAGGGTTAAGCAGTTCATTTTTCCTCCCAGATCCCTCTGTATGTTCAAGGTCTTACATTCAACCAGGTCAGAATAGATGTCTGAGTCTCTCTCCTAAGTGTGTACAACTTAGTACTTACATGTAGCCTCTCAGACACGAGGGATATGTAGAAATGGTCTGTGTATCTTCCTGTTAAATTTTGGTGGTTCTACCAGCCTTTGAATTACCCTAGTTACTATTGTAACCTCAGGGTGGCTATAACTCTGGCCTTCTGTGATTGTTCACCATCGAGATTGGTGTTGTTTTTGATAATAACCCTGGAAATGGGTTTTTCCATGTTCTGCTCCAAATCAGGCCTGCCTCTATCAGTAAGACTCCAGGTTTTTCCCAGCCTTCCCCACCCTAGTAGAACTAACCTGTCACAAAGCTGCGACCACAGGGCAGGATGGCAACAGGCTAAAATGCCACAGATTCTGATTATTTTTACTCAGGGCTAGTAGATTTTCCTGAACAAAATAAAATTTATTGTATACCTTTGGCCAATTTCCAAAGTCCTAAAATGATTGTTTTGGAAAAAATTGCCAGTTATATCATTGCTCTTAGGAAAAAGATTCACTGAACTTCTCCATTATTTTGAAAGTGCTCAGAGATAATAATATTAACCTCACTTTAAGAATATTCATAAGATGTTAAACACCCTAAAAACATCTATATCTGTTATAAATAAAACAACAGGGATAAATTAGGAGAAAATATTCAGAGAACTCCAAGTTTTCTCATTTATTCAGGTTTCTCATGATGAGCTACTGAATTAGTAAAACTTTAATTTCCTTGTGAAAATGAAACATCTAATTTAAATTTTTATTTTAGCCGTTTCTCCCTCTTTCTCCCATGACTCCCTGTACCCCCATGGATAGAAAACATTCCCTGCCTCCATAACAAGGTAGGTGGGTGCAGGTGTGGCCCACATGAGCCTCCAACCCTTGGCTCACATCAGCTCACAGCAGCAGGCTGGGCCCCCTGAGGAGAACGTGCCAAACTGGTTTCCCACATACAGAACTTTGGCACTGGTAACTAACTTATTCTTTCTTTGTGTTTTCCTGACATCCCAAACTTCTTTTCTCTTTTGTCCCTCTCTGTTGACTTGTTTCCTTCTCCCAGCTGTAACTTCCCTTGCAGTTTCAGAGAATGAATTGTTTTTTAATCTTCTCAAAAGCTGAATAACCAACTTTTCTACCTGACTTGAATTCTCTTTGGCCTCTTTCAGACAGACTCCACTGCCATAGCTCCTGATTGTCTTCGCTGTTTGGTTTCCACCAACAAATTACCCTTTGACTTAAAACAAGCTCAGCTTCCCATCTTCAGCAAAACAATATAAGCCCATCAAGTGGGAATTTGCTTCTTCTAGCAATCATCTAATTTCTATCTTTTCCTCCAGCAAATCCCTCGCTATTTTTCCTTAGGCTCCTGTGTTCATAGCCCATGGATGACAATCTTCATTTTTTATCATCAGTGAATCTCTTCTCACAGGAGTCATCAGTGACCTCTAACTCAAAATTGGGGGACTTTCTCAATTTAGAATAGAGGTTAGCAACCCAAATGTAGAGACAGACTAACCCTGGCTTGATTTCTGGGTGACCGGGAACACACTGTAATCTCTGATGTCCCTTCAGGTTAAATAGAATCATGCATATAAAACTTTAGTGTTTCCTAGGCCTGAGACATTAATAAATGCATCAATGGGTTATATTTATTATTATTTTTTTTAGTCATTCAGCCACTATTTTTGACACTTTCTGCATTCTGGGAATATAGCATATAAGAGGACAGCTGTGGAAGCTGCCCGCATTCCCTGTGACCCTTCTCTGAAGTCCTTTTTTTTGATGGGCTACTGGAAAGAGGATCAACTTTGAGGCTTAACAGTCATGAATCCGAATAGCAGCTCCAAGCTTTGTTGAGTGAACTTAAAGACACTACTCTAGAGTCTCTGAGTCTACTCAAGATTAGAGTGGCAGTGATGCGTATTTTAAGGTGCAGTCAGGATAACTAAATACAATAAGTATTTAAATTTCTTAGCCAAATCGCTAGTGTATATTGTTCATTCCCATGATTACAACTATTACTTTAGCTAACACTCCTAAATCCATATTGTCCACCCCAAACTCAAAACAATCCAGTTTTATCTTTCCTTGAAATTATAGAATGTATCTAGAGGTACCACCATGAATTAAATTCACATGTCAAGTCAGCTGCATTGTAAGGCTTCTTCTAAGTGGATTTTTTTTTTTTTTTTTTTTTTAATTTCAGGGTCTTCTCCCTCCTGTGTACTTCTCTACACATTTTTTCCCCAAAATTGCTTTCATCGTTGCCCTCACAATGTTCTAAAATCTTCAGAATCTCTCTACTCCCAGTTATCTACAAAATATGTTCTTATTTTTTAGTGTTACAAAAGTTGTGAGGTCCAAAAATCAATAAAACACTTACTATTCAACAAGAATTCTGTGTATCCTACAGATTTCTGAACTGCTGATACAAATTTCAGGGCTTAGGAACAATTTTCACCTCTTTGAAGTTCATCTCATTTCTATAACAAGGCAAGAAGCTGAAGAAGATGAGTTCTAAGTTACCGTCTAATAACGGGTTTCAGGAGAGCATGGGAATGTCAACAGGTATCAGTGATGCATAAATTTTCTAAATCTCTGGGGCAAATTCTGTTTTGGAGAAAGGAAAAAACTCATCCCTTTCCCTGGTTCTACTTTGTGGCATAGACTGTCAAGGAACTTTTGACTATAAATGGTTTATTTAAGTGAAATCAGGGCTGAAATGTGTGAATGAATATTTGCTGCAAAACTCCTTTCTGTACCTTGAGTGAAATGACAAGATTTTGAATTAAGAGTTATGTTTTTCTGGGAAATGGAAGAATCTTCTTCATACTTTTATATGCGGTTTTTCTGTTTGCTTGTTGTTTGTTTGTTTGTTGTTGTTTTTTTATTTTTTTAAATTTTATTGTTGTTGTATTACATTCATCTCCTTTTTGCTCCCCTCTGTCCCCCTCCCCACCCACCCATTCCCCCCAAAGTCAATCCCACTTGTTGTCCATGTTGTTTGTCTGTTTTTTATAACTAAAACCCTCCAGTCTTTTCCTTTTGAAATATTTAGCCTGGTTTTCTCTGAGAATTGAGGTTGAACTTGAGTTTGGACTCCTAGTAATCTCAATTTTCAAGGTCATTCGAGTAGATTGTTTTAATTTTCTCTCTACAATTTTGTCTCCACACTGAAGGGTAAATAACTGTCTAGTATTGATTGGCTACTAGATTCTACTACCCTCCACAGAGACAAGGCAGATAGGTGAGTGTGATTGATATGTACACATCTCGTGCAAAATCTCCAGCAAACTGGATTCTTTGCAGTGCCTTTCAGACCTGGATCCTGAGGGAGGAGGAGGAGGAGTCACTTGAGTAAACACACAGAAGTAAGAATGAACCTGATATGAATAAAGGAAAAGTTCCTGATGAAGTAGAGGGATAACAGGAGGGTAGATCTAGGAAATGTCTTGTCCAGGTTAAGTAAAGCAAATTGTCAAACCTCAAAAACCAAGAAGAATTCACACTTCTCCCAAAATAATAGGAAGCTATTGGTGATTTTGTCAAGAGAAATTGTGGAAGTCTTTACTTTTCACTTAAAAAAGGGATAATAAAATTATTATTTGGAATTCAAGAATTTAAATATTATTAAGTCATGGTGATGTTCACAAGTGATTAAAGGGCTTAAAAAATAATACAAGCAGAGACTAAATTAATCTTACTAAACTTTCTTTACTGATAGAGAACTCTTTTACTATCAGATGTGACTTTCTTCCACATATTTGGTTCTCTCCAGTCAGATGTTCAGAGAGCTAAGAACATTTCAAAGGAGATAGTGACTTGGAGTGTGTTCTGTAGGCAGAACTGTGAAATAAGCCACACTTGGACATCATAAAATTGTAGCTTGTGTACAGAGAGAAATAATCATTAGAGCCAATTATCTTGAAACAGACTGATGTTTCAAATTCTAATTACAAAGTTTTAGCTTCATTAACATATGTGCTTCATTTTATGTCTTGGCTACCCATTTTATTGTTACAATTCATTAAGAATAATGTGAAAAATGAAGCTGATCATAAACTTCATAGAAGCAAAAGAAGAAAATAATGCCTGGATAATGATAACACTTTATATTTGCATAGCAACTTCCTTTTAAGGGGCTCAAAACATTTCACAAACATTATCTCATTAATTCTATGAGTACAGCAATAAAAAAATAATTTCTTAGCTCTCTGAGCTAGAAAAAATAATATATTTAATGGCTATACTTTTGAACATTGAATTAGAAACAAATAATGTAAAATATTCTTATTCATTATTGATATTTTAAAATTTATACACAGTAAAACTGACCTTTTTAAAAAAGATTTTATTCATTATTCTTAGAAGGGCAGAAGGGAGGAAGAAAGGGAGAGTGATATCACTGTATGGTAGCCATTCACGGGCCTCCAGTTGGGGACCTGGCTGGAGACCTGGCTTGCAACCTGGTTATGTGCCCTGGCTGGGAATCGAACCATCAACCTTTGGGTTCGCAGGCTGGCACTGAGCCACCAGTTAGGGCTCAGTTTGATGTTTTTGTTGTACTGTTCTATGAGTTTTTACACATACAGATTAATGTAACTACCATCACATTCAAGGTACAAAACAATCCTATCCAGAAAACTTCGTTGTGATGCTCCTTGGTAGTCAAATTCTCCCACATTTGCCCCTGACAAACACTAATTTGTCCCTCCATGCCTACTGATTTGCCTCTTTCAGAATTTCCTATAAACAGAATGAAGGAGTGTAACCTTTGGCTTCTTTCCCTCAGCATAATGCCTTTGAGGTCCATCTGTGTTGCTGTGGGAATAAATAAATAGTCCATTACTTGTATTGCTGAATAGTATTCCATCGCATGGGTGCACCCATTCATCTATTGCAGGACAGTTAGGTGGGTTCCAGTTTGGGTTGATATTTTTTAAGTAGAGCTGCTATATATATATATTTTTTTTTTTTAATTTTTTTAATTTTTTTTTTTTTTTGCATGGAAGTAAGTTTCACCAAGGGTAAGTACAGATGAGTGGGATTGCCTATCAACTTTATACGAAACTGACAAACTGTTTCCTAGAATGACTGTATTATTTTGAATTCCTACCAGCAGAGTATGAAAGTTTCAGTTGCTTTACATTCTTATTATTGTGTGCTATCTATCACTCTCAAATGGCTTATTTTAGTCATTCCAGTTAGTGTGTAGTGGTGTCTCATTGTGGTTTCACTTGCATTTCCATAGGGCTAATGACACTGAATATCTTTTAGGTATTTATTTTCAATAGATATATCTACTTCGCTAAGTGTCTGTTTAATGGTTTTGCAATTCAGGGAGTTTTTGTACATTCCTTGGGATTTCTACACAAACAATCATCTGCCACTAGAGATGGTTTTACTTACTCGTTCCCAATTCTAGGCATTTGTTTCTTGATTCATTATATCTAAGTTGCCATATTTAGGCACACATATTTATTTGCATTATCCTTGTATTAGCCTTTTATTATGAGGAACCTATAGTGATACTGTCCTCTATTTCTGATATTAGCAATTTGGTTCTTCCCTTCTTTTATTGTTATTCCAGCTACAGGTTTAACTCCATTGATCTTTTCAAAAAACCAGCTTTAGTTTCACCAATATTTCTGCATTTAATGTGTTTTTAAATTAAGTGATCATCTTTGTTATTTTCTTCCTTCTGTTTGCTTTGGGATTATTTTTCTAAAGTTGCATCTCAAATGCTTGATTTGGTCCTTTTGTTTCTGGTTTTTTAATATATTTTATTTATTTTGCTATTACAGTTGTCCCAGCTTTCCCCCTTTGCCTCACTCCCCCAGTACATTCCCTCCAGCAATGCCCACCTTGGTTCATGCCCATGAGTCGTGCATATAAGTTCTTTCACTTCTCTATTTCCTTTGTTCTTCTTAACATCCCCCTGTCTATTCTATAACTACAAGTGTGTACTTTTTTTTTCTTCCCTTTCATATCCAGACAATTTACCAAACACGTGCAAAAATACATTTATACCCATACATATTTTACACACATTTAAAGTACACACTGGATTTTGAAGAGTTAATACAAAAATGTTTAAATATACCAATAGCTTACATAATTATTACTTGTTAAATGATAGTGTTTTAGGTATATTGTAGCAAGATTAAGCAGTTTTTTTCTTCTTTAATACTTATTTTACTCTGGAATGCTATTTTTGTGAAATATATCACAGAAATGGTGTATTGCAGAACTCACTTTTGTGAAAGTTGTCCTAGAGACAGTGCCAAACCCGTAGTAAAAAATGAATTTGGTTTTTGAGTCATATCCTCCCCACTCCAATAATACAATTCAACCTTATTTTAAGTTACTGGGAACTACAACTTACTCTTTCTGGAGTTTTCCATTTTAAATAGTACATTTATTTAGTTATTTAGGCTGTGCACAGGTCTTACTTCCTTCAATACCCTCTGTTTTTCCTCTACATGTGGTTTACAAGTTGAAGCCTTCAGAAATAATGGCACTTGCAGTGCTCAGTCATACCCAGAGTAGAAATTATTATGTCTACTAAGGTGCGGTAAAAAATAAAAATCCCTAGGATTTAAATAATTTTGTAGTATAGTATTCTAGCTATTTTTTAAACTTGTGATTGACTTCCTATGTGTTTCTAAATTAACCCCTGAACTATTTAAGAGTGTGTTGAGATAGAGATTAGGTATGTTCACATTTCAATAATAAAGTTTACTATAGCATTAATCCCTTTTCCCAAGTATCCCCAGATTGGGGGCCTTCATAACTGGAAATGTACATTTCCACGATTTAGTTGAAAGGAACATCATCTCATTTACATGTCAATATGAGAATATATATTGTCTATGTACATGAATTATATAGTTTAGTTGTTTGCAACTTCCATCCAAAATAGTCTTCATTCTCAGCATCTTTTCTAACCTAAGGATTGACTGATTTTACAACACACCCATGACCAGTTGGTTGCAATTTAAAACATAAATTGCTAACAAAATTTATATATTACATACCCACAAATAAGCATAAATTTTATAACAGTGAATAAGAAAGATAGCATGTCTTCTATGTAATACACATCCACATTTTCTTACTTTTTTCTTCTTCCATAACTGTATTTGATTTTTCTGAGTTATTGCAAGTAATGTGATTTTCCCATATTGTGAAATGATTCTAATAAAACTTAACCTGCAGTAATGCAGATACAAATAATATACAAAATTGTACCTTATTTAGTAAACTCTATTTATAACAAGATCACTTTAAAGCATTCATAAGTTAAAGTTGGTTCTTATCCATTCAGCTGCCCTATGTCTTTTGATTGGTGCATTTAATCCATTTACCTTTGCATCTGTGTTCCTATCTTTCTTTCTGTTTCTTCATCTTCTTAAAGCAGACCCTTTAGCATCTCTTGCAATGCTGGTTTGGTGGAAATGTATTCTTTTAGACTTCTTTTGTCTGGGAAACTCCTTATTTCACCTTCCATTTTGAATGACAGCCTTGCTGAGTAGAATATTCTTGGTTTCAGGCCTTTGTTTTTCATTACTTGAAATATTTTTTGCCATTTTCTTCTGGCTTGTTGTGTTTTTGTTGAGAAATCAACTGATAACCTTATGGGAGCCCCCTTGTATGTTATTAGCTATTTCTCTCTTGCTGCTTTTAGGATTCTTTCCTTGTCTTTGAAATTGCCATTTTCATGATGATGTGTCTTGGAGTGGGCCTGTTTGGGTTCATCTTCCTTGGGACCCTCTGTGCTTCCTGAGTTTGCACAACATTTTCTCTCCTCAAGTTAGGGAAGTTTTCTGTCATTACTTTTTCAAACAGGTTTTCTACCCCTTGCTCCTCCTCTTTTCCTTCTGGTATCCCTATGATACAAATGTTATTATGTTTCATGTTATCCTGCAGCTCTCTTAAAACCTCTTCATTCTTTTTCAGTCTTTCTTCATTTTGTTGCACTGCCTGGGAATTTTTTTCTACATTGACCTCCAGCTCACTGATCCGATCCTCTGCTTTCTCTAGCCTGCTTTTGATTCCTTCTACTGTGTTCTTCAATTAAGTAATTGTATTCTTCATTTCCTCCTGACTCTTATTGATGGTTTCTATGTCCTTCTTAATGCTTGTGTAGTTCTCAGTAAGTTCCTTGTAGCTTCCCTGGAGTTCTTTGTAGTTCCCCTGGAGTTCTTTGTAGTTTTCTTTGAACTCACTAAGCTCATTGAGCTTCTCTATCATCATTATTTTGAATTCCATGTCTGATAGGGTGCTTGCCTCTATCTCATTTTGCACTCTTCCTGGTGATTCCTCCTTTCCATTTGCTGAGGGTTTATTTCTTTGTCTCCCCATTTTAGGTGGCTCTTGTTTATTTCTGCTTCTTAGATTGGTCTGCTTTGACTTACTCTCTTAGTGGTATAACTTTCTGTGGTGTAGAGGTGCACTTTTTTTTTACTTCCTGGATCTGTGCTTGGTGATGTCAGCTTGTGTCCCAGTATGGGCCTAGTTAGCTAGTTGGAGGCTACCAGAAAGCCACTGTCTTTGTCTCCTCTAGTTGTTAATCCAATTGGTCTGTGATCAGTGGTCAGTTTTAGGCACCTGTGGGTGGGGCAGATGAATTCAGTTGTTAATCCAATTAACATGTGATCTGAGGTCAGGTTTAGGCACTGCTGGGTGGGGCTGGGGCTTCCTCTCAGGCTCCAGCCCTTTGGAGAAGAGTGGTTTGCTGGCTGTATGGGGGATGGGTCAGCACTGGACTCACAGACTGCTCCCTCAATTCTCCCCCTAAAGCCACTGCCCCAAACACTCCTTAAGTGTCTCTAGTCCACTGTGCCCTCCCTCTGCTAGAGCCCAGGGTAGGTGGTGCCACTGTATTTTCATGCATGGTCCCTTTAAGAATTCAATCTCTCAGTTAAGCCAGCTAAACCTGGCTGGCTTTTTGCTTTTCACAGATGGAGCTGTTTTACTCTCAGCTGTGTTGCTGTAGGCTGGGAAGCTTAGTTGGGGGTTTAGATCCCACCCTTCTCAGGTGAAACCCTGGCTGCTGAGATGTTTCTCTGTCCCTTCAGCTGCTGCCCATGGGAGCCCTGCCAGCCTCTCAAGTCTCCACACTTCCTACCAGTCACGTTGTGATGAATCGGCTCTTCTGTTCTGTGCCTGGTAATAAGACTTCCCTCCTGTTGGTGTCCTGTTGGTTATTCTGGATGATTTCTCCCCAATTAAGTTGTAATTCCAGTTTGGTGTTGGGAGGAGGTTGGTGCAGCTCCACTTACTCTTCCACCATCTTGGTTTCGGTCCTTTTGTTTTTAATATAGCATTTTAATGCTGCAAATTTCCCTCTAAGCTTTACTTTAGTTACATTACTCACATACTGATATTTTGTATTTTAATTTTTGTTAAGTTCAAAATATGTTCTAACTTCTCTCAGCCTTCCTCTTTGACCCATGAATTATTTAGAAATATGTTCTTTAATTCCCAAGTATTTGGAAATTTTTCAGTTATCTTTCTCTTACTGATTTTGAGTTTAAATCCATTATGATCAAGCAATATACTTTGTATGATTTCAGTTCTCTTGAATTTGTTAAGATTTGTTTTATGACCAAGAGATAGCCAATCTTGAGCATGTTTCATTTTCACTTGGAAAGAATATGTATTCTGCTTTTGTTGGATTGATGATGTTGTTCAGTTCTTCTATATTTTCCTGATTAGTGTTTGTATGGTATAAGTTTTTCCATCCTTTTACTTTAAATATATATGAATTTAAATAAATACATATGTGAGTTTCTTATAGCTATCATGTAGTTGGGCCTTGGATTTTCAAAAATTCATGAAATTTTTTTCATATGTGCATTCAAGCAATTTAAATTTAGTATAATTATTGCCTTGACCCATGTGACTCAGTTGGTTGAAATGTCATCCTGTAGACCAAAAGATTACTGGTTAGATTCCCCGTCAGCGCACATGCATGGATTGCAGGTTTGGTTCTTGTCAGAGCATGTACAGAAGCAACTGATTGATGTTTCTTTCCCTCTCTTTCTCCCTCCCTTCCCCTCTCTCTAAAAATAAATAAAATCTTTTAAAAAATAAATTGAATATAGTTATTGATATTTTTGGATTTAGGTCTACTGTGATATCCTGTTTTTCCTTTTCATTGCTTGTTTTTATTATTATTTTTTTATTCTTCTGCCCCATATTGAATTATTAGAGTAGGTTTTAAAACACACTTCATTTTGGTCTATCAGTTGAGGATTTTAGTCTGAACATTACAAGAAAAACTATGATAATGTAGGAGGAGGGGAGTCCGTGAAACTGTACTAGGAAAGGGAGCCTCTGTAGAATTCCATTAACTAAGAAAAACCCTTTAGGAGCCGAGAATAAAACCTTGGTAGCTGTACATTATTCCCAAGGTATAAAAGGGGGATGAGGAGGGAGAGCCTAAAAACTGACCAAAGTTATGTACCCCTTCAGTTATATACCCCTGAACCCCAGTAGTCAGTGCACTCAGATTAGCTGAGTGCCCACTTGTAGCCAGGTGCTTAGGTGTATACAACAAACTTACTAATAACTTCATTTCCTCTATATGTGGGGCATTCAGACTAGTTGGGTGCCTGCTTCCAGCTTCACACTCAAGTGTATTTTGTAAGTAAACTTACTATGTCCTCCCACTGTACATGTTGTCTCTCACCTGAATTCTCTTACAAGCAAGAGGTGGGGGAACCCTCTGACTTGGATCTCCCCAGCAACAACCCCACCAAACTGTTATAATTTTTGCTTTCAACAATCATGAATATTCTAAAGAACTTGGCAGAGAAATTTGTCTGTTATACTTGTCTGTTATAGTGTCCTGATAGTCACTATTTCTGTCTCTCTTCTGTCATCACTGATACTCCAAGTTGCCTACCAGTGTCATTTTCATTCAATCTGAAGAATACCCTTTTCCATTCCTTTAAGATCATTTATTCTGGCAACAAATTCTGTAGTTATCCTGACTCTGAAGATATCTTTATTTTGGCTCCATTCCTGAAGGATAATTTTATTGAGTATAGACTTCTGGATTGATATTTCTTTTCTTTCAGTACTTTAAAAATGTCCCACTGCCTTCCACTCACTGCTGTCTGGGTTCTGATAAGAAATCTACCATAATTCAATACTGTCTCCCTATATGCATACAGGTTTTGGTTTTCTGCGGCAGTAGCTTTCATCATTTCTGCCTGTTGTTAGTTTTAAAGAGTTTGATTATGTCTATAAACATGGAGTTCTTTACATTTATTCCATCTAGGTTTCACTGAGCTTCATGCATTGCTAAGTTTATATCTTTGACCAGCTTTGTCAAGTACTTAGTCATTATTTTAAGAAGCTTTTCTTAAACACACTCCTTCTATTATCCTCCTGTGATGCAAATGACATAAATGTTATACTTTAGTATTTATCTTATGAATCCCTGAGAATCGGGGGTTTCAACCTTTTGTTCCGATTGGATACTCTTATTTATTTATTTATTTTATTATTGTTATATTACATTCATCCCATTTCTCCCCCACTGCTCTCCCCTTCCCTACCTTCCCTATCCTTGCCCCCGATAGTCAATCCCACTTGCCGTCCATGTCCATGGGTCATCCATGCTAGTTCCTTGTCTAAACTGCTCCCCTTTTTTGCCTCCTTCTCTCCCTTCCCTTCCCCTCCCCTCTACACACTGAAGGTCTGTTCCTTGTATTCATGTCTCTGGTTCTGTTTTGCTTGTTCATTTGTTTTGTTCATTAGTCTCCAGTATTGGGTGAGATCATATGGTATTTGTCTTTCACCAATTGGCTTATTTTACTAAGCGTAATACTCTCCAGTTCCATCCATGTTGTCACAAAAGGTAGGCCTTTCTTCTTTATTTCTGCTATGTAGTATTCCATTGTGTAAATGTACCACAGTTTTTTGATCCAATCATCCCCTGATGGGCACTTAAGCTGTTTCCAGCACTTGGCTATCGTAAATAGTGCTGCTATGAACATAGGGGTACACAGGTTCTTCTGAATTGGTGTTTCAGAATTCTTCAGGTATAATCCTAGTAGTGGAATTGCTGGGTCAAAAGGCAGTTCCATTTTTAGTGTTTTGAGGAAATTCCATAGTTTTCCACAGTGGCTGCACCAGCCTACATTCCCACCAACAGTGCACCAGGGTTCCCTTTTATCCACATCCTCACCAACACTTGTTGTTTGTTGATTGGTTGATGATTGCCATTCTGATAGATGTGAGGTGGTATCATATTGTGGTTTTAATTTGCATTTCTCTGATGACTAGTGATGTTGAGCATTCTTTCATATGCCTTTTGGGCCCTTTGTATGTCTTCCTCAGAGAGGTGTCTTTTCAGGTCCTTTGCCCATTTTTTAATTGGGCTGTCTGTCTCCCTGGTGTTGAGTCACATAAGTTCTTTATATATTTTGGAGATCAAATCCTTGTCTGAGGTTTCATTGGCAAATATGTTTTCCCATACAGTTGGTTCCCTTTTAATTGATATGTGTTCAAGTGCCCAACTCTCACCTTTTCCTTCCCCATTCTATTCTTGAAGCCATCACTGAATTTTTAGAGGGTTTTTTTTAGTTAGTTTGTTTTGTTTTGTTTTTTATTCTAAAGTTTATCTTTGTTTCTGTGTCTATATCTTCAGTTATACTCCTGAGGCTTTCTATCTTTTTGTTTCATTTGAGAATATTTGATATTACCTCCTGGATGTTATCCTGAACATTTTGAATATTACAGTTTTTGTCTTATTTAAATGTTACAGAGAATATTGATTTTATTATTTGTTCCTTGATTTTTTATTTTTTTAAGATTTTATTTATTTTAGAGAAACGGTTATGGGAGGGAAGAAGAGAGGGAAAGAAACATCACTGTGTGGTTCTCTCTCATGCTACCAACTGGGGACCTGGCTGGCAACCCAGGCATGTACCCTGACTGGGAATTGAACCTGTGACCCTTTGGTTTGCAAGTTGTTGCTCAATCCATTGAGCCGCACCAGCCAGGGCTGTTTCTGGATTGTAGTGGTAATTGATCCTATTAGACTTAGGTGATAAATCCCTAATTGCCTTCCATGGGCTACAGTTCCATAGTTCAGTTTTTAAAGCTGTGCAGCATTGTTGGACCTGCCTTTTGTGCGCACCACTCAGGACCAGCTAGGACCTGGGAAGTGGTCTGAACCACAATTTCATTCTCAGAGCCTTTGATGAGCTAATTAGTCCGATTTAAATATGCCCAATTTATGACTGTACCCAGAGTTTACCTACAACTTTCTGGAAATAAGTTCTTGAACCGCCTTCTGTCGGTGATCTCTCTGCCACTTCTGTCTCACGAGAACCACTCTCATGGTCTCCTGGACAGTCATCCAGGGCTTTATATTCCCCACCGTGCTGTGGGAGTTTGTTTCCTAGACAAGCAGCAAGGGGGCATAAATAGAGGGAAAGAAACAATGGGCCATTCCCTACACTCCTGGGAGCAGAGTTCTCTGTTCAGAGAGACGTGTGCGTTTAGGTGCCTGCCTGCCGGCCGACCATCACCCTGCTGCTTTGGGGTTGCCTAGGAGCTGGGGTGAGAGACAGCAGAACAGAGCACAGAGGGCTTTCCCCACTCTGCCTCTAGCAGGCCCCTTTCTTGCCTATTAGCCAAGAAATAGAAAGAGAATGTCTCTCGGATACATTTTTGTTCACATTCATTATGCAGTCCCAGGTTTTAGGCTGCCTATGTGTTCATTGCCAAAAGATGCTAGAGAATAAACAAGTGGGCCGTTGGTTCACTGATGTGGTATTATTTCAAGACCTGATTTCTTTCCCCATTTGCATGCTACCGTGTACTTAGTCTTCAGAGGGCTGCTCTCTGCCTCATGCCCGGGGGATTTAGCTGCATTTGAGGGAAGAAATTGGATAGTTCTTGACTAGAACCAAAAACCAAAGTTCAGATTTCTTGAGTCCTCCTCATCAAACCAACCTTAAAAGTATGTTTTAATTTAGAGCCTTAAAACAAATGTCCAAACAATCATAATATGTAAGATTTAACTAACAAAGCTGCCAAAAACAGAAGCATTTTATTTAACCCTGCCATATAACTCTGAGGGTTTATATATTTTTACTTTACAGATTGGGGACTGAGGTACAAAGATGTTAAGTAATTTAGCCAAAGTCAAACAGCTGTAACTGATGGGGGTAGACGGTGGTTAGGATTTGGATTTGAATCCAGGTAGCCTGGCTTCAGAGACCAACCTGTGAATCATACATATGTGCCTGGTTTTCTGTATCTATTTACTCTTTTTTTTTATTAAAGTATATATGCCATCGTGCATTTAGGTGAGAGTAGGGAACATAATTGCTATAGCTGCAAACTTAACTCGTTCACCCCAACTTTAGGAAGGAGTGAAGATTAATTGGCTAAGAGACTATATTACCATATTACCACTTCTCAGAAGCATTAAGGAACTATTTTGGGAATCAAAACAGTTTTCAAGTCCCATTGATCCTTTAAAATATGTGTGTATCAGCTGGATTTATTCAGAGGTCTAGTTGTCCTCTCAGATTTTAAAATTCTAATGTTAAGTGGAAGAGCATATGGCGGGTAGGAAGTTTCTCTAAAATCAACCCCTGCTGCAAAAAAACAAATGTTTTTTTAATTAAAACAATCAATAGTCCTGGCTGGTGGCACAGCAGATAAGGCACCAGCCTGCAAACCCAAAGGTCACTGGTTCAATTCCCAGCCAGGGCACAAAACCAGGTTGCAAGCCAGGTCTCCAGCCAGGTCTGTAGCTGGAGGCAGGTGAAAGGCAGCCATACACTGATGTCTCGCTCCCTCTCTGCCTCTCTCCCTTCCCTCTCTCCGAAAATAATAAATAAAATCTTTTTTTAAATTAAAAAAAACAATAATCAATAGCTTTCACTTATCCACCAAATTAATGCTCCAACAATAGCACTCGTGCAGTGCTATAGAAAGTGAAATCTGTGGAATGGGGCTAGTCTTGGGACACCACAAGATTTAAGTATGAAATTGAAAGTCTAGTAGTTTTTCTGGTCATTTCATAGAGTAATTTTATGTTGTTGAATATAATTAAAAAGTGGACTTTAATTTTATTGTCCTTGTTTTTATTTTATTCTTTTGCAATTTATTCTTACATTATTTCCAACAGTATAATCATGCAATGGCTTGGAAATGAAGCCAAAAAACAAATAAAGGGTTCTTCACCACAACCCTGCCTTTTCATTTTAAAAGAAACAACAGCAAAAGTAACAAGAACAGGGTCCTTGATACAGTTTTCTTTCCTCAATGATTCTTAAAGTTTCTGAAAAGAAGGCCTAGACTTTTAAGTAAGGTGGTGTTTGTGAGAGACAAAGACCTGGAGAAAGATCCCAAGAGCTAATTTTGAATCTGTCTGAAAACTAATGTTGATGTGTATCATTTCCTTTCCTTCACACTTTAGGCTGAGAGGGTAAGTTCTTACAGCCCCGTAATGAAAAGCGTGAGAGCCGCTGTCACAGGGAGGACCACTGAAGCCAGGCCAGCGTGGGGCCTGGACTCCCAGGGGTGGGCGCCCTCATGGCACAGCAGAGCACTTCAGTCTCAACCCTTGCAAGAAGACAGAAGGAGTGAAGGCAAGTGCATCCTCGACCCCGTTCCCTGTTTTCCTCCTTACTCCTCTCAGGTAGTGACAAACAGCTCTGACTCCTTTCATCTAATCAGCTCAATGAACACTACTACTATTTCTCCACCCACGTGTTACACGTACCTCATGTCTGGTTAAACATGACAATCAGCCAACTTCTCTGGAAGTTCCCGTACATATCTAGAATTAATCTTAATGTAAGATAATACACTATAATGCAACAAACATTTTGTGTGTCCTTTAAGAAAAGAACTATCTACAGTGTAGAGGCTATGTTCTTTGTGATAAAGTTTTATAAGCACATTTAATCAAAAAAACTCTACATTTGTTCAAGACTTTTAAAAAAATTTTAAATTGATCCAAATCTCTGTATTATAAAAAGAAAAATTTACAGAATTGGCAAATTGGGATGTATAAATGTCTCAGTTTCTTCTACTCAAATGATAGTAGAAATAAAAAGTTGTTATATGCATCACTTATAACTAGTCTGTGTTGGTTTATAGCCTTTAGATAGGAATTACCTGAATTTATTCAAATCTTTTAGTCTACTTGATCCACACTCTTTATTTCAAATTAAATAAGTGTTCTTTGTAAGGTGGGAAACAGTGTTTCATCCAGGGGTTCCTGAAGATTCTTCAGAGTAGTCTGAGACTTCTCCCAGTGTAACATCTCTTCCTGCTTGCAAAATCTCCTCATACTTTCTTCAGTCTGTATTTACTCCAATGTGGAACATGGCCTTTAATTCCCCCAAATTATCACTTCCATGAGGCATCTGCACTTAAACCTTCCCTGCAGATTGGTGTTGATACCAGTTTCTCTCCCTAGAACTGTTAAGCGCATAAAGTGAAGTTACAAAAGTTCGCTGCCAAGTGTACAGTGACTGTCGAATGAATGTGCCCATTACGATTTACTTAGGGACAATGCACTTAGGGTTACATCACAGCAAGTAAGTCACTATAATACTATTCCACACTCTGGAAGAAGTCCCAGTTTGATGAGCTTCAGGGGTGTAAGAGTATACTGGAATCTTAAAACTTGACCTACAATATCACCAGTATATTAGAATATCATTAACTTCTAACCAATTGACTAAGCAAACTAAAATTTATTACTTTTTAGAGTAGAAGATGTTTAACACTAGAAACACGAGGCCTTTCATACCTACTCATCCAAGTTAGATTTTAATCTAAAGAATTCTCAGCCACCCTTACTGTAAATCAGTAGACTACCATAACATGCTTTTAATTATGTTCACTAATACTCATTTGGAGAAAGTGTATCATAGTTTCCATTTCAAGAACAAAAGCTAGAATGTTAAACCTTGCTTTGTCTAGAATGTTTGGTTTGAGGCTAATCTTTTCAAGGCCTATCTCTGAGGCTGTTACTGCGCTTTACCAGTTCATTTGCTGAAATGTAACAAATCTCTTCTATTGGATGAAAACAATTTTTCTTAGAAGTACACTATTTAGACCAAAGGCAAATGATTTTAACTTGGTTTAATAATTAGTGTCATCATTTTCCTGAGACCACATCAGCATGGGGACTTCATCAAGGGATATGGATCCAAACAATGATCAACATAGAGCATCAATGGTTTAATAGTCACTAGGAAAATCGTCAGAACACCAGTCCTGAACAATAACAGTAGCAGACTTTTTAAAGTATCTTCTTTTTCTCAACCACGTATTAACTCATAATCCTCTTAACAACTTTATGATTATCATTTCCATTTTACAGATAAGAAAACTGAGGAGCAGAGAGGGAATAAACAACTTGTAGTGAGGAAGTGACCTAAACCAGGTAGTCTGACTCCAAAGTCTTTCTGACCCTCGCTTAAAACTGTTTTTTAACTTACCGTTATACAAAAAAGCTATTTGTAAACCATAGCATTATTTAAAACTGTTATTTACATAGATTTACAACATTCTTAGAGTTTTACTGTAATTTAGTTTACTATTTGTCTCAGTTTTCTGGGTTTTTCTGCTATTATAAAGAATATTTATACAAATGTCAGAACAATGTTTTGGTGATTTTTTTTTTTATTCACAAGAAAATGATTGATTGTGTCAAAAGCTTCCAGATAGTTTATATCAATTTACAACCTGGCCCTGGATGGTGTGGCTTAGTGGATAGGCACCAGCCTGTGAATCCAAAGGTCACGGGTTTGATTCCCAGGCAGGGCACATAACCAGGTTGCAAGCCAGGTCTCCAGCCAGGTCCCCAGCTGGAGGCAGGTGAAAGGCAACCATACATTGATGCTTCTCTCCCTTTCTTCCTCCCTCCCTGCCCTTCTCTCTCAGGCAGGGCAAGGGAGAGTGGTGGAGCCTAAGACCAAAGAGGTGGGCAGGATCCAGACCATAAAGTGTACGGGGAACCACAGAAATGATCCTAAGCTGTCCCATGTTTCTGACATGGTTGTCACAGTTGTCTCATGACCTGCAGAGAAAGCAGATGAAAGGAGTAGGCAATCTAGGGGGGAAGATAATGAGATCAGTTTTAAATACATTAAATACAAATTGTGTATGGCATATCCAGATGGCTATTTTAGGTTTTCTGGTTTAGGACTCAGGAAGCCAGGGCTTCAGATGGAGATATGAGAGTTATTATCACATATTAGGTCACTGAAAACGGGTTGATCACTCAAAGTCTATAAAGAAAAAGAAAAGCTAGAGTTTGGAGAACAACAGTATTAAGAAGAAGTCTTATAATCTAGCTCCTCTAAACCAAACATTTTTTGAAATATAAATAACTATAATTTTGTGATAACTAGTGCTAATCATATCATCACATCACAGTTCTGAATTTGTGTAGCAATACTGCCCACTTGCCCCAACTGGTTCATGTATACATATCACATGGGTTTAACATGCTGTAACAGAGGGACCCAATAATTTTGTCTTTAAAATGTCCACTTAGGATTTAAGAAATTCAATATCATCCTAAAAAGGAAAAATGTATAATAAATTACAAGAGTAACATGATACATACACTCGTCTTAAGAACTAGGAATTTGGACTCATTACCAAATTTTGAGAAATTATACTAATTTCGCTATCCTCTGGCCAGCAGACAGTGATAAAAGCCCTCTCACCCCATCCCCCACGCTGAAAGATACTTTCTCCGCGGGAAGATCCCAGCTAAAAGATGTAGATTTGTATACTTTGCCACCTTGTGGTCATTGTAGTTATTTGCATGACTATTCTGGCTTGAGGATTTTCCTCTTGAATGACTGAAGGTTTTTATATATTTAATTAATAACAATATCAGCAAAATATATTATAATAAACTTGAATCACCTTGACAAAAAGATGACCATGGCTAAGATGAACATCTGTCTGATGAACTTGTTATGGGCTGATAGGGCTTGATCAACTTTTCAGGACCTTTCTTAAATGCTTTCTTCCTCATGTTGCGGCAGAGGTTATTTTGACACAGAATAAATGTTAATGAAAATAAGGCAAGGATTATTACTCTTGACAATGTGAAATTGGCATAATCAATTTTGCATTTCACTAAGCCTTTAAGCAGAAAATGAACCTCATGACATCATTTACGTGGAATATATGTATGAATATATACAACAACTCTAAGTTCAAGCCAATGTGTCCATGAACTCTTAAGCCATACTCTAGTTTCTATATTTTCTAGGTCAATCTACAAGAAACAAATGCAGTAGAGAAGTAAGTTTTTAAAATGTCTCCAGAGATTGAAAAGCCATTGTCACATAATTATATGGTATAGATGTATATTTAAGAGGTTCACGTTACTTGAAAGATAACAATTAGTGTTCGTGTTTTATATTTCATTTCATCTTCTGATTCCTTTTCACATGAGATTTGATCTTCCTATGTTTGCAGATCTACAAAATAATTAAACATTTGTCTTAGGAGCTACTCAGGAAACATCATCTTGGTTTTAATGCTATTTCATAGGCATAAACAGAACTTTTTGCCATTTCAAGTCACTAGTTTCTTCTATTGGGATGATAAATTGGATTCTGAACAACAGTTTTTAAGGCATAGTCATTCATAAGCTTCATTTTATGTCTCAAAACACAGAAGATGCTATTAAAATTTAGTGAGCTGAATAACAGCTGGGCTAAATTATTAACTTTTTTTCCTTAAGAAAAATAAACACACTTTGACTCATTGGAACTTTTGTGGTAGAACTGATAAACTTGTACATCACTCATGTTATTTAATTTAAGACTTTCTCAAAGTTACACCAGTAGTAAATGGAGCCATGCACAAAATTCTTGAAAACACTCAGCCTTGACTATAAGAGAAAACGTGGAGAGGAATGATTATCATTCCATCTCTATTGCTAGAAAACCAACCCAAATTACAGCTACTCTTGATGTTAGGTCCATAATGCCTATTCTTCATGGTAGAATCTCAAGAATTATCTTGGTTTATATGTCCAATGAAGACCCTGGAGTTTCTTCAGAACCATCACTAGCCAGACCTACAGGCTAGTGTGTATATACTATATCTATATAGCTTTTGCTCTGAAGTGGGAAGGTTGGGTTCTTCCTCACAGAATCAGAGGCATTTCTTACACAGTGAAGATGGTCATCACAAGGATATATTCAAAACCAAAAGGATAAAAGGGTATAAGCGAAATCTCTTTTGTTCACATATCAGTGAGATTTGATACAAAAATGGCAGCTCAATTCATATGCAGTCACATTATATGTGATATGATAAAAGGCTAGTTTAAGTTAAAAAGAAAAAATGAAACCTGAATTTAAATCCCAGTTCAACCATCTCCTATGTAGTCAAGTTAGATGTTGCCAAGTCTCAGCTTCTTCATATATAATATAAAAGTAATTATATTTGCCTCAAGTGAACAAGTCCAGGGAGCACAGAGTTCCACATGAGATCGATGCAAAGAGGTCTACTCTAAGACACATCAAAATTAAAATGCCAAAAGTTAAAGAGGGAAAAAAGCAGCAAGAGAAAAGCAGTTACCTACAAAGGAGTTCCCCTAAGACTAACAGCTGATATCTCAAAAAAAACTTTGCAAGCAAGAAGGGACTGGCAAGAAGCATTCAAAATGAAATGAAAAGCAAGGACTTACAACCTAGAATATTCTATCCAGCACAGCTATCATTTAGAATGGAAGGGCATATAAAGTGTTTCCCTGACAATTAAAGCTAAAGGAGTTCATCATCATCACACCATTATTATGTTAAAGGGACTTATTTAAAGAAAGGCAGGAAATCAAAACTATGATCATTAAAATGACAACAGCCTTGGCTGGTGGCATAATGGGTAAGGCGCTGGCCTGCGAACCCAAAGGTCGCTGGTTCGATTCCCCAGCTCGGGCACATAACCAGATTGCAAGCCAGGTCTCCAGCCAGGTCCCCAGCTGGAGGCAGGTGGAAGGCAACCATACATTGATGTCTCTCTCCCTCTCTGCCTCTCTCCTTACCTCTCTCTCTAAAAATAAAATCTTTAAAAAAATGACAACAAACTCATAACTATCAACAATTGGATGTAAAACAAAAACAAACTAAGCAAAGAACCAGAATAAGAGCAGAATCATAAGTATGAAGATCATTTGGAGGGTTATCAGCTGGGAGGGGGAAGGGGAAGAATGGAGGAGATGGTGCAGGGATTAGGAAGCATAATTGCCCAAAGTTCACTGGTTCGATTCCCAGCCAGGGCACATAACTAGGTTGCAAGCCAGTCTCCAGCCAGGTCCATAGTTGAAGGCAGGTAAAAGGCAACCATACATTGATGTTTCTCTCCCTCTCTACTTCCCTCCCTTCTCCTCTCTCTAAAAATAATAAATAAAATCTTTCAAAAAAAAAAAAAAAAGAGTAATTGGTAGGAACAAAATAGACAGGAGGATGTTAAGAAAATCATTGGAAAGGGAGAAGCCAAAGAACTTACGTGCATGACCCATGAACGTGAACTAAGGGGGCGACTGCTGGAGGGAAGGGGGGTACTAGGCAAAGGGAAAAAGGGGAAAGTTGGGACAACTCTAACAGCATAATCAATAAAATATGCTTTAAAATAAATGATACAAAATCAATATTTTGTTTGAGAAAAATACAGACAATCACATCACCTTTTACAATGGTATAGAAATATATGGCTATTTGGAAACCCTAAATCAAAACTGCTGTGAATTAATATCCAAATGAACTGCGGAAAAGTAAGACTATTTTTTAAGATCATCTTTTTTATTTCTTCATGCTAAGGTAGATGTTGCACTTAGAATAACCAGTGATAAAACATTTCAAATCCCAGGAGATATTAAATATATAGTATATATCTGCAGGAAGCCTACCATATAGCTTGAGCAGCCAGAAGTAACAGGGAAAGATGTCAGAGAGGGAGGGTGATGGATAAAATAGAGAGAGAGGAAAGGAGCGTTGGAGAGAGAGAGAAAGAGACAGGTATGAAAGGTCACAATAAATGAGCAAGTATCTGCTCTAATTCATGTAGGGGTTTCTTGTCCTTGTACCAGATCACATATAATTTAGCTGTACTTTTTATTTTGAGGAGCTCATTATACTATTTAAATAAGAATACTTAATCTCAAATTGGTTTAACTGGATATCTCCTCTTTCAATCACACACTCCCCTCATACCTCCCTCCAACACGCACCTTGATACATACATTCGTTTTCTCAGCGTTTCAAGAAAACCTATTGTGTGTAACAAAGGTAATTTATTCTCTGTAGTAAGCATGAAGTCAAAACGGGAGTATCCTGCTTTGTGTGACTTCATATAACCAATATAATACTAAACAGTGTATTTTTTTTTATGTATTTTTTTAAAGCAACATTTATGGTAATCCATATTCTCAGGAGATTTATGAAGAACAATAAAAAGGCCTAATTCCCAATTTGGAGAAGTTTGGTCCCTCAGTTGAGGATAACAGTCTGGCAAACCCTGGAAAGTTCTGCTTTGGATTGGAAACATCTCTGTCATTGAATCAATCAGTCAATCAATCAAGTTGTGAGCTGCCTAAAATTGGTTCTGCCATGGGTGTCAGTGTTCCATGTGGCCCCTCCTTTTCATTATAGTGTTAGATTTCTTACTATTTAATTACATGTATAAAAGCATTCATTACTGATCCTGAATTCTTTACCATCAAATTCTGTTTTGTTGGTGAACTTGAGTCACTTGCTTTCTTCATGAGTTCCTGATACTATAACAAAAATGCCACAGGCTAGGTGGTTTAAACGATAGAGATTTTTTTCTGTACAGTCCTGGAGGCTGAATAGTCCAAGGTCAAAGTGCCAGTCAGTTTGGTTCCTGGCGAGAGTCCTCTTTCTGGTTTGCAGAGTTGCCTTCCTGCCTGTGTTCTGATGTTGTGCAGACAGAGAGAGCTCTGGCCTCTTCTCCTTAGGAGATCACCTGTCCCATCATGGAAACTTCACTCCTGTGACTTCCCCCAAACCTAAATACTTCAAGTCCTCACCTCCAAATACCCTACCATGGTGATTAGGGCTTCAACATAGGAACTTTCCGGATGCAGATACCCAGTGCATAGCACTTGCACAGGGTCACCTTTAAAAAAAGGGCATTAAAGATAAACCAAGTGTCTGATTTCTTGGTGAAATTTCAGCTAAAATATGAAATGCAATCATATTCTCTTGCCCAATTGAGGAAAATATACTTGAATCCTCTTTCCAGAATTCTAATCAAATGGAGAGTTCTAACCCTGGCCAAGATTTGTAAAACATTCAAAACACTCCATTGACCTACATCTTTGTACATTGTTAGAAGCTGAAAACCCAACATTGTAGTGTGCAAAAGCTACAGTAACAAAGTGTTTTTGAAATAGTTCTAGAGACCTGGTTATGCAGAAAGCGCTTGGCAAAATATTCAGCCCTGTACACATTCATTGACCTCCTACCATGCATGTTGCCGGCACTGCACTAAGGTAGTAGGGACTCAGTCTCAATTACATTTCAATACAGAAGGTTAAAAAAACAAAGGTACGATCTGTCTACATTAGAGATAATGAACTGTAGCAATCTCTGGGAGGGGAACGGAAGCATCTGGCCTAGACCTTCACTATGAGAAACTGAAGCTAAAGTTCAGAAAAAGTCACTCCTGGCTTGCCAGGGCTAGAATCTAGGGCTTCTAAGGTTCACCTGAGAATTGTTTCTTTGTCAGTGAGTGATTTGTTTGGGAAACTCATTAAAGTTCTTAGCTTTTGTATTTTTTTCAAGTGAGTCCAGGTCTTAGTATTGTGAGAATCCAAATTCAAAATGCATAATACAATACTGTGAAAAATTTCCAGGGCCAATTTATAAGGTATTCTTATTGTGCCTACCATGGTTTGTTTTTTAACTCCTACAAGCTGATATCCTGACAACATAGAACATGTAGCTGCTGTTAAATACCAGGCACTTAGGTTAATTAATTAATATTAAATTGGGAACAAGGAATTCAAAGGTGGGGTGGGGGGTGGTCAGGAAGAATTAATTGAGTACTTTGTCCTGAAGATACATTTACCTCATAGCCAGTGTATCAATTTGAGTTATACTTGAGTGAAAACAGTATTTCCTATGAACACATAAATCTTATGTATAGTAGTCTTGCCAAGTAGAATTCTAGGAAGACTTTCAAGGAAAACGATATACCAAATAACAGAAAAATGAGTGGCACAATATAAAGGTTAATACAATGTTCTTACCTTTAGTGCCTTTGCATTTCAGAGCCACTCAGCTGGAAACTCTATCGTTAAAAGGAATCTTGGTTTCCTCAAAGATACCAGGGGACCTCAACATCCCCTTTTCTATTTGTGTGCAACTTCCTGGTGGCCTGCACCAGCCCACAGAGGAAGGCTGTATCTTAGTGCTGCCACATGGGCTCTCTCGGAAGAGCCACAGATCCCAAACCATCCTTTATTTCCCTTTCCCAAACTTTTGACATGAACTTCAGGGACGCAATTTAGAAGAAGATTACTCCCTCATATCACTTAAATTTTTCCTTTTGATGAAAAAATGTTTCCAAGTATATTGACTATTGGTACTTGTTTAATAGTCATGGGTTTATAAAAATATATATAAACCTGATTTTTTAAAAAAGGTTTATCCTTTTTAGGGAGAAGGGCAGGGAGGGAGGCAGTAATGTAGAGAAACATCAATGTATGGTTGCCTTTAACCTGCCTCCAGTTACAGACCTGGCTGGAGACCTGGCTAGAGACCTGGCTTGCAACCTGGTTATGTGCCCTGGCTGGGAATCGAACCAGCGACCTCTGGGTTCACAAGCCGACGCCTATCCACTGAGCCACCAGCCAGGGCTGAGCCCCAATTTTTTAAATAGGTAGCACCCACTATGCAGCACAAAAACTGCCAATTATTTGGAAAAGCACTTCACATTTTAAAAAGAGTCAGAGATAAAAAGAATAATAACTTAAAAGTTCTTCATGATGGTTAGTGCCGGGCAGGCCCTCTTGGGCGCCCCTGGTGGCCTCTCTGGGCACCAGCAGCCTGAGCCAACCCCCCACCCTTCACCCCGCACCCCCCAGGGCTTCCTGCTTCCCCACTTCAGTGCTCCCACCAGAGCCAGGTAAGAGCAGCAGGAGGGAGAAGCAGGGAACCCGTGGAAGGCAATGGCAGGAGAATGAAGGAGGGGCTGGGGAGACCTCTGAACTGGTATCTTGCCTTCTGCTCTAAAGATAACACCACACACTGGCTGAATCCTTTGAAGTGAGGCCAGGGCGTCAGTACCATCGCCTAACTAGTGTGTGTGTGTGGGAGCCGGGGTGGGGGTGGGGGGTCAGGCCAGGACTGGATCCTCGCCCTGGTTTGAGCTTAGGTGCTGCGCTCTCGTGTTGTTTTTCCTTCTTCTCATGACAGATACAGGAAAGCGTAAGCAAAAACAAAGAGCTAATTCAGCTCAATGAGATTAGGAATTTCTGTTTGCTCAATGTCTAGAAGAGTACCTGGCAAACGGTAGGCACTCAGCGAGCATTGGCTGAACAAATCGTTACTCATATACCCTTTATGAAAATTAGAACTGTTAAGAGGATAAAGATAATGTTTATGATTTGCCAACATAGAAATTAAAAATAAATTCCTGCATGTGTATAACCCCTCCAATCAGATCTATTTTTATTAAACATTCTTTGCCACAAATAGACTAATACAAAAGATATTAATGAATGAGCGTGACACTGGCAGTTCCTTCATGGAAATAATTAAAGAAATGTTCACGACTTGAGACAGAATCAAACTTGTAGAACTTGTGGGCGGGAGATAGCTCACGCTCCCTCCCCGCGGCAAACATGCGCAGGTGTACTATGGCTTAGGGGATGGGCGTCTGCCCTGGTTCGGAAAGTAGAATGCTCGACCCTGTGTTCCCCATCGCTGGAAGAAAAGTCATTAGCAGGTGATGGGACAGGTGGGAGGCGAGGGGTGTCCTAGGCTCAGGGGACAGGAGCAGGCAGGTGGAGGTGCAGAATGAAGCGTGGCTCACTCAGGCAGCTGAAGGATGTTTGTTATGGCAGGAACAGAGAGTCTGAAAAATAGTATTGAGAAATTAGAATGGAGAAGTTAGGTCAGATTATGAAAGACTTTATATAAGATTTAAGGGAGTTGATATTTCAAACCACTTCAACACGTATAGACTGAAGGAAAAAATGTAAAGAAAATATCCTTCCCTTATTCTCCAAAACATCAATATACTTGCCCATTTTATGCCTCTTACTTGGGAAAGAGTGAAGGACCCCAAGAGTTGCTGTAAAGCAATGATTTTATAGTTGATATTAACCCATATTCTTTAACATGTTTAACAATTACACAGAGCAGGTCGTAGTTACTCTGTTCATTATGTTACAGGAACTGTTCTAAGAACTTTAACACTTGAGGTAACTCAGTAGATAATCTTATGAGTAACTACCTGCTGTCTGAAATTTACAGATAAGGAAGAAGAAGCCCAGGAGAGTTAAGTGGCTTGTACAAGGTCACACAGTGAGTGGTAAAGGTTTTTAAAATGTAGTGGGAGTGGTGGTGGAAAGAATTGTCTTTCTTCTCTTCTTATAGAAGGTAGGTTGGAAAACGATGTGGGAACAGCAATAATTTTGAATGTAAATAATGACTATGTAGATAAACTTGCTTTATAGTGGGACAACAAATTGTGCACGCGCTTTATACCATGGCATGGAGAACAAGTTTAGTGAATGGCAGGTAAATTACGATTTTACATGTTGAAATTGATGCAATCAGCAGCAGCAACTAAATTGCTTTTCTAGGGGGAAAATATAACAAAACTCTTTAAAAACTTATGGGAACGATGGAAAATACAAAATGAAACTTGAATCCAAACAGATCAGAAACCAGTAAACTAAGGCACTGCCTGGTGCATCCATTTTCCTAATCTTAGAATAAAGTCACATTTTTATGTTACCATATTGGAGTGTTTAAGAATTATGTACCAGGCAACCATTTGAAAGTAGTCTACACTATAATTTTAGCCAAATTCTATAATTTGAGTCAAATAAGTTCTAATAGCTTTAATGGAAGCATGTATTTAATCTTGAAGAAAAACAAGTCTCTGGTTGTTTGTCACCAGCAGATGGCACCCTAACAAAGTAATTTGTGAGCCATCAGGGCACCTTTTCTGCTCTCTGCAGAAACTCAAAACTGAGGCAAGCTCCCTGTATCTGGAACTGAAGGTCAGCAAAGGGAAAATCCAAAGATAAGACTTTCTCTTTTTCAGTAAGATAACCTTTATGTGGGGAGGAAAAGAAGAAAGAACAGTTTCTTTAATATTTATTTTGTGAATACCTTCCTAGCTTTGTTCATTACTGTAAAATAAAAAATTCTCTATAAATCTGCATAAAACCCAACTATAAAAGGTAACATCATTATATTGAAAGGAATAAAATGAACCGATCTATATATTCTCCAGCTTAAAAAAAAAAAAGAAAGAAAGAGATCCCAGCTTAAAAAAAAAAGAAAGAGATCTGGGGAAACAAATACTCTTTATGATAGCTTCCACTGTCAGAGATAACACAAGTTTGTTTGTTTTTTTCCCCTACAGTTTGAAGTCTTAAACATGAATTTTGCACTGAAGCTACCTGCCACAAAACCCATTTCAATCTCAGACCTATTCAGTTTGAATTGTTCCCATTAGATAATTGATGTTTGACGGTCCTCCCTTCCTCTTCATGTGTTAACTGTTATTTTTAAAGCAAATACAGGGTATTATGTCAAGATCACGATCAGTGCACCTATAAGGAAGGAGTACATATCCCTGTGTTGAAAGAAGTCAGTGTTACCAATTTTTTCTTCTTCCTCATGTCTCCCTTTTGCTTCAGTTATGTATTTGAATCAAGAAATCAACCACATTGGCAGTTTGCCTATCATTTTATTATCTTTGAAATGACTAGTGACTCAAGTGATTAACCTTTTTTACTAACCTTAAAATAATTATATAATTATAATCTTGTCTGAAGAGTTTAGTTTATAATTAACTTTCACGGATCAGTAAGAAAAGAATCAAACTTTGGTATAAAGTCACAAGGATATAGTGGACAGCATAGTGACTATAATTAATAATACTGCATTACATATTTGAAAGTAAGAGAGTGGATTTTGAAAATTTTTATCATAAGAAAAAATTCTGTAACTATGTATGGTAACAGATGTTAACTGGACTTGTTATAGTGACCAATTTGCAATATATAGCAATAGCAAATCATTACATTGTGTACCTGAAATTAATGTAATACTATGTTGATTATACCTCATGGAAAAAAAAAAAAAAAAGGGAACAAAGTACCCAGGACCAGCCCTCACTCTAAGATGGAAACTCGGGGTAAAAGGCAGCAGCCTTTAGCCTATAGTCAAGACCAATCCACTTTCCTTGTACCCTTATGGCAAAGAATGAGAAAGGCATGAAGTGCTGTGTGGGGCTGGGTTCAGGGCAGGCACAAGAAGATGTGGCTGAGTTGTGAAGACCAGTGTGGTTTCAAAAAAGGAGCAGCTTCCTCATTGCTTCTCTGCCTTCTTGCTCAGAAGAGGACCGAAATTAAATATGTATCTCCATCCTCTTTAAGACCTTGAATGAGAAGAGCATAAGGCTAAGCAGCCTGATTAGTTATTTTAGGGAACAGGAAAGTGTGAGTCAGGGTAATTTGCTTGCTGGCTGAAAAAATATGAAGGGATTAAGTCATACACACAAACTCATAGATACATACATATGTAGGTGTGTGTGTGTGTGTGTGTGTGTGTGTGTGTATCAACAATATGGTGGTAGTCAGAAACGGGGAATGGGGGATAAATGGGATGGAGAGAAACTTGACTTTGAGTGATGAGCACCCAACGCAGTGTGTAGATGATGTTGAGTTGTACACTTGGAAACCTATATGGTTTTGTTAACCAATATCATCTCAATAAAATAAAAATAAATTAATTAAAAAACAAAGGACAGCCCTGGCTGGTGTGGCTCGGTGGATTGAACCTGACCTATGAACCAAAGGGTTACTGGTTCTATGCCCAGTCAGGGCACATGCCTGGCTTGCAGGCCAGGTCTCTCATTGGGGGCGTGCAAAAGGCAATCACATATTGATGTTTCTCTCCCTCTATTTCTAAAAAGAAACAATTAAAAAATTAAAATAAATAAAAGACAGAATGGTACTGCAGGCAAGTCCCTTTCATGTGAAGAAAAAAGCTCACTTCCACTAAAGCCTAGACAAACAAATGGAGCCAGTGTTTGGAAGATGAAATGGATGATGAAGGGAATGAGTCTTAGTGAATTAACAACCTGTCTTGAGAAGATCACCCAGTTTATAATAATAATGGTTAACATTCACTGAGTACAAACTATGATTTGAGGACTCTTGTGGGCATTTTTCATCAATTAATTAAGTGCTTATAACAATCCTATAATCTTGTGCCATTGTACATACATGTTGGAGCTGAGGAATCTGCAGCATGTACAGCTTTCCCCAAATTACTCGGTGGCTTGGCTCCACTTGTAACCACTGTATCACCTCTCTAATTTTCCGTGAACCTTTTTGAGTACTGAGTTTTTTTCTGGGAGAAGCCCATATCCTACTCCCTCACCACTATCTAACTAAAGATGGGGAAATACTGCAAAAAGAGAAGGTGCTTTCTCTTTATAGAATTTTGGAGCAGTGAGTGGAACTTTCTGCATTGATGGCAGAGCTCAAAAATGCCACTTTTTTTTTTTTCCAACCTGCAGACATGGTTCAGCTGGACTCACTTCAGAGTGCCTGGTCCACACCCCAGATCCATCAGTGTCCACAGAAGGGGAAAGTTTCCTCTTCTCAAGAGTGATGTTGGGGAAAGAGTGCTTTGGGAGACCCACTGGGAGACACAGTTATGCAACACCAGGTAGAGACAGAGGAAAGGAAACTGGTGCTTCAAACCAAATGCAGGAGGCTGTTTTGGACTCAATGTGAAGTGGTTGGCCAGGGGGACACACCAGGATGGTTTCAGGACAATGAAGGAGGCCTCAAGCTTTCTCTTGCGCCTGGATATAAGAGTGCAGTGTCATCAGTTGTGAGTATCCATGCTCTTGACTACCAAACACAGTTTATGATGGAATTATGTCTAGGAACCCTTTGGTTAATTGTCAAGTTATCAGTGTCACTTGTGAGTCCATCCTGCTACCATTACACTTAATGCAGCCAGACCTGCCAGCAAACTCCCTGATCAAGAAATAACAGTCTTAGGTCTATTTTCTTCACTTTTCTTTTCTTCTTGGGATTCCAGAATGGGGATGGTTCCGGGGTCTTCTCCTTAGCAAGTATCTTTTCACGACTCATTTCCTATCAACCCAATTTGTTTTCCCACTTTATCCTAAAGAACTCCAAGGAGGGAAGCTAATCAAACGGATTAAAGACAGAAGTTGGGGAACTACACTCATTAGCACTCTGAAGTTTTTTCCCTCTTCTGTGTATTATCACCAGCAGGGCTAGGCTGATGTTTAGCAAAGAGCACCTGTCAAAACAAAAAAGGAGTTCACACCTCCCAATTTTAAGCCCCAGGTAAGAAACGCAGCCTGGTGGATCGGCAAAGAGGAAGACAAGAAACCTGAAACTCCAGGACTTGGAGTAGAGTTAAGTGAGTTTCCTCTGGGTACCAACGGGCTTTTGTTTAACACGATTAAATCCTCTTTGTTTCATTACAGACATCAATTCGAAAACAAACAGTGTGATCAAGATAAAGGCCCCAGCAGCATTCTGTTTCTGTTTCTCTTTCTTCTTTTTCTCTGAGAGCTATCACCACCTCTCTCTCAGTGGACAGGCTTAGAGGAACTTAACTGGCTCACAGAAAATTGATGAGCTGAGCTGAGCAGGTGTACAGGAAGGCTTTGGGCTGAGGGCAAGGGGATGGAAAAAGTGTGAAGCACTATGTCCATGACCAGATCAAGCGATAAGAGGACCGGCTTCCTTTGCTGCCTAATTAATTGTCTTTCTTTTCAAAACACAGTCTTTGATTGCAAGAAGCACCTGAAGAAGATAAGACCTAATCCTAGTGAAAAACAACCACTACCCCAAAACTCATATTGGGGTTGGGACTGGGGATGGGGAGGGCAATGTGCAGACAGGGAGCATGGGGATGGGTGGAGGGAGACGGAACAAAATCAGTGACCAATAGTGACCAAAAACTTTGCACTATTGACCAGCCCGGAGGCATCAGTCACCTGAATTGTATCAGGGGTATAACAAAATTGAAACTGGTGTGCCTCTCCAAGGCAATCTTTTCTATAACATAAAATTGTTTACTTTATTGTTGTTAGACAACACTAACTCCTTTTCCTAAACAAAACATAGACGTTGTCAGAGTAACAGCTATACTGAGCTGACAGAAGCTGGGGGTCATCCATATACACATTTTAATTACCTCTTTTCAGTCAGGAACATCATTAGACGTTTATTATTACCAGCCACTATCTTGTGATCTTAATTGGCTTCCTTCACAGACACACCACGAAGCCAAGGCAGAAGCTCTGGCAGCCTCCCAGAGATAGTGACCAGATCCGTGACACTTTACACTGATACTGTCTTCAGCTGAATAACAACCATCAGTTTAAGTTTTAATGCGAGACATGAGGTGGAAGCTTCTTTTAACACCTGTATGCAGAGATGGTCCTGATTCCATGGTGTTGAAAAACACATGGAGAGGTAGGACTTTTCACGTACCTTTGTTAAGGTTACTAGTGAAATTATCCATATGTAGGGGAGGGATATGCCAAGCAGCCAGTTGTTCCCTGGGGCTCTCTTGGATTCTGGTAAAATTAAAAAAAAAAAAATTAGTTTGCTTATGAAATGGAAAAAATCTGGGTCCATTGACATGCAAATTAAATCTGCAGCCTGGGCCATGATGATCTGGCTGCTTGCTACCCTGAAAGTATGGAAACACCCTTAAATTAATAGTTTGAATTAATAATATTGGGCCTGAATCAATAATAGTTATTAACTTAGTTTCCAAAGCAATTGCAATCATGTTGGGGATAATGGCAAATTTTGAGGCAGGAGGAAAAAGAGAGTGATTACGAAGTAAACATTTTGTCATGTCCTGTGGTGGGTGGAAAAGAGAAGGACTTTCTCTGAACAGAATTAGTATCTTTGTCTTTGCAAAAAGTTCTGAAATTTTAAACACTAGAGTTCACTCCCGACAAGATCAGGCTGATGATAATTCTGAGACCATTACTTGGATACCTTCTTCTTATAGGTAATACACAAAAATAATATTGCTTGTCCTTTGGGACATTTTTATCTTTAGGCAGTTGTAGAAAATAAATATAGGGGGATAAATAGTAATGGGAAAAAATCTTAAAAAGAAAAATAAAATCACAAACATTCCAATTTTGAGTAAGTTTCATAATGGAGTAAAATTTTGAACTCCACCAAAGAGAAAAAAAGCCACATAACCAATGGTTACTTGTTCAGAATAATAGTGGTAAAAACATGTATTTATATTTTTATGGTTAAGATGCAAATAATATTGGTATTAGCAATGTATTCCTGATTTATTCTTTTAAAAGAGATTCTTGTCATTTATTAGAATCTGTAGATTTAAGGGATACATTGACACGCATCATTTCAGAAAGAGCCCAGTAAGTGGGTATACTCTTAGGAGTATACTTTTCCATTCAGTGAATTGAACTAGTGTAGACATTAAAGTCTTCGGAATGAACCATCAGTCGAGTTTGCTATTTCCCCAGAATTTTAGTGATCAGGGAATTCATATACCCACTTCCTTCTTGGCAGTTACTCCACAGCAATGCAGAACACATAGGCTGCTTTTCCAGGACTTTATAGTTCACATTTTAATAGCACTCAATCACCTAATTATAATTAAATTTATACAATGTTTTAAAATATAAAAGACAAAACTAACTTTAGTTTATGGAATTCCTGGAATGTGAGGTCGTGTCATGATTATCCATATGTAAGTATACTTTCTAATCCATCTGTATAGGTTTAAATTTTAAAAGGTGTCTCAAGACATGACATTGATTTGACATATTCCCTTTCTATATACAACTGAATTCTCAGTGAGAATTGTGAAATAAAAGAAAATATTGGATGGAAATTTCAAATCATCCTTATTATGAGACAGCTAAAAATGGTTTAAACTATATAACACATTGAAATGGGGATTAAGTAAAATAATTTTCTTCATCTACTACCAAGCATAACCTCTTGGCGGCTCCACTTCTGTTTTTGAAATGATCACCTTTTGCTTCCAGAAAATAAATGGTTTCCTTCCCATCCTCATTTTTTGTTTACTTGATGTATTTCCTCTTTTAAAAAGACATGAAAATTAGCTTTAGATTTCAACTACTTTATTGTATTGGATCAGGATGGTGAAATACAGCTGTTTAAAAGATACTTTGAGCAAAAAGGCAATGAAATATTATTTTTAAGAGTTATCAAAATCAGGATGCCAATCACTCTTAGAGCAGGGTAAAAATTACTTGCACTTCAATATTTATATTTATATTTATTATAAGAAATAAGTTTTTTTCTAGAAAGAAAGTGCAGAAAAGGGCACAGTATTAGCTAAATATTGTACCTTCGAACATCACTCATTTCCTTCTCAATAGTACTGAAAGGGTCTAATTTATAAGTTTTTCCATCTCCCTGTTATGCTGGTTTGTAAGTTCTGACACTGCTACTGGTATGTTAATGAGAAGCTAGCGTTCCATTAAGAGAAAACCATATGCTCTGCTGCCTACTGTGAAAGAGAAAGCATGTAATGTGGCTGTTGCCTTAGTAACACATTAATTCATTTTGTCAGTGTTGGCACAGATCATTTCATTTATAAGAAAACAAGTATAATAGTTTACCACATCTATAATATTTACAGTGTTTCTGTTACAAAACAGTGACAAAATGAGTTTAAAAAATAGAGTTGGTATAATATCATTAAAATATGGAATTTGTGGTAAAAATTTTCTCCATAAAAATGAAAAAATAATAAAGATTGGTGTAAAATTTTTCTTCACAATCCTACTTAAAACATTTTAACACCAAACGGTTTGCTTTTGTAGCATATTTGTATTATACTAATAATGTGCGTCTGCTGCAAAAATTTAGTCCATGAAAAACACAAGTGCATTAACAGTTTTTAATGAATGCTAAACAAAATATTTCATACAACAGTTTTGTTAAATTACAACCATTATAAACCTAATCGTATGCTAGTGTGTTACTCATAACAAGGCTAAACATTTATCTAGTTTTATCTGTTCTTCCAGATGTTTATTAGTATTCTAGCACTCCTAAAATATTTAAATTGAACCACTCCATTTTCTCACATGAATGCATTTTGGGTTTTATTCACAGAAGATCTAGTCACATGTATATCTAAATAAATATAGTACACTGTATATGCTTTATGCATAAGTGATACTTGATATGAATTGAGATGATCCAAAAGCATGATAAAGGAGAGAAGTGATTAGAGGCAAGACAAGTTCCTGTTTATTAGAGTCTGCACCTGCAGCAGGATCCCGTTCTACCTATCCTTAGGGTATTCCACACCTGTAAACACACATTCTTAATAACAAACATTTGCATCTGTGATGTTTACCCATCTTCTCTCATCAATAAAAGGGGAACTGTGTGCAAGGTAGAGAGCAGCTATCATTTACCAGTTTAGGTAATGATTAAAGTTTTACATCATTTAAAAAAAGTATATATATATATATATATATATATATATATATACTGTGGAACTGCCCATCTAAGTAATGAATGGCCAATTATACTTCAAACATTAAGAAATACCTTCCTAAAATATCAATGTTCAACATGTTCATCTAAAGTTTCATGGACAAAACATAAGTGTTTTAGTTTGATTCTCTTGACTATATTCACTGCAATGCTCCCAAGTTTAATGGGATTCTTTCTAATTAGAACCCAAGTCCAGAGAGCACTGTTAAGAATCTCCTTGACAGGTCTGCAATGCAATTACTCTGGGAAACATTTAAGAAAATAAATTTATGATTAGTTTTAATGAAAATGACTTTACTTTTAACTTCATAATAGCTCTGCTTTGATATGAGTAAAATACTATGAATGGCTACATCACCAGAAGAGAAAATGTAACCAAACATTAATGTGATTTTATATGATGGGCAATTAAATGTCTCTGAAATGTAATCATATCACATTGATTCACCCAGTAAAAGTAACTTAATGAAAAATTTTATATAATTCATACGTTTTTACTTGTTAGTTTGTGATGTTCAAAAAATAAAGCTGTAAACTTTTTAAGATCCCTCTTTCAACTAAAGCTATTTCTATCAATAAAACTGGTTTTTCAGCAGTTAAATAATACAACATTTATGTTTTAAGTAAATTAAGGGTGGCTTTATAATAAGGCTCATTAATTAGACTTACTATAAATAATATGATATGTATTAGTATTACTTTGGTTAAATAAAGGAATTACCTTGCAGTATATAACACCTCAAATTTTAAATCATATTGATTCAAACACTTTATTGTAGGTCATTCCTACCATATTAATATGAGGATCAAATATAATATTATAAATGATAAAATATACATATATAATGTATATGTATACACATATTTTATACTATTTAATATGTTATTTTCTTTTGATAAAACCACATATTTTATTTTAATTTAATATTACCCTAGTGAATTTTCTTAGTATTTTCTCATAATGATTCCAAAGTCCACATTCAATATTAAGAGCAAGGAAAACTATTGTTGTATCTACAGGACCATAAGAAAAGGTGAAATAAAATTTCAGAGAAAAAAATAATTTATTAAATATTTAGATATATTATACTCCATAATCTAGTTAAAGGGTCCTTTTCTCACTGGTGACATCACTTGTGTTTATTTCCATACAGGAACATGGGTAATACAGAATGACAACCATGAAAACCAACTATGCTCATGGTCAACTTTATGTATATATTTATTAACATGCTTGAGTCTATGGAGTTGAATTTTAGTGGTATTAAATTTTTATGTTGCATTATAACTGCTTACCCACAATATTGTAAAATAATAGAATATTTAATATATAAATATTTATTATATTACTATTTTGAAATATACAAAGTATAATCAATGCATATAAAGTAACATATTTTTTTAGCTTTTTTGAGTATTTAAGAACTATAAAGAAGAATATAGCCCTATATTTAAAAATGCATCATTAAACTATTTTAAAATGATACATATCAATTAATAAATGCTACATAAATACTTGTTGAATAAATAAACATAAAATACATAAGTACAGTTGTAGTCATACCAATCCTCTAGTCACACACTAAATTTGTGGTCTACGTCAACTTACTGGCACAGCCTTGTGACTGACTACAAGAATGCTGAAAGTATTTAAAATGTAATCATAGCCAGCCAGGCTTTGCTCTTGAAGTTAAACTTTTATGGAGTAACATTTCAGACCAATTTAATTTAATATGAATTTGCTGCAAAGTGACAATTAAGTGAGCTCTCAAACCTTTTAGGATTTTAGATTGGAATTTCCATCTTAAATTTAGGATTTAAGGTGAAAATGCCAATATTTGGAGAAGGACTAAATGATGATAAGTTCACATTTATACCTTTTCAATATTCACCTTCACGTTTATTTAAGGGAATGTAATCCGATAAAAAGTTGGTCTGGTGGTTTAGGTGAACTCAGATTGGTCATGTGACAAAAACTCAATTTCCCCAAGACATGAATTATTTAAAATAATGTCTGAATATTCACTTTTCTGAGTTAAGAAGAGGACCACATTTATATAATATTTTACTTAAAGTAAAAATTTACAAATTATATATTTTATCATAAAATTATGTTAAAATAGTTGTATAAGAATACACATTTTAATAGATATAAAAATTATAGTAATAAAAATTACTTGATATGTAATTTGTTATTGCTCTAATTTATTTAACCAAAGTATGTAATATGATACCAATGATAAACTTGAAATAGTTGAAACCAGGAAAAAATGGTTTAAGTCAGGAGTGTAAAACTCATTTTCATCAGGGGCCACATCAGCTTCGCAGTGGCCTTCAAAGGGCTGAATGTAATATTAGGACTGTATAAGTGTAACTATTCCTTAACAGTTAAGTGAGCCAGGTAGAAACAAGGTGCAGGGCCAAAGGTATGGGGCCAGATAAAATGAGGTGGAGGGCTGGATTCGGCCCGTGGGGCTTGCATTTGCCACCGATGGTTTAAGGCATTGTCTTAGAGACAGAACTACGTCACTGTAAGAATAATCATGTGATTTCAGCCAAGTTATTTTCTGGGAAAAATTCTGATTCTTGTTCTTAAGCTTCTCTTATTTTTTATGTACTATGTGAATAATATACTCTAAGTGATGAAAGTACACAATATTGATACTATATTTTCAAAGATATTTTAGTATTATTTTACATTTTTCCATAGATTCATACACAAACAAGTGCTGACTATTAACATATTTGTAACTATTCTCGTGATTAGGGTATTTAAAGAATTTAGTTCCAAGATATTGTTTTCTGAGTTTTACACAGATGATATAAAGCAGTAATAGCACATGACCCACACTTTTATGATTTACTTAGTATATTGAAAGGCTTTACTGAGAAAATATTGGAGCACTAGATAATTTTCTCATGTATTTTTTTAAGTTGACTCTAAAACAACATGTTGGAGATAGAAATTTTCCATAGCTGATGATAAAGTTGTTTAAACATGCACCATGTATTTTTTTTCCTTCTTTTTTTTTTTTTTTTTACTGTCATCCTTTTTCAACTTTTGGTCAAGATGATAAGCAGTACATCTTTATAACCATGTAATATGGAGGCATAATCCTATCTGGAGACTGGACTTTTACTTGTGGGATCTAAAGTTCTAGACAATCAAGTGAGGCTGAGGCTTTTCTTTTGCTTGCTTGTTTTGCTTTTTCCTCTTGAACAGAGAGAAAGAATCTATGCCTGTAAAAGAAAGATTCTTGCTAGGGAATATAGTAAAGTACACAGTATCAAATTTGAATTCTCCTATAAAAAAGATTTATTTCCATTAGGAAGTATAACCCCATAAACCAATATATCCTATTTTAATGGAATCAAAGAATATTTTCATAAAAAGAGAGTATATGTTAAGATATGTGTATCAGAGATGTGCCTTTCCATCTTTAATACACAAATGCTACTTACATAACTTTATCATGATAATATTTTCTCATTTGTTAATCAATAAAGGGTAATATAAATTTTCTATAAATACCACTTTACTCAAGGATTCTCAGAGCTATTTTACTAGTTATTTTTTACAAACTTTTGGTCATAATGCTAACCATGAAAATGAAAAACAATATAGATGATGATCCCACTCAAAAAATAAATAATTATTTCAGATTTGGTGTACAAGGAAAGTTAGAACCATGGCTTCACTAAAAAGTTAATTATAAGGTCTTGAAAGATGGGTTCTCTGATTTGTGCAAGATTAATATTCATAAACAACCAATTTTATTTCTTCCTTCACTTTTTGTTTGAAAATATGTAGATCACCAAATTTCCTATTCAGTTTACTCATACTCTAGGAGGATAGAAATTCTGTCTTCTTAATCAGTGTATTCTTCATAGTACTAAGTAGCTGCTCATTAAATGTTTGAAGACTTGAACTGATATCCAACAATACATGAATTTGTCCTTACTTAGATGATATTCTACCTTGTGTTAAAATATTTATTAAATTTATAGAAATAAGTAGCTCCATAAGGTAAGCCTAGATGAAACATAATTCCCTTTCTTGGTTTCATGTACTAAATGTATAAGTAATTTGGGCCATAATTACTTTAGTGAATTACTTTAGTGAATTTACAGAAAAATCTGTAAAATTTCAAATAATATCCAGTTGTGTATAAAAGGTTTCAAGAAATATAGAATGACATAATAGTTCATGCTAGAGTATGCAAGTAATCAATACTCCTATCAAATAATTTTCATAAAATTAATTTTGACACTTAAGAATTCTTTTATATATAGTATTTTATGCTCAATGTTCCTCAAGGCACTTGTAAAATATTCAGTTACATAGAGTAGTTTCCACCCAATTAAGCCATCTAGCTTGTTGAGTTTCATATATAATCCCAGAAAGATTAATTTATTTATTCAAAATTAAAAAATTAATTCAAAATTTTATATCCATTTAGGTTATTTTTAGATATAGCTAATCTTAGAAGTTTTTAATAATCATAAACTTAAAATATTAACTATAATATGGCTAGGGTGAGGAAGTAAATAAATCTACATTAAAAATTATAACATTTTTTCTCTCACCTTTTTAATGTATTCTTTCTGTTATTAAACCAAAAATATATTATTTCACTGAATTAATACCATATGTGTGCAAGACAATTATTAATAACAGAGTAATTCATTGATATATGAAAATACTAGTTATTTATTTAAGTTTCTCCTGAAAACAGATCCTGAGCACAGTATTACCATAAAAATTCTAAAATTTTAAGCTTTATCAGGATGTTAATGGTATGGAATGGGTGGGTGGGTGGGGGGACAGAGGGGAGCAAAAAGGGGATGGATGTAATACAACAACAATAAAATTAAAAAAAAAAAAAAAAAAAAGAAAGGATAAAAAAAAAAAAAAAGAGGAAATTTAAATTCAAAGAAGCATGAATAGATGAAAGATGATGTGAACAGACACAAGGAGAAGACAGTGGTCTACAAACCAAGGAGACAGGCCTGGTGCAGACTCTCTCATAGTCCTCAGAAAGAACCAACTCTGCCAATTCAACCAACTCTGATTTCAGACTTGTAATGGCCAGAACAATACATTTCTGTTGTTTGAGCCACTCAATTTTTGGTGCTTTGTTATGGAAACTCTAAAAAATGAATATACAAAGCATCTAAAAATGCTTTATTTTGAAATGAGAAGAATCATTCATTGAAAGATTTTGTATGTGACAGGAAAGCAAATACCCACCACTGGTACCATAAATGCACTGCTTCTATGTTCAGTTTACTGTTTTTTGGTTGGTCACTTATCTCTGTCATCCTTCATGACTTTTTGTGTTTGGTAGTGTTTACTATATTTCTTCTTGGTTCTTAGTTTACCCCATTTGAACCTATTTAATTTCCCCCAGATAAAAACAAGGTTGGTTAATGTCATCATCTATTTGGTTCTTTAGACAAAGTATATCATAGTAAAAATTTTTACTTATTCAGTTATAATACCTGTACACATTTAAAAGAATGGCATCCAAGCCATTCTTTGCATTCTTCTTAGTCCTCATTGAATTTGTCAGAATTCTAAACGTAATAAAAATATACATTGAGAAAAAAAAAAAATATGTATGACCTTGGACTTGTAAGCCAAGGGTGTTTTAGAAACTTTTATTTTACAAAAATTATAAGTTTAAATTTGGAAAGTAGATTTATAGAACTTAGAATTATATATATATTATAAATCATGAATGACGTTGTAATGAAGAATGAAGAGAAAAAGAAGCTGAGAAAGAGAAAGAGGAGAAAAGAGGAAACAGAGAAGGTGGGAAGGAGAACATTGGAGAAAATTTTCCTCAATGAACAAAAACTGAAATAGAAAAAGAAAGGAAATTAAGAAGGATGTGTGCATACATGCCAGAAATGGATGACTAAGGGTAAGTTTAAAATTGGAGTGAAGAATAAGGGCCAAGGAGAATTCATCAAGGGCCTCATTTCCCTCAAAGGAGGGTAGAGATGGAGGGAAACACATGAGGAAGAGAAGAACCCACAGGTGGCACCAATAGATTGAGGCAGTTTAGTAGTTTGGCAAATATAGCTGGTCAGTTTGGAATTAGGAAGAAGAGAAAAAGATAGAAAACATTGAATATAACACATATTTGTTCTGAAGAAAGTTGGAACACAGAATGGTTTCTTAAGTAGAGAGAAAACATTCAGTTAAATTTATTCAACAGTGGCCTTAAGACTTCTGGTCCAAGAGGGAGATGTAAGTAGACATGCTTCACCTCCTTGCACAAGCACAAGCATAATCACAACTAACTTCAAAACAAAAAACACTCAGAATTGCCAGAAAATCAAACTGTGTGGAAGTCTGACAACCAAGAATTTAAAGAAGGTGTATTTGTACAGACAGGTAGGAGGGGCAGAGAAGACATGGTGTGGTGATGGTGAGGTGGCAGAACAGATAGTCTTCATTCACATGTGGTGAATAAAAATTGGGGGAATACCATGTGAGTGAGTGATCCTAGCCTCAGGCCAGACCCACTTCAGCCCAGGGCTCCAACACTAGGAAAAATAAAGCCTTATCACCTCTGGCCATAAAAACAAGTGGGAGTTGAGGCGATAGAAGAAATTGCTAGTTTCTCAGGAGAGTTCAGTCAGAGGGCCCCCACATTCCAAGATATATATAAACCCACCCATTCTGGGAACCACCACCAGGGCAGCAGCTGGAGGGGCACCAGTCCCTTGGTGGGGGAAGTAACTGGAAACAGGGCAAGTGCCAGACAAGCCTCCAGAAGTTAGGTAGCAGAGACATTGTTCCCTCTCTGACCCCCGACCCCCAACATAGAGCCACAAAATGGTGAAATGGGTTGCCCCACCCTGATGAATACCCAGGGCTCTGCCTCATACAACTTAATAGGTGCACTAAGATAGGGAGTCAAAGCAGCTTTACCCAGTACACAGAAATAAATGCAAATAGGCTGCCAAATTGAGGAGGCAAGAAATGTGGTCAAAATGAAGGAACAAAACAAAACCCCAGAAAAAGAACTAAGGGAAGCAGAGATACCCGACCTATCAGATACAGAGTTCAAAACACTGGTGATGAGAATGCTCAGATGTCTCATTGAGTATGGCAAAAGCATAAGGGAAGATGTGAAGGCTGCACTAAGTGAAATAAAGAAAAAGCCACCTGAAACCAATAGTGAAAGGAGGGGAGCCAGAATTCCAATCAATGATTTAGAACATAAGGAAGAAATAAACATTCAACCAGAACAGACTGAAGAAACAAGAATGCAAAAAAACGAAAAGAGAATTAAGAAGACCCCTCCAAAAATGCCAATATCTGAACAATCATAGGGACTCCAGAAAGAGAAGAAGAAGAGCAAGAAGTTGCAAATTTATTTGAAAAAATAATGAAAAAAACAAAAAACTTCCCTAATTACATAAAGTCCAGGAAGGACAGAGAGTTCCAAACAAGTTGGACCCAAAGAGGATCACACCAAGACATATCATAATTAAAATGCCAAAGGTTAAAGAGAGAATTTCAAAAGCAGCAAGAGAAAAGCAGAGAGTTCCCACCAAGGGGTTCCCATGAGACTAGGAGCTGATTTCTAAATAGAAACTTTGCAGGTCAGAAGAGATTGGCAAGAAGTATTCAAAGTGATAAAAAGCAAAGACCTACAACCAATATTACTCTATTCAGCAAAGCTATCATTTGGAATTAAAAAGCAGATAAAGTGCTCTCAGACAAGGTAAAGCTAAAGGCTTTCATCATCACCAAGTCCTTATTACATGAAATGTTAAAGGGAGTTATTTAAGGAAAAGAAGATCAAAGCTATGAACATTAAAATGATAAGAAATTAACAACTGTTAACAACTGAATCTAAAAAAACACAAAAACAAACTAAGCAAACAACCAGAATAGGAACTGAACCATAGATATGGAGATCATTTGATTATCAGCTGTGAGGGGAAAGGGGAAGAAAGGGAGAAGCTGTGCAGGGATTAAGAAGCATAATTGGTAGGAGAAAATAGACAAGGGGTGTCAAGACTAGTATGTAGAGAGAAAAAGCCAAAGAACTTTTATGGACATGAACAAAGAAGATTGCTGGAGAGAAGGGAGTTCTGGGCAGAGAGGGGCAAAGGGAAAAATTGGGACAACTGTAACAGCATAATCAATAAAATATACTTCAAAAAAATAAAATGGCCTTAGGCAACATCTCCCCCTAGAGGTGCTCTGGCTCCATTCAGCTTCTCGTAGCACCACATGCTGAGTCCAGCCCACAGCACATCCCACCCTAGCTCAGGGATGCCCACCAGAGTAGAAAGCTGTCTGAAGAGGACCTTCATACGGGGCTGGATAGTCTGACAATCCAGGTAATTGAAAGGGAAGTGAGCAAGCACTGGGTATCTTTATTATCTTGCTTACAGTAATTGTTTCATGGGTATATACATATGTCAAAACTTACACTGTACAGTTTAAATATGTGCACTTACTGGATGTCAACTAGAGCTCAATAAAACTTCCTTAAATCTCTAACTATCTGTAGTGAAACAAGCAGGTCAGTGGTAGCCAGGGACTAGAGACAGGTGAAAAGAATTACTGCAAAGGGATAGGAGGAAATTTTGGGGATTAAAAAAATGTTTTATATCATTAGTATGGTGATGTTTAAATGAATATACACTTGTCAAAACTCACACAACAACTGCCTATTTAAAATTGGTAAATGTTATTTTACATAAATGATGCCTCAATAAATCTGATTTGTAAAATTATAAAAATAAAATAAAAATAAGTTTATTCAACTAATAACTATTGAGCAACGTCTATGAGCATTAAGCATGCCATATTAAATTTAAAGGGTAAGGAATTAACAGTTATTGATATATGGTCATCTAAGGCACAAAATAAAGTTCAGGTGTGGGTTTTTGTTGTTGTTGTTGTTGTCCACACCAATTTAAGTTAATTTTCAAACAATAGTGAGGACTATAATTTTTAAGCCTCTCCTAAGGGTGTATATATATATATATATATATATATATATATATTCATATAAATTCCAACAAAACCCCAAAAGGTAGGTTATTAATATTATTCCCAAATTTCAGAAGAAAAACTGATTTAAAAAAATCATGTAACTTACATTGACTTCATTGGGCATTGTTCTTCAAAGTAAAAGGTGTCCAGTTTTGAGCCCTGGTCAGGGCACATGCCTAGGTTGTTGGTTTGGTCCCGGTCAGGGCAAGCATCAAAGGCAACTGATCAACATTAATTCTCTCTCATATCAATGTTTCTCTCCATTTCTTTCTCCCTCCTTTCCTCTCTTTCTAAAAAAAAAAATAATAATAATAAAAATAAAGTGATTTTTAAATCAAGTAACTTGTCCAAATACCAGCCTGGCTCATACCCAAGCTTTATGTTATATCTTCTGCTTCAGAAGAAATTTCATAATTTATAACTTTATTGAAAGCTGTTATAAACCGAATATTGGAAAGAAAACACTTTTCAACATTCATTTTGTGTCTTGAAACTGAAGTTTTTGACCTAAAAGATGAAATTTTAGAAATACATTTTGAAAAATATACGTCATTTGCTCTCTGAAAAGTGTTTGCTGACATCTTACTTTTGAATACAGACAAGTGTAAAGCCCATGGAAGGGCACTACTGACCTATAGGTAATGTACTGCTGCACTCACTTTTATTTCTGGGTTAAGTCATTTAACTGCTATAATAAATCATGGTTTAGTTTAATTTAATTTATTTCTAAAAGATTTTATTCATTATTTTTAGAGGGAAGAACAGGGAGGGAGGAAGAAAGGGAGAGTAACATCAATGTATGGTTGCCTTTTACCTGCCTCCAGCTAAGTACCAGGCTGGAGACCTGGCTTGCAACCTGGTTATGTGCCCTGACTGGGGAATTGAGCCAGTGACTTTTGAGTTCCCAGGCGGGCACCTATCCACTGAGCCACCGCCAGGGCTCATTGTTTAATTTTAAAATGGGAATAGTTACATTTGCTTCTACGAACTCTGAGATGACCAATAAATATAACTGACATAGTTGGTTAAATTTAGCTATAGTTTATGAAATAATAGTTTAAACTAATTCAATGTATTTATTATCTTTTAGCTACCACATTGTGAGTTATGTTATAAGCCTAGAAAGTCCCAGGAAAAGGTTGAAAAAGGATCACAACATCTAGAATTCCTTCACCATGTATGTACAACAAAGTAGAATTAGAATCATTCCTTGAGTTTTCCAATAATTACCCTGCAGGAAAGAGTATTGTCACAAGATTTTCTGCCTAAATTTCAAAATATCACATATGTTATTAAAGAGATCTATGTTAATTTATTCAGATAAAATATAAAGTGGATATTTTTAATTGAAACTATTACAATCTGGGAATATGAAATTATTTTAGGAAAAAAAAACAAAGCCAATAGGAGAAAAGGCAGTTGCATTTTCAGAGACTGTCACAAGAGGGCATTTATGGATTAACTCAGTAAATTTTTTCTATATTCAAAAAATACTAAAAAGCATTTCCAACTCCCAAAAGAAAACTAAGAATAATTAATATTTAAAGAAAAAAGTGTCTAAAATTTTTATTTTATATTAATTCTGCCCTAGGAATTGGTTATTCTTTGTCAGATATTTCTGTCAAATGAAAAGCACTGTATACTTTTAAGTGTTAGATGTCATCAACTCAACTCTCCACAACACTGAGATATTGAAAATACTGTATCTGCTTAAAAAAAAAGTCCATCCATATTTTGTTTCTAGCATTTGTTTGCATATTATTGCAAAACAAATATGTAAAATAAATCTTATTACAACTGGTAAAAGGTAATTACATTTTTAAAACATGATTTTATCTTTTGTGCTGAAAAAATAAGCTAATTAATATTCCAAAGTATTTTGAAAACAGGTGCCATTTACACAATTCAAGCACAAATGCCTTAATAAAATAATGAAAAGCTTGATTTTATTAGAAAATAGGTAAATTGCTAGACAGAAAATGTTTGGGGCCCAATTAAGGGAAAACAAGCTTAAACATATGTTAAAATATTTTTACTTCCGATTATCTTGAGCCCTTTAAAATTTTTTAAATTTACTTTTTATTGTATTATTTCCATTATGCTATTCCCACTTATACTACCCCCACAATCGCCACACTTTTGTCCATTTCCATGAGTCCTTTTCCCTTGATCCTTACAATCCCTAACCCCCACCCCCAAAACTCTCAGCCTGCTCTCTACGAGTCTGTCTCTAAGTTGCTTGTTAGTTCAGTTTGTTCATTAGATTCCACATACGAGTGAAATCATATTGTATTTGTTCTCCAGATTCATCCATTGCTATTGCAAATTTTCTTCTTTTTTTACAGCCAAGTACTATTCCATTGTGTAAATGTCCCATAGTTGTTTTATCCACTCATATACTGATAGGCACTTGGGCTGCTTCAATATCTTGGAGATTATAAGTAGCACTGCAATGAACATAGTGGTGCTTATATTCTTTCAAATTAGTGTTTTGTGTGTCTTTTGATCAATTCCTAGAAGTGGAATTGCTGGGTCAAATGGCTGATCCATTTTTAATTTTTTGAGGTATCTCCAAACTGCTTTCCACAGTGGCTGCACCAATCTGCGTTCCCACCAACAGTGCAAAAGGGTTCTCCCTTTCTCCACATCCTCACTAGCACTTGTTTGTTGTTTGATGATAGATATTCTGACAAATGTGACATATTCATCCTTTTTAAAAAGAATTTATTTATTTATTTTTAGGGAGAGGAGAAGGGTGGAGGGATAAGGGGAGGGAGAACCACATTGATGTGAGAGAGAAACATTGATTGGCTGTCTCTCGGGTGCCCAGGTGGACTGAATCCACAACCCAGGTATGTGCTGTGACCAGGAACCAAATCAGCAACCTTTTGCTTTGTGGGTTGATGCCCAACCAACTAAGCCACACCAGCCAAGATGACTATTCATCTTTGAAATCCCAGCCCAGAAGGGTGTTGAGCATATAGAAGGTACTCAATGAATATCACTAAATGAATAAATGAAAACATCTCTTTAATTGAGCATAAATTTTGAAATGGCAAGACAGGGGAGAATTTTCAGTGATTATTAAGTTAATTAAGAACTTCCGTGTTGCATTAATTGATGTAAAACCTTCAAATACACAAGGGAAACTAAACTTCATCCAAATAACTGCTGAGTTGGTGCCATATAAACAAAATATCAGGAGAACTAATGTGATGAAATGTGTACATTTAATTGGCAAGAACAAAGGAGTTGCAATTATAAAACAGTAATGTACATAACATAATCTGGTATTCCTAGAACTATAAGTTTCTTCATGGTCATGTAGTCTATCTCAATAATACCCTACTTATATTGTGAAGGAGCTCTATAATCGCTACCCAACTGATCCAATATCATGTATTTATTTTTCATCTAAGACCTGGAATGAGCTATGAGTATTTAATAAGCATTGAATACCCTCATTATCATATGCCTTTGTATAATTTCAATCAAAAGTAAAGAAATGTGACATTTTAGATAACCTTCAGTCTTATTACAGATAAACATACAATTTCCTTTAGGCATTTCAATGTAATTAAAACAAACTTGAGATATGTTTCTCTACTTATGCCAAAGCATAAGATTTGATTCTGAGCCTCTGGTTCTATTTTGCTTGTTTGTTTGTTTTGTTCATTAGTGTCCTGTATTAGGTGAGATCATAGGGTATTTGTCTTTCACTGACTGGCTTATTTGACTAAGCATAATACTCTCCAGTTCCATCCATGTTGTCGCAAAAGGTAGGAGTTCATTCTTTCTTTTTGCTATGTAGTTTTCTGTTGTGTAAATGTACCAAAGTTTTTTGATCCATTCATCCACTGTTTCCAGCACTTGGCTATTGTAAATAGTGCTGCTATGAACATAAGGGTGCATAGATTTTTTTGAATTGGTGTTTCAGAATTCTTTGGGTATAATCCTAGCAGTAGACTTTCAGTGTGCAGAAGGGAGTGAGGAGGGGGAGAAAGAGACAAAGAAGGAAAACAGTTCTTAGTCAAGGAACTGGTATAGGTGACCCATGGACATGGACAACATGTGGGCATTGACTGTGCGAGAGGGAATAGGGAGGGTGGGACAGCAATAGGGGAAAAATGGGATAAGTCTAGTACAAAAACAATAAATTCATTAAAAAACAACAACAAGCTTTGAAAAGCCATTTTCATGGTAGCATACTCGGGCAAGACCATGAGACATGGAGAAACAGTATCACTGTCTTAAATAGTCCTGGATTCGGAACTCATTTCCAATATTTATTAAGAAAATTGTTCTCTTTAAATCTCTTTCTCATCTATAAAATTGGGATAATATTACCCTAGTGGATTGTAGGCTGTACAGTCTGGGTAAATTTTAATATTGTAAGTAATAAGTTTTAGTATTTGTAAATTGCCTGATAAATAGAAGGTAGTAACCAACCTTTATAATTAGAGAATCACAGATTTTAGGAGACTTGTTGAGAATTTTAAGGTTGTGACGGATATAGAAATGGTTACAAGATATTTCCTGTCCTTTGTATTTCTTTGCAATTAGTTGGGACCATGAAAATAGTTTGACCAGTTGTGTGATGGGAATGGAATGTATCACTTTCTGGCTCAACTAATTGAAAGCTATGTGCCCCCCTCATCAATACCTTTCCCTGAAATAATGTTCCATGTTGCCTGCCTCAGATGGTGTCATCTCAGCCTAACAGGGCTCTCCATCAGCTAGGTGGCTGAGTTACTAAATGGAGCAGAACCCTTGCAGGCTAGTGTTGGATGTGTCCAAGGTTTAACATTTCTTGTGTTAGGCTACTGATACTTAGGTATTAAATTATCACTGAAGCATGATTGATCCTCTGATCTAAACCGAACACTTCACTTTATTAAGGAAACTAAAATCTGGACAAGTCAATTTGTGTGACAGCTAAGACTACAATGCAAAGATTAAATGAATATACAGGTAGCCCAGATCCTTTCTCAGGTGCTATGTCTTCTGAATCACAGAGCACTTTCTATGTTCTTCTATATAAATATATCTAATATATATTCCTAAGTGCCTCCAATGAAGCTCAGATATCAAGGATTCTTTTTTAATTTTTATATTTTCCTTTGCTTCCATCTATATTAAATAAAAAGTTCTCCCAATTAGGCCATATAATATTCTGAGAGAAGACCTTGTCTGTCTAGTCTTGTCTTTATCTCCATCCAAAAAGCATTACTATTTTTTTGTGGTGTAAGCTATGGTCCACATATAGAATTCTATTCATTAAGAACCCACGGGAGACCACAAGTTATTTTTCAGATACCTTTATCTGCTTAATAACTAGTTAAATTTTTTTTATAATTTAAATGTCTTTAAAGTACTGTAAATGAAATAAATCAAGTACTATATAAAAATGAGGACATTTTTGTGCTGTTTATCCTGAATGAAACTTTTTATTGTGTTGAGCTATGTGTGAACTAAACATTTTGCTTATAATTTGAATTTGTTTTTCCAGTTTTTGTCTACCTTTGGAAAGAATTGCCTCATTTTAAAAATCATGGTACAGTGATGAGAGTTGGGATTATTTAAATCTATTTTTGATATGCCCTTTAAAAGATTTTTAAAGATTGTATTCATTATTTTCAGAGGCTAGCATAAATAATTAAAGGGGCTAATATACCCCTTTAATTAATCCTCAGTCCTCTTCATTCCCTTGATTAATGACTTGAAATGTTAAGGGCAGTCTTTTGAGTATTTATGGAAGGGGAAATGATTGTTAGAATGAAAGTCTAGAAACAAAAATGACTTTGGCCCCTGGCTGGTGGTACAGTGGATAAGGCGCTGGCCTGTGAACCCAAAGGTCACTGGTTCGAATCCCAGCCAGGGCACATAACCAGGTTGCAAGCCAGGTCTGTAGCTGGAGGCAGGTGAAAGGCAACCATACATTGATGTTTCCCTGTCTCTCTTCCTCCTCCCTCCCCCTCTCTCTAAAAATAATGATAAATACCCACTTGCAAACCTGAAGGTTGCTGGTTCAATTCCCCAGGCAGGGCACATAACCAGGTTGTAAGCCAGGCCTCCAGCCAGCTCTGTGGCTGGAGGCAGGTGAAAGGCAACCATTCATTAATGTTTTTCTCCCTCTCTGCCTCTCTCTCTTCCTCTGTCTCTGGAAATAATAAATAAAATCTTTAAAAATTTTTAATAAATAAATAATAATAATAAATAAAATATTAAAAAGAAAACAACTTTGCAGGTCAAGTACATTTAAGAGCAAAAACGAAGAGGAGTCAGTGAAAAAGAAGGATGAGGCACAGTCACGTAAGTGTAGGCAATAAAATAAGTTTTCAAGACTGATAGGAAAGAGATAGTATTACATGGTTTTGAGAGGTAGGATTATAATAGAGCAAAACTTCTGATTGTGACATTTAAAACAACTTTGAGGTTTTTAAACATAGTGATTCTTAAACTTCTTTTTCCCTTCATAATTATATATCATCTATATCTATATCTATATCTATATACTACTTCTATCATCAATAATGAATTGTCATGACAGAAAATGATCAAAAACAGTATCCTGTACCTGGATTTCACAGTAGGTTATGAAGAGTTTAAACATGTTTCAAGTTACTCCAATCCGCTCCTGTAGGTGGACAACTAATTTTCTCCACCCCAATAAGAACCGTTAATCTAAAGTAGTTTTCTTTCTTTCTTTTAAAGATTTTATTCATTATTTTTAGAGAGAAAGGCAGGGAGGGAGGAAGAAAAGGAGAGAAACATCAATGTATGGTTGCCTTTCACCTGCCTCCAGCTATAAACTTGTTTTCTTAGATTGACTTCTGGGCATTGCTGTGGTTCTTTGATAAAGTAGATGAAGTCTTGAGGTCTTATGCATTCACTATGAAAAAAGTTTAAATTCCTTGTCTTTATTTCAGTTAAAAATTTAAGATGTAATATAAACATTAATCACATCATTGAATATCCACTTGCTATGTGATCAGTGCTCATGTTTGCCTCTAAATTATATTTTCTTAGGAAGGGAAGGACAGGTGTCATCTCCACAAGTGTGTGCCATACTGATGATGGTTTCATGGTACCTAATGGGGACACGTTGAGGGTAGTTACAGAGAGTATGACATGCACTTTAAAATATAGTCACTTGAGCTCAAAAGAAGCAGTACTGCAGCAGGATACCCTATATTCATTTTGTGAGCTGTATGGTGTGGGTTCTGTCTTTGTTCACATCACTCATTAACAGTAATACTAAAACTAAATACCTTAATGAAGACATTTTTTATTTCTTCCTGTGGCACCAACTGGTTTACATAGGTGTTTAACGTAGATTCTAACAAAGAGTGGTAGCAAATTTACCTTTAAGCAAAGAAGACAAATTTGGAGAGTTCTCAATGGACATCTAGTTAAAACTGACATTTTAAGATTGTTCCCTCAAAGAATTTAGGTTAAGTATAAGGTCTGGTTATTGTGAATTAGAATTCAGAGACAATATTATTCATAGAGGGTGAGGGAAAAAAGTAGATTTACACTTGTGAGTACCTGAAACAGTTTATTCTTGTATTATTATTTATTAATTATTGCACTATCTTTCACATGGACAACTGCAAGCCTATTTTCTCCCCACCCTGTCTTATTTTAAAAAACTGGGTTATAAAGATAGGCATAAGTAGTGATATCAAAAATAGAGAAGCATGTATTATGCTACATTATGTTATCAGTACCACAACTAAATATTTTCTAAGATAAATGTATCATTTGGTATATTACATTTATATTATTCACTTATAATTTATTGGTTTTCCAGTTTATCTTTAATTTATAATATTGTGATTATATTATCATAATTGATAATAGTTATATAGTATAAATTAAATTTGTATTTATACATATTTAGGTAACATAAAAATACAAATCATTTAATACTGCCAACGTGTTGGAAAAGGTGGATATCACAAATATAAGAAAAACTATTCTAGAATTGATTTCATAAAGTAATGTGGATAAAAGATCAGATTTCTTTCATCTAAGGAATGCCTGTGGTAAGAAAACCTGATTGCAGTGAGAGGAAACATCCACTAGAGAAATGCTTTGGAAAAAGAATAAGAAAAGTACGGTTGGTGCTAGAGCAATCAGTTGAGTATGGCAGGCTGGGCCATGGTAGAGCAGGTCCATTCACGAAGGGAAGCCCGTGCAGCAGGAAAGCCCCTCAAGGAGAGGCCGGGGAGAACAGATCACAGTGGAAGAAGATCTGTCCTGATATTTGCCATATGGAAACAGAATAATAACAGGTGGTAACTTGCCACATGGTTTCAGTCCACGAGGCAGCACCATGAAGAGAAAAACTGAGATACCATCCCGTGTCCTTCTCCACTTTCTGCCAAAGGTTTCTTGTTAGTAGGGATCCCCCACGTTGCTGAGGGGGAAAAGTCATTAAGGACAAAATCCCCAATCTCATGCCAAACATTCTAAATAAAATCTTCATGAGATGATTCAGGGGAGCTGTGTTATCAATAGGTTTCCAAGTTATAATCATTGGGTACTTTTCGTGGTATAGTTTACTAGTTTCTCAAAATGTGGACACAGACCAGTGGTATCCACAATACCTAAAAAGTTCTCAGACTGCCCCTCAGACCACTGAGTCAGAAACCTCAGATGTCGGCCCTGGACATGTATTTTAAGTAGCCATCCAGATGATTTTGAAGTGCGCTAACCTTGAGAATCCATGGATTAATGGGACATCAAATTAAACAGGATCTTGGGGGGAGGAGGCCCAGGTTTGGATGTTTTTGAAAGGTTTGCCAGGTGGTAATAATATGTAACTGTGGTTGAAAACACTGTAGTAAGTCATAGACTATCTGAAGAACATTTGTTTAATAAGAGTTGACTAATAAATTAATTTACACCACAGAAGAAAGCCTTCCTCCAAGATTGCCTCCTATCTAGTATAAGTAGACTAACCAAAGCACTTTTTTCTTATTCCAGAGTCCCCCCTAGCCTAGATCATCCCCTTCTAATCTAGTTACCTTACATACATTTTCATATCATAGGTTACCTGGTGATTGAATTAATAATTTAATGCATGAGTTCTTAAACAATATCTATCCTAAAGCAGACATAAGGGATGATGTTTACATGCAAAACCCATACTTATGTTTTGGCATGTTCTTGTTCTAATTTCATCTTTGTCATTCCAGGAAAGGTTGGACTACAAGTTGGTGAGAGTGATATTACAGACATAGTAACTTTCAATCTTCTTTAATTTAGTTAAAAAGGTAATCACATGCAGATTTATTACTATTATTAGTAGTAATAAATTACTTGAGGCACACCTTATAATTAATCGTGGTACACACCACACTATTGAGCTATTTCAAGGGTGAGAACAGCAAAATAACGTGTATAGAAACTGGTTAGGTTTTTGAATCCAGCTGAGCCATTTAGCTTGAGAGACACAATTTATTTTGTCCAGGAAAGAGTGTATACAGACGGGTTAGGTCTTGGTCTGACTTAGGCTCTCCTTGCTTGTATGGATCCTACAGTGACGGATTAAAGGCTTCATTCCTTACCCTAACTCCCATAGTGGGTTTCCTGTAAAACCAGACCCCTCCCTTCTTGAGATCTAGTAAAAGGTTTGGCAAAAAAAAAAAAAAAAAGGAAAGAACTGTTAATTTTATATTTTTCCGTATCAATTTATGAAAACAAAGGTTATTTTCATTAAATCACTTTTTATTGTTATTCTATTATAGTTGCTCCTTTGGCCTCCCCTACCCCTCCCATAGTCAATTTCCACACTGTTATCTATGTCTATGGGTCATTCATACATGTTCTTCGTCTGGTCCCTTCCTCTTCTTTCCACCATTAACCCCCTTCCTTCTCCCAGCTGGTTACTTTCAGTCTGTTTCATGTTTCCATACCTGTTCTATTTTGTTCATTAGTTAATTTTGTTCATTAGGTCTCATTATAGGTAAGATTGTATAACATTTGCCTTTCACTGATGGGCTAATTTCACTTGGCATAATATTCCCCAGTTACACCCATGCTATCTGAAAATGTAGGAGTTGCTTCTTTTTTTCTGCTATGTAGTGTTCCATTGTGTAAGTGCATCACAGTTTTTTTATACATTCATTTTCCGACAGGCCTTTAGGCTGCTTCCAGCACTTGGCTGATGTAAATAGCACTCCTATAAACATAGGGGTCCACAGATCCTTTTGAATTGGTGATTTGGGATTCTTAGGGTATAATACCAGCTGTGGGGTTTTCTGGGTCAAAAGGCAATTCCAGTTGAGGAAATTCCATACTGTTTTCCACAGTGGCTGCACCAGTCTGCATTCCTACCAACAGTGCACTAGAGTTCTGTTTTCTCCACATCCTCACAAGCACTTGTTGTTTGTTGGTTTGTTAATGATGACCATTCTGACAGGTGTAAAGTGATATCTCATTATGGTTTTAATTTGAATCTCTCTAATGGTTAGGGATGCTGAGCATCCTTTCATATGTCTATGGGCCCTCTGTATGTCCTCCTTGGAGAAGTGTCTATTCAGATCCTTTGCCCATTTTTTAATTGGATTTTGTCTTCCTAATGTTGAGTTGTATGAGTTCTTTATACATTTGTAGATCAAACCCTTACCTGATGTATCATTGGCAAGTATGTTTCTCCATAGTCAGTTCCCTTTTCATTTTGGTGGTTTCTTAAGGCACGCAGAAGCTTTTTATATATCTAGCGTAGAATTAGAATGAACTGGTACAAAATACTTGTCCATTGGATCATATAGCAGCTGTTTTCAACATTGCCTTATCTGAGACCCTCATTTTACATGTAAAGAAACTGAGGCCAAGAGAGTTTGTCCCTGCCCTTCCTGGTGTGTGTCATGCTTTCCTAGGTGTGGGTCAGTTCGGAGAAATGGAGGTGAAGGGGAGTGGGCTGCTGTCTTTTCTCTGAGTGTCATCTCTTGGGATTTTAACTCATTATCCAGAGCTCTGGAAAGCTGAACTGTTGACTTCTTATTTGAAGGAAAATAAGAATCCTGAATTAGGTGAAAAAAGGAAAGGACTGGGATCATTGGATAAAAAGCAGGAAGGGAATAAATGCAGAGCAATCAATGATCATGAATTCTAGGTCGCTTGATAAACTTTTTTTGGTAAGACTTTAAGCATTACTTTTTGTTTATATAGATTTATTTACAAAAGAAACTATTATATCTATACTGTCACATAAAATAAGTTAGTATATCATACATTGTCATAAGCTTCTCAGGAAAGCCTTGAAAAATGAATGGAGGAGTTGGACAGGCAGAAGAGGGTGGAATTCCAAAAAGAGAATAAAATTTATGATCCATATACTAATTCTCTTATCCTTTGTTCATTCACTTGCACAATTTATTATTCACTGACATATTTTTTGAGATCCTACACAGTCACAATCTCTGTTTTTACGGAACTTTGACTGAAGAATAAAACTCAGAGACATGGTATAGTACAGACAGATCATTTAGAGAACATGAAGAACTCGAGTTTCCGTAGCTAAAGGAAAAGATTCACAGGGTAGCATTGGGTAACGAAGCTAGAGACTCTGGGGGAAACTCTGAGTTCTCTTTTGAAGAATTACTCAAGCTGTACTTGGATGGATTGGAGGCAGCAAACTTGGAGGTATGGAGCCCTTTGAAAGAGCTATTTTAGTAGTCAAAGTCAGAGTGAAGAGAGACTACAGGAGACAATTTCAGTGGGGACAGAATAAGTGGGATGAACACTGCAAATGTAAAGGTTAATAAGCAGCATGGCTTGACATCCTTTTATTATTTTATTCTAGGTATGGCTCTTATATACAGAAAAATCCTCAATTTGTTTTTTAACTTAATTCAACAATCTTTTTTTTTTCAATATAGGAATTTAATCAATTTATATTAGCAAAGTAATTGAATTGTTTTTACTTTTCAGTTTTAGTTTACATTCAGTATTATTCTATATTAGTTTTAGATACACAGCAAAGTGGTTTAAAAATCATGTATTTTACAGATAGATCACCCCATTGCTTCAAATATCCACCTGGCTCCATGCCTAGTTATCTCAGCATTATTGACTGTATTTCTTATGCTGTAATCTATCTCTGCGGCTATTCTGCAACTACCAATTGGTACTGCTTAATCCCTTCACATTTCCCACCCAGACTCCAAGTCTCTTCTTCTCTGAAAGCTTTGAGTCTGTTCTCTGTCCCATGCATCTGTTGCTATTTTATTCAGTATTTTGTTCACTAGATTCCACATATAAGTGATATTGTGTGGTATTTGTCTTTTTCTGACTGGCTTATTTCACTTAGCATAATACTCTCAAGGTTAATTGAATTGTTTTATTCCTACTATCTCCCTACCCCATTTTGTTACTATTTTATGATGTTTTTCTGCTAGTCTTTTTTTTTTTTTTTTTAAGGGTTTAATAATTATTTTTAGAGAGAGGGGAAGGGAGGGAGGAAGCAAGGGAGAGAAACAACAATGTATGGTTGCCTTTCACCTGCCCCCGGCTGGGGACCTGGCTGGAGACCTGGCCTGTAACCTAGGTATGTGCCCTGACTGGGAATTGAACCAGTGACACTTGGGTTCGAAGACTGGTGCTCAGTCTACTGAGCCACACCAGCCAGGGCCCTCTGCTAGTCTTTTTATTTCACTTTATACTCTTCTTGTCCCATTCCTTGCTTTTGCTAAATTGAAAGATGTGTTTTGAATTATTTCTTGCTTTTGGTTATTTAACAGTTCTATCTGATCTGTTTTTCTAGTGGTTACATTCATTTTTTAAAACAAATAATTATCTCTGTAAGGGTGAATTTAAACTAAATTAAATATCTAACATCAATCTTCATCTTCCAAACAATCTAGCAGTAGAATATCTACAATTTCTTAGAAATAAACAGAGAGAGTTGATAACGCAATAATCATAATGGAAGATTTTATTATATTATAATTTAACAGATAAACTAGACAAAAATTAATTATATCAGTGATTTGATTAAAATAAGAGTGTTAATTCTATTTCTAAACTCACACACACAGAGAAACAGATGAGATAGAGAAAGAGAGAAGAATATGAATTCTCTGTAAGGAACAGAGGTTTTGTTTTCACAAAACATTTGTGAAAGGAAAAGAAACTTTCATTAGAAAGGTTACAAATAAAGCCTTAATTATAATTACTAAAACATACATCTTATAGAATACTTGCTATACATAGTTAAATAAAACATGAAATCAAGTATTAAAAGAGCCCTGATGAGGTGGTTCAGTTGGTTGGAACTTCATCCCGAGCACATCAAAATGTTGCAAGTTCTATTCCAAGTCAGGGCACATACCTAGGTTGTGGGTCCAGTCTGGTTGGAGCACTTGTGGGAGGCAACTGATTGATGTTTCTCTTTCTTTCTCCTTTTTCTCTCAGTCTAAAGTCATTTACAAGTAAATCCTCAGGTGAGGATTAAAAAATAAATAAAAAGACAAAATAATTAGGTACTTGAGCAAATAAAGTTATTCTAAATAAAAACATGGACTAAAAACCAATTAAATTGAAGCAAATGATTTGCAGTTTAATAAAAATAAATACAAATATGTGAAAAATTATGACTATAGTGGGATCTATAGTTAAGATCTATGGCTTTGTATGGTGGTTTATTATTAAATAATGATTGAACAAATAGAAAAAGATGGAAAGCAACAATAAAGGTAGATGAAGATGAAAAAGTTCCGAAGATCTGCTGTAGATCAATGTGAAGATTAGTAAGTGCTAGAGATCTGCTGTACAATATTGTAGCTTTAGTTAGCAACCCTGTATTGTCTACTTAAAAAAATGTATCATAAGGCTTAATATCACATTCAGTGTTCTTACCTCAGTAATGAAAAAGATAAAAGGTTAAACAGTAAAATAGGAAAAATGTAAAACTAATAACTAAAACCAGAAGTTTTTACCTCAAACTGTTGAATAAAATGTATAGATCCCTGGCATGAATAAAAAAGAGAAAGTAAGTTTATGTTATAAATGAAAAATGTATATAATTATAATAAATATGAAATTACCAGTGTTATACAAAAATGGAAACACATGTCAAATTTAGAACAGAACAATAATTGAGGAAGAAATTAATAATATGTTCAAAGATATACCATTAAATAAGGCTGCAGGCCAAAATAATTTTATCTGTACATTACATTTAAGCTTCAAGGAACCAGTACATCCTATGTTGTTTAAACCACTTCTGATCATAGGAAAGGAGGGAGAGCTTCCCAATCCATTTTAGAAAAAATAAGAAATAAATAATAGTAAAATCTCATACATTTACTTTTCCACACAAAATTTACTGACCAAACTCATTTATTCATATAGAATGAACAATGTAAACTATACAATCATAATTTGCACAATATTTAAACTTACTTATTTTATTAATAAGACAAAATGATAGAATATGGTTTATCCCAGGAATTCAAAGATGGCTAAATTCTAAGAAATAGAGTAACACGAGAATGGAATAGTTTATAGGGGTTCTAAGTATGGGCACTGCATCCTGGCTGCTGAGTGTAAATGCTGAATATTCCACTCACAGCTGTGTGAGCTGTTTGTGTATCAGCTTCCTCATTTTAAAGTTTGGGGTAATGATGCAACATACCTCAATAAGTTCATATTGTAAAATGTTTAATTATACCTAGCACATAGTGAGAACCACATAAGTGCTAGTTGTTAAATTGATAGCAAATAAATAAATAAATAACAAAACTTCACGTATGAGTATGATTATATAATATGATCCCTAAAAGTAGTTGACAATATTCAGTAATTTAAATAACTTAATTACAGGCAAAATGGAATAATAAATATACTCTAAATGTTATAAAGTATCTATCAGAAATACCTACCATTTGAATACATAGTAAATGCTGAAATACAAAATACTTTCCTTTTGAGTCTGTACCAAGACAGGATTTTCACTATTATTTACTATTCCTGGAGGTTACTGTTAATGCACTAACATTAAAACAAATAATTATCCGAAGGAAATAAACCATACTAAATTATTTAGTTGATCTGAAAGATATAAAATGTACTTAGAACTTGTAAGACTTTATAAAAACAAGTTTTATAACTATGAAGTGTACAAAATAAATATACAAATCTCAATAGCTTTTTAATTTATATCAGTGAAAACTAGCTAGAAAATAAGATGTAATTAAATACTCCAATTACCCTTATATCAAAAACTACAATTTTGTAAGAATGACATAATATAATTTCTATATATACATACACATAATACATGTGAGTGTAACTTGAGAATTTTACTGAAAGATGTTTAGATAGGTCTAAATAAAGAAATAAATTGGTAAACCTTGGCTGGGTGACTCAGCTGCTTGGAGTGTTGTCACCTGCACCAAAATGTTGCAGGTTCAATCCCTGATCAGGGCACATACCTAGGTTGTGGGTTTAATCGCTGTTGGGGCACATATGTGGTGGGGAGTGTGGAGGAGCAACTGTTAGATGTTTCTCGTATTAATGTTTCTCTCTCTTTCTGCCTTACTCTCTCCAAAACCAATAAATATACCCTCAGGTGAGGATTAAAAAACACAGGTAAATAGGATTTCAAATCTCTAAGGAAAGTAAGGCTTTTCCAATAAATGGCTTGGGGAGAATTTGCAACCTTTTGGAATAAAATGAACCTAGATCCCTGTTTCACTACATATTTAAATAAAATTTCTGGATGTATGAAGTGTATAAATATGTTTGTGCATCGTATTTGAACTGAATAGAACATTCTCTTTAAGATTACAGAGGCTTGTGGGGGACATTTAAAATTTTTTCAAGATAGAGTTCGTTTAATAAATTGATTTAAAAAATAAGTCAGAACAGGAGATAGCTTTGGAATACTGGCATGTAACCAGATAACAAAAGGAATGAAATCCTTGAGGAGCTGTGAAGGGAGATGATGCTGGTCACAGCAGAGAAAAAGTACGCAGGAGCAGTTCTTCACCTGCAGCCAGCTGGTTGAGACCCTGAATGCATAGTTTTAGGGTGACATTAAAAAAACTTAACATACATTTTTTCCATGAAAAATATATTTTGTGAGGAGAGGAGAAAATTCCTCCAGAAAGGCACTTGAGAGAATGAATGACCTTTATCCATAGAGGGGTGAGGGAAGTCAGAAAAGTTGGAGCATCTGTACCTGGTTTCAATTGCCTAAGGCTATAAATGTTTTCTTCTGTGGGTGTGAGATTCCAGGTAGCAATTAATTAGGCATCATTCTAATGTCTTCTGCTCCTATGCATAATAACCTTTTTGAAATGGATGTGACCATATGTAAAACATTTTTTTCCCTCTGTAGTCCCGGTGTACTATATAGACACTGAAAACTTTCCAGGCCAGGAATTACTTTGGAAAGAAATTATTGTGCCGCCAATATCTTAGGAGCCTTGTGTATATGAGACCATAGGGGAAAAACTATCTTAGCTCCAAGGAGGGTAGATAAAACTCTTGAAGAATTGACTATTACAAGCCAAAAAGATGGCCAGCTGACTTCTTTTGGGACAAAATAGCTAAAAGAAAAATAGTTGCTGTTAGCCTAAAACCTGCTCTGCCAAGTTGTAAACTACAGCAGATTTTCATGGTTGAGTGGAAACCCCCCTGAAAGACCGGGCTTATAATGGAAGTGCTGACAAAACCCGCTCCAGCAGCACAAACGCAGGACTATTACCAGGCCCTCAGGGTGGACTAGTTGATATCATTTGCACTTTAAGCAGTTTAGGTGTTAAATTGCATGCAATTGCACGGTGTGATAAAACACCCTTCAGAGATAGGAAATAATCCCTCTTTTTTTTCCTGCACTATTTTCTTACAGGAAATCTTAACTCATAAATGGTAGTATTGGGTAATTTGTTTCTAGTAAAATGCAGCATAATCCATTTAGTTACAATGCTTATCCCTGTTCCAGTGGCAAAATATAACAGGTGTGGCTTTATACTCAATAGACAGTGAGCCTAATTTCGCAGATCTGAGTTTAGATTCAGATTTTCCTTTCTATTATTCTTTTAGTGACTTTCAAATGGCAGTTTAAAACCATTTGACCAAAAGAAAACAAAAAAGTGGCCAGAAGTGAATTTTTTTTTTTTTTTTTTAATGTGAAAATTTTAATGTGACTGCTCTTCTATTTGCTAAGACTGAAAACATCGTGAAAATAATCTGTTCCATTCTGGGATACACGTGGTTTGCTTGCTCAATTTTGTTCACTAATGTCATTTTGGCTTAATTCAGTGAGTAGCAGCTGTCATAGGATGATTAACCTACAGCTGGGCTGATGGTACAGAAATTTAGAGAAAATGATTTAAAGTTTTTGGTAAAGCCTTCTTGAGAATGACAGGCTTTAGAAGAGGATTTTCTTTATCACTTTATAGAGATTGCCAGTCGGAAGTCCTTTAAATGAAGACATTATGGGAAGCTCTCTCTCTTGATGGGAATGTTAGTTACAGGAGTTTTAAAATATATTTTAGAACACTTTTTGAAATAAAGTCTTAGTATAATTTGATGACCCCTATTAGAAAAGATTGAGAAATAATCTGGAATCTTCTGGAAAATTGAGAAAAGAGGAATTGAAACAACCAATGAGAATGGTTGACTAGAAAGATTGAAATATACTGTATTTTTTTATAAATGAGGTTGCTTGGATTAATTTTGGGGGGTAATTTAAGAACTACTTTCTTACCCTGGCTGGTAGGGCAGTAGATAAGGGGCTGGCCTGCAAACCCAAAGGTTGCTGGTTCGATTCCCAGCCAGGGCACATAACTAAGGTGTAAGCCAGGTCTCCAGCCAGTTCCATAGTTGGAGGCTGGTGAAAGGCAACCGTACATTGATGTCTCTCTCCCTCTCTGCCTCTCTCCTCTCCCCTCTTTCTAAAATAATAATAATAATAATAATAAATAAATAAATCTTAAAAACCCAAAATCTATTTTCTTATTATAACATATCAAAACAGTAAAGTCAAGGACAATGCTTAACAATTAGCAAGGCTTATACATTACCTTTCCAGAGATCCTATATACAAAATTCTTTCTGATGAAACAGAGCTGAATGTTGAAGGTAAACACAGATACCCAATCATCTATCCATCCATTCATCCACATATACATCATTCCTTTCACCCACAAAATATTTATTTGCTATTTTTCTATGCCAGACATAGGTAAGTAGATGTTAGGTACAAGGGATAGAGCAGAGAATAAAATTTGATCCTTGTCTATCTTCAAGAAGCTTAATAGAATGGTGAGTGAGACGTTTGGTAACAGAAAATGCATGGATAGCCAAACTGAAATACAAAATCGTAAAAGTAGGCTATGTAGCAGGCAAATGTTTTTATGAATGCATTCAAAGTGAGTAAGATGTGATTGTTTACATGTATCACTTTCTAGGTAGCTAGGTGAACTGCAGGAACTCAGAAATAGCACTCTCAGCTCAGTGGGCTGTCTAAGGAACTGCTGGGAATCAGAACAATTGCTAGTGCTGATTGAACCACAGATGTATGGACATAGCAAAAATGTTGCAACAAAATTTTTGAAAATTTGAAGAGATATTTATCTATTATTGACATTACTAAGTGAACTTCAGTGAGGAAACATGCTGGAGAATGTGGTAATCTTTTAAATATTTTCCACTTAATTGATTTAAGCAGCAAAACAGCCTTAGGCAAAGTTAGCCAGGCTTGAATACAGGTGCTTGCGCATTTGGACTTTTTTTTCACTTAAGCATAATGTGTTGGTTTATTGCTTAGCCTGGGGATCTGTGCCTATTGTCCTAGATGAGGCTGGAAATGTTTATATGTATATTTACAGTACCAATGCATTTTGAAAGGTATCTAATAAATATACAGAGGGGGATTGTAATAGACCTCACCAGATTCTGACTATAGCCCTTGACAACAGTGTTTAAAACTGATTGACAGGAAACTCAAAAAAGCCATGATCTGGAGGCACAGGTGGCTGTGCTCCAAAGAGAAAGTACCCAGAGGATTGGTAGAAGGGAACTTTTAAGACTTTCTTTCAGGTGGGATCTTTCCTATCTTTATAAATGTTAGACATCTTTATAACTACAGCTTCAAACTTGTGGTTAACAAGGTTAACAACCTTTGGAATAGAAGGAACATTTTCACAATATGTGTTTAGTCATGTTTCTCCTTTCATTTTGCATGACCAAGTGGGCTCTTTCAATTTTAGTAGTTAGGTCTTTAGTGAAATTCTTTTTTTTTTTTTCTTTGATTCTCCCTTCTGTTCTGCTTCATTTTATTCTGAATATATATAGCGTATGCATATATTATCTGTGTATATATTGTGTATGTTCTGGTGTTATCTTCTTTTTATCTCTATCTTTATCAACTCATTTTTCATTTAGGAAAATACATACATAGCTGATATTTTTATTTTACTTACTATCTCCACAGCTTTTTAAAATTCAGTATGTTTTTCCTTTAGTTTTAGAATTTTTTATTTCTGAAATGAAGATAATATTTCCCTTAAAGTAGTATGTGAACTAAATAAGAATGCAAAGTTAGTGCTTAGTAAATTGAAGTTATTATTGAGTGTGGTAAGAGAATGTATTTTGTAAATGCTTTGTTTTGGAAATTACTGAGACTTATTTTATTATTTAGTGGAAGATTAGTTTTTTTTCTGAATTGTTAGAAATAAATATGTTTGCCAGTTAGGTACAAAGCACATTTATTAATCAGTCATTTAGTTCTGGTCTTTTCAAATTTAAGCTATATCACTTCACAATCAAAGTTTCATCAAATTATTCTTAAACTGTTGCAGTTTTTACTTTGTATGTTTTAGTGATACATCTATTAGTGCATAAAAGCTCCTGACTAGGTATCTTTGACCTTTTTGACCTCTCAAAATATCTACCCCCACTTTTCTTTATTTAATGATTTTGAGTTGAATTCTACTTATCTTTCACAACAACTTGTGCTGGAAATCTTACGTTTTCCTCCCCGATCCACCCTGCACCCTGCTCCCTGCTCCCTGCACCCTTTTCTGTTCTGCTTTGTCTCTAGGTGCTGATTCATATCGACCATACGCATCATGAAATGCCCTCGTATTGAAAATAAACTCTAATTGAAAAATAGAACTTAAAAAAGAGGCACCCTTGTCCCCTGACTTCTTGTTGGGTTAGGCTAATGGGAGCACTGACAGGACATCCGAAGGAGGAAAGAGAATGAAATTGGGATGCTCATTACAGGTTCTTTCCTTGGGGAGTTGCCATGTGACTGGATTTTGACCAAAGGTCATGCTGTCAGATGGCCTCTTCCTTACTTTGCCTTGTTGCCTCTGGGCTGCAGTAGCAACCTCCCTTTACCCACTCAGACCATGGGGTGGGAATCATTTGCTGCTATAAGTGACACTAGTTTTCCTAAACTCGACCCATCTTTTATAGATAATTCCTTTTATTAAACTCTCTTCAAATTAGCCAAGCCGAATGTGCTAAACATTCACTGCCAGGATATGTACTGATATATTGTTTTTAATCTTGCTTTACTTTTATTTCTGCTATATTTGTACTTTCAGCTTTACTTTAAACCCTCCTGTGTCAGTTTAAGTATGTCCCTGAAAAAACAGCATTTATAGATTTTGTTTTGTTTATTCAAATTAAATATTTGGCTTTTTAAAAGGGGCATTTTTGTTCATTTATGTTCATTTATTTTCATTATGAATTCTGATATCTCATGTCTAAAATTACAGTATTTTTTGCTCTTCTTCCTATTTGTATTTATTTATTTACTTCTTTGCTCCTTTAAAAATCTTTTTAGTGGCTTGAAAACTTAAATCCTATTTTTCTCTACTATTAAATATTTGACTTTGTTTCATTAAAATTATAAAAACATATTGATAGCCCAGTCTTCAAACAAGATTTGGCTTTGGTATATGTTTATTCCCATCACCCCAAGATTCCAAATACTGTTAAAAATAAAAAAATTTAGCCCTGGCCGGTAGCACAGTGGATAAGGCGCCGGCCTGGGAAACCAAAGGTCGCAGGTTCGATTCCCCAGCCAGGGCACATAACAAGGTTGCAAACCAGGTCTCCAATCAGGTCTGTGGCTGGAGGCAGGTGAAAAGCAACCATACATTGATGTCTCTCTCCCTCTCTGCCTCTCTCCCTTCCCCTCTTTCTAAAAATAACGAAATAAAATCTTTAAAAAATAAAAAATAAACAATTTTGCTTCCAAAGTGTCACAATAGCTTATTTACAATGAGCAGCAAGGTAAGACTGTATAGGATAATTACAATCTTGGGGGCAAATTATAACCATTCCCCTTTATAGAAAGCTAAAATTTGTATAATAATTTTTTACAATAACCACTTTTTTTTTTGATGCAACAATTGCATTATATGCTTTGACTACTGGTTAGTATATCTATCCAGATTGCAGGCTCAATCCCCAATAAGAATGCATGCGGGGGGCAACTGATAGGTGTTTTTCTCTCACACCAATGTTTCCCTGTCTTTCTCTCCCTTCCCTTCTCTCTAACCTCAATAAACATATCCTTGTGTGAAGAGGTAAGGGGGAAAAAACAACAACAGCATTATACAACAATATAGAGTAATTTAAAAATATCTGACCTGGTTCAAGAATTATTTTTTTCTTAGTTCATCATATATTATTGAATACCTACTGTGCACTAGGCATTGACTTACATCAATGAGCAAATTAGAAAAAAAGCTATGCCTGGGGCAGCTTATATTTATGGGTGGGAGACATACAAAAATAGCTCAAACGATGAACATCATGCAAGAATGAAGAGTATGCATTCTTCTTTGACTATTATCCTTTCTACTCTATTTTGAACTATTTGTTCAGGACATGAGTGAATTTTCTTGTTTTTCTTAGATATTATTTTGTTTGATTTCTTCTGAAGTCTGCAATAGCTGGCCCCCTACCTCTTTTATAATTTATTATTCTTTTACCTGATCCTTATTTTATCTCTCTCTTTAATCTTTTTCTCTAATCTCCTACCCTTTAGCTGAGGCTATTTTTTTAAGGCTCAGGTTTTGGCTCTGTCCTTTGTCTACAGGCTCAGGTATCTCACTTATTCTTGTATTTAAATAACTACTCCTACAAAAAGCATTCTAATCACATGTTGCCAAACTTCTACTAGATGTTTCCTTCTTCTTTTTTTTTCTTTTTAAAGATTTTATTTATTATTTTTAGAGAGAGGGGAAAGGGTAGGGAGGAAGAAAGGGAGTGAAACATCAATGTATGGTTGCCTTTCACCTGTCTCCAGCTGGGGACCTGGCTGGACACCTGGCTTGCAACCTTGCTATGTGCCCTGACTGGGAATCGAACCAGTGACACTTGGGTTTACAGGGTGATGCTTAATCCACTGAGCCAAACCAGCCAGGGCTTGATGTTTCCTTCTTTATTGATCACTTTACTCTCCAAAATTGCTATGTTTACTTGTCTTTCCCTCCACCCATTTTGTCAATACCATTTTTATTCTTATCTCTACAAGGCTCAATAGAATAATATTGGCAATGGTAATAAAAATGATGATAATAATAAATAATATTTATTGAACTCTGTATGTTAGGCATTGTTCTAAGTATTTAATGACTTACCATTTATTTATATTCAATAACTTTTATTTAATGCTCACAAAAACCCTATGAGGTAGGTAAACCTAGTTTCAGTGTTTTTCAGAGGTACAACAGAAACCAAGGTACAGAGAAGTGAAGTTTTCTAAATGATCTCCCAGAATCTACAGTCTCTACTGTCTTTCTCTGAGCCAACTACCAGTCACTAAATTAATATTTCTAAAAATTTTTTTATCATGTAAAACTCTTACTTAAACTTTTAAATGTTTATAAACCACATGTTTATTCATAACAGCAATGTCCTTCATTCATTGAAGATTTGCTATACGTGCTAAAAACTGATCCAAACATATAGACCAAAGTTTGAAATGTGCATTTATTAGCAAGTGCTTTTTACATTTTTTCTTTTTGGCTTTAAATAAACATTTTATTTTGGAATAGTTTTTGATTCACAAAACATTTGAAAATTTAATACCAAGTTCTCACATACTCCAAACCAATTTTCTTCTATTGTTAATATCTTACGTCAGTATGGTGTTTGTCACAACTAATAAACTAACTTGGTACATTAGTATTAACAACACTCCATTTTTTATTAATGTTGTTTTTATTAGCTAAACTCAATTGAATTTTATTAGTTTTTCTCTAATGCCCTTTTTTCGTTACAAATATTTTATATGAAGAACGTAAATATGGAAAACATACTTTGCCTTAAGCCCGATAAGTCATACAAATGTACTGTGGAAAATCCACTTTTTTATCAGGCTCTCCCAAATATTTATGTAATCCCAAAGCAAATGTAAATGATATATATTTACCTTATTGTTACATATGCTCTCACTAAGCCTCCTTGTCATGATTTCTTCTCCGGTTGCCCCCTTGTAATTTGAAAATACAAGCTAAGACTTTCACATTGTCTTCTTAGATTCCGGTTTACCTCCCATTATAGAAGCCAGTGCCTCTCCTCTATACTAAAGAAAAATAATCTTGAAAACTGTCCCTTATGAATGTCATGTTTCTGCTGGTGGCATAAAGAGTAAAACAATTGTTATATTAATGGGATGAAGTTTAAATATTAAACAAGCTTCAGATCTTCAATACACTTTTGAGATTTTCCTCATTTTACTTACCCCCATTTTCCAGATCACCAACTCTTGTTTATTTTTCCTTTGAAACATTGTGGGATTTATCTATCCTCCTTTTATTCTGTTGTGTAATAGTCCAAAGTTCTTTGTTTTTAAGCATAGTATGATTTTGTTGTGTGAACAACCCAATGTCAAATGCACCATTAACGTTTAGTTATTTGTTTATTTACTTATTTATATTAAATTTATTAGGTATCATTGGTTAATAAGATCATATAGATTCTAAGTGTACATTTAAAAGGATGCATACTCACTATTGAATACATGGATAATTAAATATAAATTCTAAGTAGTGGTAGATGTAAATTTCTGAAATAATATTATCTTTGTTTTTTTTTAACAGCTTCCAAAAAGTAGTCTGCAGGTTTAATGAGAATCCCTCCTACATTATCAGAACTTAGTATGGTATTTTCTTTACTTATAGTGTATCTTGCACATGCGCATTACATTATTTATTATCATTGGATAAACTGGATACCAGTGAATTCATAGATTTTAACTATGAACAGCATTGCCGTTTATTACACTTATGTCTTCCTTTGGAGGAATTGGATAGGAAAAAACTAGAACAAGTATAAGTTCACAGTTTTGGAATAAGAACCACTAGAAATATGGTGTGACATAAAGAAATGCAAATGATTTTTAAAAAAATTTCAGTATTACATTTCAGGATTGTTTCAGTGTACATAAAATATGCTTGGATAAAATTTATTTTTAAAAAGTTATTAATTTGGGAGGGGAGAGACATTGATTTGTTGTTTCATTTATTTGTGCATTCATGCATTCATTGGTTAATTCTTGTATGTGCCCTGACTTGGGATTGAACCCACAACCTTAGCATATCAGTGTTATGCTCTAATCAACTGAGCAACCTTGGGCATGGCCCAAAAATTCTATGAACATAGTAGTGCCCTTTGTTTTTCTTTGCAGCAATAAGGCTTTGTCATAAAGCTGTGTAGATCCATGTTGATCAAGATGGAAAAGAATGACCTTGAAATATACATTTATTGTGAATAAACATATCAGGTAAGAGTGTGAAGTCTTGCCAATCATCCCTCTGCTCTCCCTTAGCTTTTAAAATGAGTTTATTTCCAGTTTAACTAAAATGACAAGAGTCTGCTTTGGTGTGATTATATGTCAAGTCACAGACCTGTCCTAGAGTGTATCTGAGTGCTGGGTTCTATTTCAAAAACATCTGTTGTAATAGGTTTTAGAGGAGATGACTGGAGGTCTGGTTAGATGTCTCTGGTTATTTTAAAATACAATATTTAGGAGGGGAGGAGAAAAAAGTATTCCCTGGCCAATCCAATGTCCATTTCTTTTTCCATTTTGATTGAGACACATGTGCTAGTGAGTGGGGTCACTGAGGGCTAAGAAATATACACCTTTCCAGCCATTCCCTTCCCTTCTCTCTTTTCTTTCTCCTCCCTCTGTCTTTTCCCCACTAATCCCAACTTTTTAATATCCATTAAACTAGTTGAGGGCTTTCCTTGGGGCCAGATTATCTCAGATTATCTTTTCAGCTTGGTTTACTAGTTGCTGCTTTGAGTTATTACAACACTGGGCAGAATGATCCTTCATCTAGATTTAGATGGTGAATGAATGGGGCTGGTTGAGAGGTAGAGGGCTCTCCTTATATTCATTGTAGCCCACGTTTTCCAGAGTTCTGTACATTGGAGAACTGAGTGCCAGTCCAACTATTATAAAAATGGCCCTTTGATTCCCATTTTGAAATTGCTTCTTGCATGTAGTTTCAAAGGTGTTACACCATGAGGACAAGTAACCCACAGCCCCAGGTTCTAATATTTCTGAGCATAAAACTTTGTCAAGTTCCTGCAAAATTTCACCTCAGTTCTAAACAGTGGGATGGTTCAGCTTCCTTCCAAGGCTCCCAGGGGAAGAATGGAGGCAGGCCAGTCTGGAGGTGTTGAGAGAAGTACTTTGCTGTGTTCTGATTCCATGTCATCCTTCAAATTTATGCTCAGTGTCTTTGCCTTGTGGGAAAGCCCAGGTGGAGACTCTGAGAACAGACTTGTCATGGCACCTCCGTCTTTTATTTTGTTACCCTGAGAATGCCAGTCCTCCCACCAAGGAGAAGTGGGATCGCTTGCATATGCCATCTGCTTACAAACCCCTGTGAGCTGAAATTCTCCCCCAAAAGGTTTACATAAGCCCCCTGTGAACTCAAACCACTCTGTTTTGCTCAGCTCAAATAAACATTGAAAAAGTATCCAAGCATTTGAACTTATAATAACATATTTATCCCAACACATGAGGCTACTCATCATTGGCGTATGTGTAATATGTAATTGCTGCATGCAGAAAACAAACAGCTCTCGATCAGAGAAATCTCTGGATCCCACGGGGCACTAATCATCTACCAAAAATAGAGATGGTTGGGGAAAATAACTTATAATTGCATTGGCAATCCACTATTAAAGTATAATTTCATGTTGTTTTCATTTCCAGCAAATAAATAATAAAAAGCTGATTTGAAAAAATTGCTTATTGCACTTGATAGCAGTCTCAAACATGAAATCTAGAAATTGAAAATATATACATATTTTATCAAGTGTGCTTTAAAAAATTTAGAGAAAATATGCATACATACACATACATGAACTTGTATTCTTAATTTATAAATAACATTTAGTTTCTACTCCTTATAAAATTTAAATTATACTCTTAAAATAAATTTATACTCAACTTATAAATGAATAATATGAATAAATGTATATATTCTCTTTAACTGTTTTTAAATATTTATATTTATGAAGACCTCATTTTGATATATGGCCTCAAGATGAAAAAAATTGCATTTCAACCCTATTTGTACATATGAAGCATGAGGCTGCAGATCAACCAGTCAGCTGAGCCTGCAATTACATACCAGTAATGGAACCTGGATTTACTTGAACCAAAGATTTTTATGTTAAAAATTACAGAGGCTTAATCAAGGAAGAATAAAAATGACAAGGTAGAGAAAATAAAGAAACTAAAGATAATGGGTAATGAATGCCCATCAGCAAATATTTGCCCATGTTTCCCCTTGTTGCTGTTGCACTGGAATTTGTTCACGCCATGGGTCAGAATGACCCATGACAGGCATGACAGGAAGTTACCTGGCATCACTAAAATATTCATGTAAACACTGGCTGGGGGCTCAGTGGATAGGTGCTGGCCTGCAAACCCAAAGGTTGCTGGTTGGATTCCTAGTCAGGGCACATAACCAGGTTGCAAGCCAGGTCCATTGCTGGAGGCAGGTGAAAGGCAAACATACGTTAATGTTTCTCTCCCTTTCTTTCTCCCTCTCTGCCTTTCTTGCTGAAAATAATAAATAAAATCTTTAATAAAATAAAATACCCATGAACGCTCCTGTTTAAACCACCTATTGGCTAGTTGTAAATTTAAACAAAATAAAAGAGTAAGCCATTTGCTACCACAACAGAACAAAAGGCACTGTGCAAAATTAAAATAGTACCTATAGTAATAGATAATTAGGAATAAAACCTTATTTTCTGTGGATGGGAGGGTAAGGGTGCCCTGTAAGGATTTTCATGGGGGTAGGACATTTGGTCTAAACATGGCCAGTGGTAAGTCTCCCTACTTCAGTATGTCTCCACAGAAGTTAGTACTTTTGGTGCTAGAAAATACTGAATGGATCATTTACCTTTAAATGGGTAAGGTGGACTTTCTAGTTACTGAGAGGAACTACTAGAAATCCACATTTTGCTGAATCATCCACCTGCAGCAGGAGGTTAAATACAGTTGACCCCATAGGTCAAGAGACAGATTCAAAGATGACTCCAAGTTTCCTATCGGAAAAAGCCAACATTTTAAGCATTAACTGTGCAGTAATTAGTTTGACTTACTAGTCAATTGAAAAAATAGATTCCTCAGGAGTGTCACCTTTTGAATTTATAGTTTACTTGTCAATTGTCAGGGGTGGTAAGTACTAAGCAGTAGGTTTTATTGATGAAGGGAGCAGAACTCCCAGTGGCTAGTAACGTCAGAAGATAGGTTATAAAATGAGCATTGCTTTTTGGGGTTGACAGTAAACCAGTTTCTATAGTTAAATATGGAAAATAGAAGTCCAAGTATGGGTAGAGAGAAATCTAAGACAGCTCCTTGTGTGGGTTTTACATAACAGATAACCTTTTAAATAAAGTGATCTGCATTGGCTCATGCAGACTGTGGGAAGGCTTGGCGAGGAATGCTTTTGGGTATATTCAAGTCTGTATAAATGACTCCCAATGTGTCATCTGAAAGCTGTTAGGATTGAAAAAGACACTGGAACCAATTCTTTCTTTTGTCTCCAGGAGGATTTGAACAGCCCACTCTCCTGGACTCAGAGAGAAGTTTTTTCACACCTCTTCCAAAGACACTGGTGCCGGAAGCATGCTCTGGGCCATATGTAAGAAGCAGCTAGTGCAAAGATAGCGTTGCTGGTGTATTCCCAATGGCCTTTAAAGGGCAGCAGTAAAACGATGCAACACCCTCATACCCGCTCATGCTCTGAGGCCTTTCTGCCAGGTATTGTGACCCATTTTGGGATTACGGTCACAGGGGTTAAGGGCATTTAATGAAGCAAAGTCTCATGACTACATAGGGAATGCTGTCCCTGACTTTGTGTCTCCCGATACCTTAAATGGAAATAAGATGACTCTAATGCTCAAATGAAATAATAAAAACATTTCCAACCTTGTAAAGTGCTAAATAGAAGATATTATGGGCTGGCATACAAACTCAGTGTCCAGAAGAAAATTCAATACTGCATTGTGAAATAAGTACTGTTGCTAGCCACTTTAAGAGTATGTATAGTTCAGCTTTACAGGATCAGCACTGATCCCCTTAATTAGACTAACCTCATTCTAAGACACTGGACTGGGTTTGTGATCCTTGGAGGACTTTTCTTTTCACTTAATACACCAGCTTAGGGGCTGTATTCCTGGGTCACCACATTTTATGCAAACCAAAATTATTTAGTGTTGCCCTCTGAACCCCACATAAGCATTTGAACTATACTCTAAGAACCAGGTTGTTAAAAGGGAAAAAAGGGTTATTGGGGAACACAGGTCCCTAACCATTCAATACTTTGACTATTACGTGACCATTAACCTAGCACCATTTCAGAAAATGAAAGAAAACAAGAAAAATCAATCCAGACTGGCACCCAGGTGTTTGTGCTCCTAGAAACTCACCCCAGGTGAACAGCTGCGTTCCCACCTGCAGCAAATTCTGGGTGGTCTTGGAGTTGTGAAGGCTAACATTAAGTAAAGAGCTTTACGACAGTTGGCTTGGAGGGAGGAAACATAAGTCAGAGTGGATGGGAATTTCACCAATTTTTATATGAATAGCCTTGTGTTAGATGCTACTCACAAAATGTATGTATTTCTAGGTTATTTTTTAAATTTCAGAGTTTTATTTCTTTAACTCTATCATGTCTCTCCCATTAAATATACTATAATGAGATTCATAGAAAAATAAAACTAAAAGCAAGCATATGTATTCTTGATACATATGAATTTACTTTTTGGAAAGGTTATATTCCTACAAATTCAGATTCAGATTTATTTCCTTGCACTTTTACCAACATTGAATAGTTTACTTTAAAAAATTGCCAATTTAATAGATGAGAATGCCACCGACACATCTTTATTGTTAATTTATTCATTTGTGAATTCAATATTTATATAATCTGAGCTAGTTTTAAGACTTCCGGTGGAGAAATCCATAACTTGAGTTCAGTGACAATCAATTGTTAATAAGTTATTGTTAAATCCAAACCATTAATTTTAACACTCACTTATCACCAACAATAATATAGTGTTTGTGGAATGTTAACTACATATCATGCACTTTGGTAAGGACTTTAAGACCTCACACATTAAGACTAATTATTCATCCTCCAGCCTTGTGCCTACTTCTCAACTTTCCTTCACAGTAGGAGTCAATAAAAATCCATCCTTACTACCTTCGGTTTGTTGTCCTCCCCAGTTTTTGCCTCAATCCACTTGAATACAGATGCTGCCCGCCATTTATTTGAGTCCGAATGACACAATCTCCTTACCACCTAATTTAAAAAATAATGTCAAATTTCTTAACTTCCTCCACACTTCAGCAGGCATTCACAGGGTTGCTTTAAAGAGTTGTTTGAAAGGGATTTCAACAAGTGAGTCACTTTTTCTCTTGGCTTCTGTGACACCACACAATCTTCTAGTTCATCTTCCTCCCCTGCCACTTTTTCAGTCTTTTCTCTATGGGCTCCTTCTTGCCCTGTCATCCAATCAAGGTGGGAATACCCAGTAATCCTTTAGTGATCCTTTTCTTGCCTTCCACATTTTCTTTCTAGAACTCTCCATAGAATGTTAGTTCTCTAAGGGCAGAGCATTTTACTTAAAATTTTTTCAATGTTGTATTCCTAATACTTAAAAGAGTACATGGTTCATATTTGGTGCTCAATAAATATTTGTTGGATAAATAAATGAATGAAAAAGTCTAGGCTTAAAGCATAAGTATCATCTATATGTTGATGACTTTTAAATGATAACCCCTTCCTGGACTTCAGCTTGTACCCTTTAGATCTTTGATTCTGACCACAGGGTTGGTTAAATGGTGCCTCCAGCTTAGCATGTCCAAGGCAAAACCCTTGGTTGCTTTGACCTGTTTGTTTTTGTTTTTCAGTCTTCCATATCTTGTGACATAGTTAAGTGGAAAACCTAGTATTCTTTCATGATTCCCTGCCCCACTTTTAATCCATTAGAATGTCCCTTTAGCATGATTTCCAACATATCCTGACACTGTTCATCCTTGATTCTACCCTCTTTAGTTAAGTCACTCTCATTTCCTATCTGGAAACATAAAGCAGATTCCTCACACTCCAACCTCACACTTACCTCTTCAGATTAATCCATGTAGAACCTTTAAAAAATCTTATCTCACCTTGTAGTTCCCAATGGCTTTTCACTGCTCTGATGAAAGAGTCTGAATTTCTTATCAAGACCTATGAGATTTGAATCATCCTTAAAATCAAGTTAGGATGTGAATTGGATCACAAATATGTCAAGTTTGGAAAGATATGGAAATTTTCTGTGTGTTTAGATGAAAGGTAGCAACCTTTGCCTGCACAACAGCCAATGACCAACTAATCAGATCTTTTAGTTCCAGATTTTGTTTCCTGAAAGCTGGTGCTTTGTGGGACAAGGATATTGTTAGAGGGCATTTCACAGCTGTTAGGACAGGTACTAAAGGAAAACTTACTGTAAGTGAACAGTGCACAGTACTGTAAGTAATACTTAAATGCTCAAATATTGTATTTATGCTTAAAGTCAATAAATAGGAAAACTGCAACATCAGAAATGACCACAGGCTATTGCTGTTTACCCACAATTTGGGAAATCAATAGCATTTCTTATTGTACAGGAGATTTTATGGATGGTAATTTCACTGGTCTATATTGACTAATTTATGACACATTCTGTTATATATATGATTATGAATATTAAATATACATATTAGTACATATATCTCAACTCTAGCTCTATTCCATGACTTTTTTTATTTACCTGAGGAAATAAAACATTTTTATTTTAATGTGTAAGTGCACTAGAAGAAAATAATACAGAATATATGAGCTTTATGTTTTTCATTGTTGGTAGACTATTTAAAAATGCCTAGTATTTTTTCTTACACTTTCACAGCTTGACATGCACATGTTTTGTATACATTAACTATTTTTGAAGAAACAAAGATGTGTTATGTCTACAACCATACACATGTCTATGGCATATTCTAAGATATCTCAGGTCCTGAAATTTGTATCTCATACCCTGGTATTTACTACTGTCATTTGCCTTGTTATGAAATGATGGACCCTTATTCACATTTAAATTGTCAATTTCTTCAAACATGTATAGCTTATTATCTCTAGCCTTCTCTTAGATTTTAACATATTTGTGAGAAAGAACTAAAGATTTAAAGAAATTAACTAATCAATTTACTAATCAAGCCTGTCTACTTCACAGTTTGTAGAGATAGATTAGCATAGCATTTTAGAGCTCAGTATCATCTGTTTTTTAAGCTTCAATGTTAGCATAAAAAATAAACTTCCTTTTGTGTTTGATATTTTTATACAACTGAACCCAGCTATTAAAAAGTTTTTATTTGTTGTTAATTAAAGTGACTTTCAAAACCAATGCCTTAATTTCCCTTGATTATGACACTTTTTTAGTTCCTTAAAATCTTAAGTTAAAAAGTACACATTAAAATACCTGTCATTAATTCTATACCAGCTCATAAGTTGGCATCCTCCACAATCACTCAGAGAAAGAAAAAAATCACAACATTATCACTTTTAAAAAATATGGAAATATCTATGCCCATGTATAATGTACAGCCTAAATTTCAAATGCAGATATGACTGTTGAAACAATGACTCAAGCTCCATATCAACCTAATGAAGAGTTCTGTAAAGGCTATGAGGTGTGAATGCCAAAGCTTAAACTTTCTGGTATGAAATAAAATGTGGAAAGAAAAATCTGTTATGGATATGAGCTTTAAAATTGTCATCAAGTTATTTTCCCTTCTGACCATTTTCATGTTTAGTTAATAGGTGCATGATGACATGTGCTACAGAAAATACTCCATACTTAAAAAAATTAAAGTTATTGAGGTAACATGGGTTATAATACATCTGTATGTTATAAGGGGTGCTTGCTACCTGACTCTAGTCTCCTTCATCATGTATTTCCCCCTCTGCCTCCGTCTCTCCCCATAGCCTCCCACTCTGCTACCATGAGTCTGTTATCTTTATCTATGAGTATTTTTTTTTTTAATTTTTAAATTTTATTGTTGTTGGTAAAATTCCTCTATGTAGCCATCTGGTCCAGGGCTCTTGTGCCCTGGGAGTTTTTTGATTGTTTCAATCTCATTAGTTGGTATTAGTCTATTCAGGCTTTCTCCTCCTTCTGGATTCAGTTTTGGAAGATTATAGTTTATTTGGGTCCTCTCTCTTTTCTTCTTGATGAGTCTGGTTAAAAGATTGTCAATTTTGTTTATTTTTTTCAAAGAACTAGCTTCTGGACTTATTGATTTTTTTTGAATTGTAGTTTTAGTCTCTCAGTCATTTAATTCTGCTCTGATCTTATTTCCTTCCTTCTACTTGCTCTGGGCTTTGTTTGTTATTGTTCTCTAGTTCTTGCAGCTTTATGATTAGATTGTATAAGCTTCTTCTAACCATTTTTGATAGACCTGTATTGCTATGAATTTCCCTCTGAGGACTGTCTTCACAGTGCCCCATAGGCTTTGGGCTGCTGTATATTCATTTTCATTTGGTTACAGAAACTTTTTTATTTCTTCTTTGATCTCATTGTTAACCCATTTACTACTCAATAGCATGTTATTCAGTCTCCATGAATTAGAATTTTGGGTTTTTTCCCTTGAGGTTCATTTCTAGTTTCAAGACATTGTGATTTGAGAAGATGCTTGGTATGATTACACTTTTCTTGTATTTGTGGAGGCTTGTCTTGTGTCCTACCATGTGGTCTACCTTTGAGAATGTTCCATGTGCATCTGAAAACAATGTGCATTTTGCTTCTTTGGGGTGAAAAGTTCTGAATATATCAGTTAAGCCCATTTCCTCTAGAATGTTATTCAATGCCACAATATCTTTGGAGTTTTTTTGCTTGGTAGATCTGTCCATTGTTGATAATGGGGTATTAAAATCCCTTACTATTAGTGTGTTGCTGTCAATATCCTTGTTGAAGTCCTCCAAGATGTTTCTTACATATTTGGGTGATCCTATGTTGGGTACATATGTATTTGTAAGGGTTATGTCTTGCTGGATTGTTCTTGTAAGTATTATGAAATGTCCTTCTTTGTCTCTTTTTATGACTTTCATTGTAAAATCTATTTTGTCTGAAATAAGTATTGTTACCCCTGCCTTTTTTTCATGTCCATTTGCTTGAAATATATTTTTCTTTCCCTTCACTTTCAGTCTGTGTCAATTTTTGTTCTGAGGTGGGTTTCTTGTAGTCAGCATATATGTGGGTCATGCTTTTTTATCCATTCAGCTACCCTATGTCTTTTGATTGGCACATTTAATCTGTTTATGTTTAAGATTATTATTGACAGATAATTATTCATTGACATTTTTTCCCCTTTGTAGCTATGTTCCTTTCTCTCTCTCTGTTTCTTCATCTTTTTAAAGCAGACCCTTTAGCATCTCTTGCAATGAGGGTTTGGTGGAGATGTGTTCTTTTTTTTTTTTTTTTTTAATTTTAAAAAGATTTTATTCATCATTCTTAGAGAGAGAAGGCAAGGAGGGAGGAAGAAAGGGAAAGAAACATCAATGTATAGTTTCTTTTCATCTGTTTCCAGCTAAGGACCTGGCTGGAGACCTGGCTTGCAACCTGGTTATGTGCTGGTTATGTGCCCTTGCTGGGAAGTGAACCAGTGACCTTTGGGTTTGCAGGCTGGCACCTATCCACTGAGCCATCAGCCAGGGCTTAGAGATGTGTTCTTTTAAACTTTTGTCTGGGAAACTCCTTCTTTAACCTTCATTTTGAATCAGAGCCTTACTGGGTATAGTATTCTTGGTTGCTGGCTTTGTTTTTCGTTACTTGGAGTATTTTTTTGCCATTCCCCCTGGCTTGTAGTGTTTCTGTTGAGCGATCATTTGATAACCTTATGAGAGCCCCTTTATATGTTATTAGCTGTTTCTCTCTTGATGCTTTTAGGATTCTCTCCTTGTCTTTGAAATTTGCCATTTTAATTATGATGTGTCTTGGAATGAGCCTGTTTGAGTTCACCTTCACTGGGACCCTTTGTGTTTCCTGAACTTGAGTGATGTTTTCACTCATCAAGTTAGGGGAGTTTTCTGTCATTACTTTTTCAAACAGATTTTCTATCCCTTCTTTCTCTTTACCTTCTGGTATCCCTATGATATGGATATTATTGCATTTCATGTTATCCTGCAGCTCTCTTAAAACCTTTTCAATCTTTTTCAGTCTTTCTTCATTTTGTTGCACTGTCTTGGAATATTTTTCTATGTTATCCTCTAGGTTGCTGATCTAATCCACTGCTTCCTCTAGCCTGCCTTTGCTTCCTCCCACTGTATTCTTTAATTTGGAAATTGTATTCTTCATTTCCTCCTGGCTTTATTAATAGTTTCTATGTCCTTTTCAATGCTGGTGTAGTTCTCCTTAAGTAGCTTCCCTGGAGTTCTTTATAGTTCCCCTGGAGTTGCTTGTAGTTTTCTTTGAGCTTGCTGAGCTCACTGAGCTTCTCTATCATCATCGTTTTTAATTCCATATCTGATAATTTGCTTGCCTCTATTTCATTTAGCAGCCTTTCTGGGGATTCCTCCTTTCCTTTTGGTGATGGACTGTTTCTTTTTCTCTCCATTTTTAGGTGTCTCTTCTTATTTGCTTTTGCTTTTTCTATTGTGCTTTTTTGACTTTCTGTCTTTGTGGTGTGATCTTCTGTCATGTAGAGGTACATTTTCTTTACATCCTGGATTCACCTCTGGTGACGTCAGATCACTTAATAGTCCAGGCCTAGTCAGCCTGTTGGAGCCAACCAGCTTTTAATCCAATTGATCTATGCTCCGCTGCCAGGTGTAGGCACTGCTAGGTGGGACCAATTAGTTCAGCTGTAAACCGATCGATCTGTGATCAGTGGTTACCTTAGGCACCTCTTGGCAGGGTCAATTAATTTAATTGTAATCCAATGAATCTGTGATCAGCCGCCAGACTCAGATGCTCCTTGGCAGGACAAATTGATTCATTTGTAAATCAAAGCATTGCGATCAGGCACCAGGCTCAGGCACCACTGGGCGGGGCAGATTGCTTCCAGTGGGCGGGGCTCTGAGGACCCTCAGATGGAAGACTTTTGGCACAGCGTGCAGTTTGTGGGTGATGAGGCACCATCGGGATTACCTTGCTGCTCTCACTTCTCTCCTCCAAGCCGCCACCAAAAACTCTTCCCCACACGTCTCCAGTCCTCTCTGCCCTTCCTCTGCTGGAGCTCAGGGTAGGTGGGTGCCAATGTATTTTCGTTGTGGTCACCCTAGTTCTCTGTCTCCGTCGCTCTCTCAGGCTAGTAAACCCCACGGCCTTTTCAGCTGGATGCTGCTCTGCTCTCCACTGTGTTGCTGCAGCTGGGACACCAGAACCTCCCTTTTCAGGTGGAGCCCCCGGCACCATCCCTTTGGCTGCTGCCTCTGGTGGGGGCCCAGCCAGCCCTCTCACGTTCCTGAGATTCCTACCAGCCACGTTGTGATGAAGCATACTTTCCTGTTCTGTCAGTGGTTAAAAGTCTTCTTTGCAGCTGTTGGTTATTCCGGATGATTTTTTCCCAATTAAGTTGTAATTCCAGATCTTTCCTGGGAGGAGATTGGTGTAGCTCCACTTACTCCTCTGCCATCTTGGACGCTCTTTGTTTTGTTTATTCATTTGTTGCTTTTTCTATATCCCACATATGAGTGAAATTTATGGTTCTTGTCTTTTTCGATTGAACTAATTTGCACTGTGTGGTAATTAATGTATTATATAGGCTTACTACTATAGTTGTCCACAACTGATAAATGGGAAAGATGATGTGATATATGTATTATATGAATGAAATCTTGCCATTTGCAGCAACATGGATGGACCAAGAGGACATTATACTAATAAGCTGGATAGAGAAAGTCAAATACTATGTGACTTCACTTACATGTGGAGTCTAAAAAATAAATGAACAAACAACAAACTCATAGACACAAAGAATAAACTGATGATTGTCAGAGGGGAGGAGACTGAGGAAACAGACAGAAATGGAAACAGAATTATGAAGTACAAACTTCCAGTTACAAAATAAGTCACAGGGATAGCTTAGAGAATATAATCAATATCAAATACATATGGTGACACATGGTTCCTAGACTTAGTGTGGTGATTACATTGTAAGATATATAAATGTCAAGTTGCTGTTGCACACATAAAATAATATTTCAACTATAATTAAAAATAAAGAATTTCCTAATTATAGTACTAAGTTGCCTTTGTCCAAAAATGTTTTAAAAACTTTAAATCATGAATATTTTTAATAAACTTAAAAGTATAAAGAATTATGAAGCAATAACTTTTTTTCCCCAAGATTTATATTGATTTTTGTTTTTTGATTCTTAGAATAAGTAGGTATGGGAGAAAGTAAATTTAGAAATTCATTTTTTTTAAAATTTTAAATATTTTATTTATTATTTCCAGAGAGAAGGGAAGGGAAAGAGGCAGAGAGGGAGAGAAACATCAATGTATGGTTGCCTTTCACCTGCCTCGCCACAGACCTGGCTGAAGACCTGGCTTGCAACCTGCTTATGTGTCCTGGCTGGGGAATCGACCCAGCGACCTTTGGGTTCGCAGGCTGGCACCTTATCCACTGTGCTACCAGCCATGGCTTAGAAATTCATTTTTTATGAAAATGGACAAATATTTTTGCATTACCAAGGCTATATAAAAATCTAAGCCACACAAGGTCTATTATTTAGTTACTCAGAAAAGCTTTGGTCATTAAAGTGCAGAACTTCTAATGAAGAATCAAATAGATATTTTAGAAAAAATTTTTGTAAGAAAAATTTTTATTGTCAATTAAAATTTTTTAAATTTAAATTTAGTTAAGTGTTGTGTTATTAAGATTCTTTTCTCAGATTTTAAATTTTGCCCAAAGTATGAGAATAAAGTTTTCCAAAAATAAGTGTTCAAGGATAAATCTCACAGGTAAGCCAAAACTCATGTAAAAGTTATTTTTCTATATTATAAATTAGTATTTTCCAAAATTGTGTAACTAATGAAATAAAAATAATTTTCCTGGTAAAATTATTTGACAGTATTTTTTCCAATACTGGTAATGTCTCATATAACAAAAATATTTCTGAAAAAATACAAAATCCACTTGATATATCATAATAGCTCACTGATCTATAAATTACTAATGAAATTCTAGATATAAAATTTTAGCTTACAAGTTAATTGCTATTTTAATCATGATTTTTTGATTTCACAAGTCAGAATTTCTGTGTTTCCTGATTACTTGAGCTGCTAAAATTTAATTAGTGCAAGCATTAAGTACTTTACAGATATTAACTCATTTTAGTTTTGTCACCCTGTGAGCTATGTGCAATTATTACCCCCTTCTACAAATGGGGATTTGAGACGAGATGAGTAATATGCCAGGATTATGGACCCGGAGAGTCTAGTTCTCAAGCTGACACTCTACTGCTATACCACCTTATTTCCTAATTTAAAGATGAGGCTAGCCTCATCATTTATAAGTAAGGGGAAATAATATGGGACAGTCCACTCAACAAAATCTTTCGGTCTAGTCCTAAAACAGCAAAAGGTATGTGTGTTTATTGAAGTGCTATTGTGTACAAAGTTTACAGTCAGGTTCTGTAAAGATATGATTGTACACAGTTTTTGTCCTTAAAAATATTCTAGAAACCTAGATGAGAAGATGGGTATACTTACAAATAAGTAAACAAGCAGAATATTGTGATCGCTTAAAGAAAATCATAAGAATTTTAATCTGAGGTTTGTAAAGAGATTGAGGAGACAAAGAAAGGAACCAATAATATATGAGGTTCTCACATAGAAATTGAGATAACATGCACATTCGACATCAATCAGCATATTTTCTTTTCTTTTTCTTTTTTTCCAAGATTTTATTTCATTATTTTTAGAAAGAGGGGAAGGGAGAGAGGCAGAGAGGGAGAGAGACATCAATGTATGGTTGTGTTTCACCTGCCTCCAGCCACAGACCTGACTGGAGACCTGGTTTGCAACCTGGTTATATGCCTGGGCTGGGGAACCGAACCTGCGACCTTTGGGTTCGAAGGCCGGTGCCTTATCCACGGTGCTACCAGCCAGGGCAGACTATTTTCTTAAAACAAGAACAAGCACATGAAATATAAAAAAATAAAATTTAGTGAATTAAATTCTCATTTATCTTCCAAGACAAGAGACAGTTAAACCAAATAGAATTTCTATCCCTGCCATTTATTGCACCCACATAAATATACAAGGAAAAATATAAATCACCATCTTTTAAAAATGAGCCAGGACCTACACATTTTAAACTTAATTCAACGGGCAGGGACAGCATCAGGTAGAGTGCTCAGTCTTTTTTTGGGACAGTTTTGACAGCAGGACCCTACCGCCTGTGAAACACATCTCAAAGTGTATGGCAGATTACTTCAGGTCCAGTAGAATATTGATATAAAGAGTGGCCCACAGCTACTTCTTTCTTGTCAGAGGTGGTTTGCAGAAGTAGTAAGTCTGGAGTTCATCAATCTTATTTCCTCCAGTTTCATTGATTGGATAACAGTATTTGAGATTTAAAAATTATTACTAAAGATCCTCTTTAAATAGTGTTTTTGGGTTTTAAAAATTAATTTATTGTTTTATTACAGTTGTCCCATTTCCCCCCCAATTGCTCACCGCTGCCCCACCCACTCTATGCCCGCTCCCACATTCAATCCCTATCTTGTTGTCTATGTCCATGGGTCATTTAATAAAGAACTACAGCATTAGCTTGCAGGAAAACATCAACAACAGGTTTTTTTTTTTTAACCTTAATTTTAGACATTTTCTCAAGAAGCAATTTTTTAAAAAATTACCTGCTTCCAGAATGGCTTAAAAGAAACTTATATAAAGAATATATACAAAAATGCTTTTAGAATAGAGAAAAGAATTTAAAGCTAAAAAGTTACAATCACAGAAGCAAATACATTAACTGTGATTACCTTCTATACTAATAGCTCAGAGATTCCTGGCAGCCGATAACAAGGAAAGGAGGATAAATGTCATAACTTTAATTACCTTGTAAAAGATACAGCCTTTGCTTTAAAGGAAGACATTTTTGTTGCTAAAATCTAAAAAGATTATATATAAGGGATATTAAACAAAATATTAGAAGTTATTTCCACTAATAATTTAATGAAATTTTTCCTATAGACTCTTGGTGAATGCCAAGGGTCACATCACATCAAAATCTTAGTAATTTGTAAACTATTTGTAACAATATTGTGTGTAAATAATTTAGAAAATATATACTTGGTAAATCTATTTCTGCTGTGGAGGGGCAGATAATGTGGTCCAAGTTTATTACTTCTGATTTAATCAGTTATAAGGTAGTTCTCAGTCTATTTGACAGTCCATAGGCTCCTCTAAATATTCTCTTTTCTTTGCATATGTACTACTTCTTTGAGCTTGTCAGTGAAAACTAGATAAGGAAATACATGTATTCTCTCTACTGAGAATTGTGCCACAATTTTTAATGTAGCTTTTATATTAAGAATAAATATGTTTAGCTCTCAAATGTTTTGTGTAGCAGTATAATATGCAGCTGTTGAAACAAAATGCTAAGGTTCAAATGCAAAATCCACTCTCTTTTTAGTTGCAGGGCCTTCGTGCCTGAGCATCTTCTGTAGAATGGGATTGAGAATAGAGAGTTATGTAGGGTTTAGGCAAGGATTAAATATAGATAAAACACATCATTAACACCATCTAATTGATCCCTCTTATTGACTCAGAAGAGTAGCTGTAAGTGTCACATGCTGTGAGGGCCTTCATGGAGTTAGATTGGATTCTTTTTGTAGAGAGGATCTCCCTTCTGCACAGAGGTAAGTTACAAGACACCAACCTTCAAGGCTAATCTTTGATTTTACAAAGCAGCTTGAGAGCTACTCAAATTTCTAAAGATATATATGAATGAAAAATTATAGTTACACATAAAAGGGCATGACAGAAATGATTTTACCCTGAAACTTGAAGAGTAAGCCTCTACCTCAACCATGGGGCACTATAGTTTGATTCCTTTGAAATGTTTGCCTTTGGATTACAGATAAATCGCCAGAGAAACTAGCAAAAGTTAAAGTTATGTCAGTTTCTAGGAAATGAAATAAACTGATGTATTAGCTTGATTTGTTTAATATTGACAACATCTATTTTAGTTTCAGTAGAATTGATATAGCTGTTATGAGTTAGTAATAATAAGGCAAGAACTTGTAAAATGTGAAGATTTGAAGAAATAGGCAAAAGGCAATTCAGCTTATAGTATAAAACTTCAGTAAGGTTACTTAAAACATTTTATGATGTAAGAATTGGTTTTATTATAAGCATGGTTTAGGAGAGAAAAGAGTACTCTGAAAATTTCCTTGCATGTTTCCTGGAGAATTCCAGCGATTTAACAGAAATCGCTGTTAAATCGCTGTTAAAAGAAGAAAATTCTGTTTCTTCTCTCTGGACTAAATTGCCCCTAAAATTCAGGGGTACAATAATTAAGAAGTGCTGTCTCTGGTGTACTTTAAATTTATATGATGTAATTTCCCCTCTGAAGTCACAAGCTGTGACACTTGTATTGACCTATGCTAAGTTATTTAGAAAAAATGCCATTATTTCTCTGGATCAAAGATGTCTTTTTATTAAGTATTCAGTGCTTTATCATCTTTAATTTGAGTCCGTTCACTAGACCTAAAGCATAATAGAAAGCTATTCCCAGGCTGTAGTATGCAAAGGACTTCAATAACTAAATATTTAAAGATAATAAATAGTTTGGTGTTCAAATTTCAAGGGCTTTGATAGGATGTCAATAAAAATGCAAGAGTAAGAAACTACAAAAATTCACTTCTATACATGAAAATATTTGCAAAATGGTCAAAATAGTTTTTCCAGATCTCTTTAAATTACCCAAAGGCCTCCACCAATCCAAGGAGTATTTATTCAAGTATATGGTTGAATTTTGGTAAGAAGAGCTATGCTTGTAGTAGTTTAACTCAACATTATTCCACCCTCTATTCCCTAGCTTATAGTAGCTTTGCAAACCAATAGCTCCATAATCACAATAAAAACAAGCAGCTAAGCTGCTACTGGAAAGGTCACAACCAACTGGAGCACTCTCAGTCTCATTCTCAGAGAACTGTCATCAGTTGACCTGTCTGGTAGTTTGCTGGAAATCTCCACTTGCAGGGCTTGTATTTACTTGACCCACCTCAGGGATCACTCAGGGGAAAAAGCTTTCTTTAGCTGGGAGAAAGCTATCAGTTGCAATTGTTTAATAAGACCTCTCCAGCAGCAATAACAGTTGGAGAAAAAAAAAAAAATCTGACCCAAAATATGCTAGGGAATGAGATGTTCATAGGTGACTTGATAACGTTCCTAAGTATTCCTGGGAATCTAGAAGGCTACAGATGCACAGAGGTATGTACATGCCCCTGACTGTGTGAATGAATGCCTTGCAAAGACCCAAGAAGGCCCTCAGTCTCATCTTTGACTCTGAGGTTCTGTGAAGATTGGAAGTGAAGTGAAGTCAGTTTACAGCGATGTAAACTGACTGCCTGAACGTTGAAAGAATGCCCAACATCTGCAAAGAAAAACTCAGCAAAGGCTGGGAAAATTATTGCTTTCAAGAATTTAAGGAACTCTCTGGCCAATAACTAGCTCACTACTAAGCTAACACAGTAGTGACTTTGGTGACTGCACGCTACAAAGAATATAGACTTCCTAAAATTACAATTAATTCAGGAAAGTCACTGGATAAATAAATATTTAGCAATAGCAACAGTATATCCTTAAGCAGGAAATCTAATTTCCAGAGGTGTCACATTATATTAATTTAAATGTCTAATTTTCAAGAACAAAAAATTGTGACATATGTGGAGAAACAAAAGAATATGGTCCATACACAAGAAGAAAAGCAATCAATAGAAACTACCCCAGAGGAAGGTCTGATGTACTTACTATAAACTTTAAATCAGCAATTTACTATGTATTCAGATAACTAAAGGAAACTATATCTAAATAACTTTAAAAAAAAAAAGCATTGGAATAGTGTATCACCAAATAGAATAACAATAAAACAATAGAAATCATAAAATCAGAAATTCTTAAATTGAAAAGTATAATAACTTAAATAAGAAATTGACTAAAGGGCTCAATAGACAGTTGAGCTAACAGAAAAAAACTCCAGTGAACTTAAAGATAGGTCAAGTGAAATGATCCAATCTGAAGAACAGAAAGAAAGGAGTAAATAAAAATGAACAGAGCCTCAGAGACCTGTGGGACACCCCTGAGCACACCAACATATTTATAATAAAAGTCCCATATGGAAAGGAGAGATAAAAGGAAAAAAATAGTACTTGAAGAAATAAATATGACCAGAAGCTTTCTAAACACCTGTATATTGAAGAAGCTTAATGCAGTCCAAGTAAAATAAACTCGAAGAGATCCACACCTAGACACATAATCGAACTCTCAAAAGCCAGAAGCAAAGACTACATCTTGAAAGCAGCAAAGAGAAGGGATTCTTTATGTACATGTGGTCTTCAGTACAATTGACAGGTAATTTCTCTAGAAAACTATACAGGGTAGGCGTAGCATGTAGTAGAATGGCCTATTCAAGGTGTTGAAAGAAAAAAACTGTCAACCAAGAATTCTAAATCCACCAAAGCTATTCTTAAAAAATGAAGGAGAATTTAAGACCTTCTGAGGTAAACAAAACTGGGAATTTACTGGTGGCAGACCTGTCCTAAAGGAATACTAAGTCCGATTTTCAGACTGAAATGAGAGGCCATTAGACAGTACATTGAATCTACATGAAGAAATAATGATAAGTAGTAAGTAAATATAAAAATAAGACTAATGTGTTATTTGTAACTATTTTTTTCTTCCATTTGGTTTAAAAAGACATTTGCATGAAGCAATAATTATAAATTTGTGTTAATGGGCACATAATGTTTAAAGATGTAATATGTATAACAGTAATAGCACAAAGGAATGAAGAGTGAACAGAACCATACAGGAACAAAGTTTTTGTATACTATTGAAATTAACTTGGTCTTAATCAAAAGTAGATTATTTAAGTTAAAATATTAATTGTAAAGCCCAGGAAAACCACTAAAACTTTAACTCAGAAATATATAGTAAAATAAATAACATTGAATTAAAATGGTACACTAGAAAATATCTATTTAATACATATTCAATACATATTTTAATATGTAGTAAGTAGATATATTTTCTATTTTTTCTAAATACACAAGAAACCAAGAATGAAGGAATAAAGAAATGAAAACTATGTAAGATACATATCTCTGGCCAGGTAGCACAGTTGGTTGGAGCATCATCCCACACACCAAAATGTTGTGGGTCTGATGCTGGATCACCTGGTTGTGAGTTTGATCCAGTGTCCAAGTACATCCTGGAGGCAACTAGTCAATGTTTCTCTCTCATACCCATGTGTTTCTCTCTTTTTCTCTCCTTTCTTTTCTACCTCTCAAAATATCATTAAACATATTCTCAGGTGAGGATAATAGGAGACAGAAGACATATAGAAAACAGTAGCAAAATGGCTTTTGTCAACATATGTAATCTTGCCAACATCTGAGGGCAAATATTGTATGTACAACTTCATTTTATGAACTGTTTAAAATAGCCAAATCCTGTTAGGGGTGTCCCTGGGGTGGGGCTGTGGGGAGTGGGGATGGGGAGCAATGAGAAAAGAAATGGTGACTGTTAATGGATAAAGGATGTCCTTTGGATGGCAAAGAAAAATGTTCTGAAATTAGATAGTTGTGATGGTTACACAACTTTGTAAATATACTGAAAATGAAGTGTATGGTTTTAAAGAATAAATTTTATGGTATGTGAATTTTATCTGAATTTAAATAATAATAAATTAGTTAACTGAAAAATTTCCACCAAGTTTTGACTGGAGCCTCCCTTCTACATTAATTCTGTTTTCTGACAACTAATGATCAATGATAAAAAAACCAATTCCTGAACTACAGGTACTTACAAATGCCCATGTATACTACCTCTAGCTTTAGTATACTGGACTACATAAACACATTTTTATATTTAGTTTAATTAGAAATTGACAGGTAAAATTTAAGACAATTACGTTTAACTTAATGTTTTATTGTTTCTATTCTTGAATTAAAACTTCTTAAAGTATTTGTTTTTATCCTTAAATTTAGTGAAAATGAGTTTTTTATAACTACGTTTTTAACTAGTCAAGTTATTCCTAAGTAATGGCATACTACCTCCAGGATAAAGAAATCATGTATTTGGAAGTCACTTTAGGTATATAAGATATTTGGTCAACTGTAGACTCAAATATTAGCTAAAATTAACTGGTATGAGTTCTAGTAAGAATAGATTTTCCACTGCTTCATAAATGATTTCATCCACGAACCTCAAAACAGAAAAAAAGTGAACTGCTTCTCCATAAAGATCAAGGGAGAGACCAGTCTTACCCTAAAGTATCTTGCTTGAACTTCTTTCTTAAAATATATCTGAGAAATTCTCATGCAGAATATATTCAATTTTACAAAAAAATCTGTTTGTTTTCACACAACAATAAGTTTTACCCAACACTTTGCAGTAATTTGACATTCTAGGAAAATGTACCATGTTGAATCTGGATATGCCAATTGTGGTTTAAGAAACAAAAGATTCCACCCCACATCCATTATGATGGGAACTATTTAAAAAGTAACATGTTGGTGATGATATGGAGAAATTGGAACACTTGTGCACTGTTGGTAGAAATGTAAAATGATGCACACTCTGGAAAAACTACAGTAGTTCCTCAAAATATTAAAAATATAATTACCATATGATCTGAAAATTCTGTATCTACATACCTACCCCAAAGAATGGAAAGTAGGTTCATAATCTCCTTTTTCACAACAGCCAAAACCTAGAAGTAAAACAAGTGTTCATTAGTGGATTGAACAGATAGAAAAATGTGATATATACATACAATGAAATATTATTCAGCCTTAAAAAAGGAAGCACACACACTACATCATGGATGAACCTTGAAGACACCATGCTAAATGAAATAAGCCAGTCACGAAAATATAAGTACCATATGATTCTATTTATATGAAGTATTTATATTCATGGACATGGAGGAAGAATGGCAGTTGCTAGGGACTAAGGCAGTGGGGAGGGAGAATAGGGGCCATTGTTTAATGAGTACAAAATTTCAGTTTAGTGAGATGAAAAGAGATCTGGAAATGGTTGATGGTGATGTTGGTACAACAATGTGAATGTACTTAATGCTACTGAACTGCACCTAAAAATGGTCAAAATGTCAAATTTTATGTTTTGTGTATTTTATCTCAATTAAAATACAAATAGAAACAGGATTAAGTAATAAAATATAATTTCCTGTGCATAATATAGTTATTTCACCACTACCATGTTATTCATGTTACCTGGATGAATGTTTTACTGGGTCACCTCCATAGCCTTATACGGTAGGGTGACCATAGATTTGTCATTCAAACTGGGGGCATCTTTTAGAATAAGAGAAGCCATTGTTAATAATTATTGTAAGGCACTTGACACAGATCAGGATTGTTCTGATCTCAACAGAGAAGTCATATTAATCTTTGTAAGATGTCAGTAATATTCTGAAAAGCTGCAACAGCTTCCTAGATCCACATGTGACTAATGGTTACCATAATAGACAGTGATGACATAGATGATTTATATCCTAAAAGCTATTTTTTCTTTGAATTGAGCTTTTTCTTAAAGAAGTTCAATGGTTTTCATAATTTACAGCTAGTATGTAAGTACCATAAGAACAGACTATATGTTTATTCACTGATACAACCCCAGCATTCAGTACAGTGTCTGGTATGAGATAAGGACCTCATATTTGTTGAAATAAAGTATGATTATTAGCAGTATTTAAACAAAATATGATTTTAAGACCAGAAAAACATTTAGAAAAATAACATAGCATTTGAAGAATAGTATTCTGCAGCTGCATTTTTTTCTATTATTTCCAATTTCTCTGGTAAATATTGTGATAATGTAAAAATGTTTGGACCAACAGATAAATAAGTAGACATCAAAGTATCAAGATTATGTCAAGTTGGAAAAACAAACAACATATTTGAACTTCGTCTTTCATAGGTCACTATTAAGTTTTTCATTTTTTCCTAGCATTTTTGACATAATGGAGATATCCATTATACTGGCTCCACTTGAAATGTATCCATCAACTGGGTCATATTTGACAATCACCAACCACCTTCTGTAGCTTTCGCTTTTGGAAAGTGAGTGAGGAGGAACTTGGAAATTGGTGGCATGCAAGACCATAAACTGATAACAGAGACCATGTAAAGTCCTCTCCTTTATTTAACTTGGCTCACATCAGGAGTATATAAAGCTGTGTGTGGTACTGTGAGAGTCTCCATTTTACAGAAGAGGAAATTAGGCTCCAAGAGGTGCAGATCACACTAAGAATGGGTGGCAGAGTCAAGATGCAAATTCTGTCTGCATCTAAGTCCCAGGTCAGAACCCCCTAACCCCCAGTCCTGTCTTCTCTCCCACTGCCCATCCTATCCTGATGTCTGTATAGGGGGTGTCATTGTCTTGAGTCAACAGTCACTGTTATGGCTCCTGTTTGTTGTCTATCCCACTGCAAGGTCAACTGCCTGAGGGCAGGGACTTTGGTTTACTCTTATTTCAGTAACTAGAACTGTGCCTGGCACAGAGCAGGTACACCACATGACTATGTGTTGAATGAATTGGTTAAAAAAAAAGTAAAAGAAAGAATTCCCTAGTGAAAAACCAAAGAAAGTGACCCTGAGGCTCAAAGAGGTAACGAGTCAGCCCTTCAAGGTCATAGGGCTCAGCAGGAACTGGGCCATATCCCTCATTTCCACGGAGCCCTGCCTTTCCAAAATCCAACAGCCTTAGTTTGTGAACATCCCTGTCCTCAGTCACCTGAGACCCAAGAATAAATTAGTCTGCCTCAGGGACAGGTCAGGACAAAAGTGAAGATGGTTCATTCATTTCTGGCTGTATTTCTGCCTAAAGTGCTATACGTGCCTCAGTTTCTCATTCTGGAAGATGAACACCCAACAACACAGTGACATGAAGTGGAGGAATCATGAAGAACAAGCTGAGTTGGTCCATTTTGTATTTTTCTTTCCTCAGGAGGGCCTGGGCCAGCCCAGCAAAACCAAAGGATCTGAGCCAGGAGACCCCTTCTTTTTCTGACACTATTATTGTTGACTGGATGGGAAAACAGGTCCAAAGAAGAGAAGAGGCCTGACTTGGGACATGGAGGACAAGAACCTGGGTGTGGCTCTAGTTTATGGCTATACCCTGCTAAGCCCAGGCGACACTAAGGACAGGTTCTGTCTGCTCCACATGATATCTGCCTTCATTTCTGTGTTCTGGCCTTAGGAAGACAAGATTCTACAAGGCTGAGATTGATAGGCCAGGCAGGCCTGCCAGGTCGGGCCACAGGGCCTAAGCCATCGTCCAGAGATCCAGGAGGGACTCATGGCCACTGGGTCTCACAGGATGCTGTTGATGGTCAGGGTCCTGACTGGCACCAAGTTTGGCTTCTCAGGAGCTAGAAGAGGCTGATAAAATTTTTTTTTTAATTAATGAATGAAGCTGTGTGTGTATATGTCAGAGTGCATGCACATGAAAGACAGAGCATGTGTGCTCACTCATGGAAGTCAGAGCACGGTAATATGTTATAGAGAATAGTTTTTAGAAATTCAGCCTATCATAAGTCAATGTATTTTTAAAATTATATACAAGCAAATTATGAGTTGTATCTGTATTTTATTTTTGCATTCTTCATAGCACCAAGCTGTCAGTATGCTCTCAGAAAGTGTAATTAAAAATAATAGTTTCCTCAAAGGGGAAGGAAGGTTGGGAAGGTTGAGGAGGGTAAAGGGGGTCAAATATATAGTGACAAAAAGAGATTATATCTTGGGTGATGAGCAAGCCATGTACAGATTATGTGCTACAGAATTTTGTACACTTGCAACATATAATCTTATTAACCAATGTCATTCCAATAAATTTAATAAAATAAGTTCTCCTAGTGCCAGAAGGGTACACATTTGTCTGGTGATCATTTCTTAAAGTATATAATTGTGCCATCACTATGTTGTACACCCAACACTAATATAATGTATGTCAATTAGAGCCATAAAACAAAGTTTAAAAATGAATATTTCCCAATTAGCATGTTACCAACCAGTGTCAACCAAAATTATGATTTAGTAGCAATATGAGCATATTGCCCAAATTTGTAAAGGTTTATTGACTTAGTATTACAACGACCAGGGAGAACTTAAAAGCTCAACATTTCAAATAGGCAACGCAGTATCTTCTTGATATTATTCTGACAAAAGTTTGGTTGCGCAGAACAGATGACTAATGAAACAAAGAAGAATATTAAAGAATGTTCTTGTTCAATGGATGAACAAAGTGCAAAAGATGAAAGCATTTCCTAAACATTTATCTCCATGCAGCCTCAAGCAGTTTCAGAGAAAACTAATTTGTCTGTGTGTGTAGGAAATAATGACCAGCGGCAAAGATATTTTTCTGTTTTGTTTTTAGTTCATGGCATTACATTTATAGTTGGCTCGTAGCTGCACAAAACTTAATCTCTTTCCTTTCTGTCATTTTCTTCTTTTATAATTTGTTTACAATGAAGAGCTCAGAGAAGTCTGTTCAAGTCAATGGAAGGAGAAACAAGGACCACGGAAGAAATGCAATTATCGAACCACTCTGCCTGGCAAGTAACTTGTTGGAAGGTAATGGCTCTGGAAAATAAGTTGGTAGGGGCACTTAATTATGGCAGTATTTAATTTAATGTAAGCTTTCTGAACACCAAGAGTTTGATCAGGATGTGTTAATCTAGTTGAAATAGGTGCTTTTTTTTTTCTCAAAATAAACTGGGTGCATAATGTATGCACCTCAAATCTTGATTTATAGCAACTCCAAACTTCAGAGATAAGGATTTAGGTAGGGTTGCATTTAAAACAAACAATTTGCCATTATCTGTAAAAATGTGGTTATTCTAATTTCAGGATTTAGTCTTTCCAAGGTCTTTTCCCTTTATATACACATGTACTCACACATATATGTAATGAGTAATGATGGCATATCATGAAATAATACTGCATTCTTGAAGCCACTTACCTTTTAACCCACCGAAACAATGCCCATTTACACTGATTAAGTGGCAGTTGGACCAGCTGCCTTATGACTTCTCTCCTATTGAAGTTGCATTCTGTAAATGACAGAAGCTTTAACCTTTATTTAGCTGAAGAAGCCATTAATCTGTCTTCAGACTTTCCCCTACCTCCCACAGAAAAAACAATTTGCTCTTCAAAAGTTTGTTTGGAAATGAAACCAAATTCTGTGTTTCCTCTACAGATGGTTGACCTCTTTCAGTTGGTGGCTGCATTACTCATTTAAACAATTATACAGGTCAATATAGTGTAATCTAAATTATTTAGTCTCTTGGTGTTTTTCAGACACTACTGACAGTTGGAAGGGCTCCAGCTGCTGGTTGTACCTGGATTTGAACTCCACCCAATAATAACAGAGTTTTAGTCTGAATTCCAGAGCCCATTCATTGACAGTGCCTACTAACCCACTTGACAGTTGTGCACATTGGTCCCGAGGGAGTTATAACTTAAGAGTCAATATATCAACAAATGAGGATTAATTATTTTCAGATGAAAAGTTTCAAATACGTGTGATTTTTAAAGACTCACTTTACCTGGCTGGTCTTTCTTAGGAAGCCTAACTTTAAAACACCTTTCTTTTTTGTTTATGCCCCACAGGGAGAAATTCAAATCTACTAAATAGATTAGCAAAATATTATGATAACCTTTTCCATCCTAATTTGTACTGGAGTCTGAGTGTGTACTAGGATCAACATTAATTACTGTATTACATTTCAGCAGGGTGGTTCATGGAAATGTCAGGGAGCTCGCTAAAGGGGACCAGGGTCATGGAAGCATCAGGGGGAAATAGCTCAAGACCATGTGCCCCACAAGACAATGGGGATTTACAAACATGAAATTTAGGATCGAGGTGGATATAAAACCCAGAACTAAGGTGTTAACACCAAGTGATTCCAATAAAACTGTTTTCAAGGTAGAGAAACAGCACAAGGTGATAAAATCTGGTGGTTCGGTCCACCATCTTTCAACAACTTTAAAATTAGTAAACTTTAGGTCCCAATGGTGAACACCACAGCTCGTAAAAATTATCTTTTATAACACGGGATGTAGTTTGTTAAAGTTAATCTATCGGTTTGAGTTAATGAATTTTTGATTCAGATTCCTTTTGCAGCTTGAATTCAGACTAATTATAGGTTTTAAATTGTCACCAGTCGGAGCTCAGCCAAGGCATATTTCCTCTTCTCTTTACTTGTGCCCTGAGAATTCATGAATCAATTTTTTTCTGGGTCATGACTTTGCCCCACCAGGAGCATAGAAAACCCTTCAGTGAGAAGAAAATTCAGTGACAGGGATCCTAGTCAGAATTTATAAGCAATATGCAAGGAAGTAAATGACAGAGGAAATTTCCCAGCCACGAGGGAAAAAGGCTTAGAAATCACATAGGTAATCGAAACAGTAATGAAGTTAGTGAATACTTTTAAGCTCAGCAGTATCCACTTATATCCTTATAATTTAGGATTACTGAATGCTTTGGGCTTTTTGCAAGCCTTTTTTTTAAACAGCAGAGGTCACCTTAGTACAAACCTCTTCAGGGGCAAAAGGCTTTCTGTTCAGTGGTGATAAATTAAATACTTTTAAACCAGTCAGCAAGTCTTCTCTTATTTCATTGAAACTGAAAAATTAAACACACATGGTTAGTTGGATTATTTAAAAAGTTAGACAAGTAAAATTGTTTTAAAGTTAAGCTACTTTATAAGTTCATATCATTTTAATAAAAATTTCTTTTCCACAATGAGAAATAAAATAATTACATGATAATAGCACCCATTATATTTTCAATTTCCTTAAAAATATTTAATTTTGCATTTACTATTAGAAAAATATACAGTAAATCATTCTGGCTTAGCCACTGTGATTTATTTTTAAAACAAATTATATCTATAAAATATATTCACTAACAAAAATAGCTAATAAACAGCTGACTAACTGTAATAACTTATTTCCAAACAAGGAAAAATTGTTCACTAAATCTCCATTTAATAAAATATGTGTTAACTTAAATAAATCAATAATCTCAATTTTTGTTTTGTTATTCTTCTAACTTCAATCTATAATCCATTTAATTTTGCAATAAAAGCTACTATGGACATTTGATTTCAGATATTTAAAGATCAGAATGTGTACAATGGAATATTTTATAAGATTTCGTGTAAAATATTCTTTTATTTATCTAAAATAGATTATTTACTTAATCATTACAGCTGGTTACATTATGATTTTTAAATATTTAAATTATATTTTCTAATGACTTCAGATTCAGTAAGATATCAATTTTAAGCAAATACTTTGACTATCCTTTTATTGCATATACTGGCATGCCATTTTCATATTATAATGAACAATGATAAGTCTTTTCGCAATGAGAGTAAGATTTATTAGCCCTCTATCCTTTCCCTGTCCTTCTCCCCCAACAGATGATAAAGTGAGTGGCTGTAACTTTTATGCTGTGACTGTTAAGGCAATTGCCATCTTTCAGGGATAGCGATAATTCAAAGACACAAAAATACTCAGGAAATTCTTAAATGCCATTTCAAATTTTAATCACTTTATTAGATTTCTTGCTTGAGTGATTTGTGCAGGAAACATTTTATCTATTTTGTTTTCCTCTGATTACCAAACTGTGTTACACACAAAAGTCTCCTTGAAACTAGCTTATGGTTTAAAGACAGGTTTAATAACAGGTGAACACTGGAAAATATGCAAACAAAATGGCAGACATGAATGACTTCATTTAAGACATAATTGCTTCTCATCAACCCAAGAAATCATGCAGAAACAGTCTCTGTTTTACCCAGCCAGGAAGAGACCAGAGAAATCACTCAGGCAGAGACACTAAAAGTAAGGTCCATTCTTGGTTCTCAGCCAGACAACTACTCTACATACAGATCCAAGCATAAAGACAATAGTCCTCAGAATCACAGTTCATCATAACAGATAATTATACAGCAAGTAAGACAATAAGGTTTTTTGGCCTCTGACTATATAGGCTAATTGCTAGCTATGAAGCTCTGCCTGGAAGGCACACAGCACAGCCTCTGCAATGTCTTCTATAATAATAGTGAGGACTGGGGTAATTTGGGTGGACAAGAGGTTTAGTGTCTAGTGAATTCCATATGGTGATTCTTTTTCTTTTGTGGACTTCCCCTCCCATCCCCCTGCCAACACATACATAGCAGTATTCTAAATAGTTGCTCACATAGCTACCTGGAATAGGTTTTTAAAGGAAATAATCCTACCGAGTATTCCAAATAAATTTTCAGTTGATATCTTAAAAAGTGATAAAAAAGGATACAAGGAAATCTGGCCACTTTACTGTAGTTTGCCTTTATACATTGCTAAATATTAATATTTGGAAATGATGTTCGGTTTCATTTAAATGCATATGGGTGGTTTGCTGGCTAATATAAGCAAAACCCAGCATTAACAAACAAACAAACATTGCTTTCAAATATACATCTGGAGGAATGGCGTGCCACCTTGATTTTGTTCGTTTCATTTTTGCTCCTTTTACATTTTAACAAAATCTATCAGGACTGCATTTTTATGTATTTATTTATTGTCAGGGAAGATCAAAAGTGCCTGCTTTTAAGGTATTTACACATGATAGCAGGCGCCTGACAAGATAGCAAGAGAGTGGGGAGGATGTTGAACAGTGATCAACTCTTTCCCCTATCGGAAACAATATGTCTCTCTTCAATTTGTGTAGCCTCCAACGCAGCCAATTAACTTAAAGTTCAGTTTTGACTCAAACTTGTGACCCTTCAAGCCACAGAGCCCTATTCCACATCTGTCATCATTGAGCTAAGTTAGGGTAAAAATAATCTCTGCTCTTACTTTTGTGTGCGTTGTTTCTTTTCCTGCTTTAAAAAAATTGATGAGTTTAAGACCTACTGAAGTCTTTTGGATTTCCTAAAGCTTTCTTCATGATATTTGTCTGTTTCCCCCTCTTTGGGAGGAGGAAAGAGCTGAAGCACAATCATTTTTATTGAATATAGTTTGAAGTTCATGAAAGGCTTTCTGGCTCTCATGGACAAGCAGTGACCATGACATCATGTGCCCTTAGGGTTGTGTTAGAAAAGAGAAAAACAGGGGAAATCAGCAAAAATGAGAGTCTTCCTGACTTGAATTGAAAACCATGCTTGTTTTTTGTTAAACACCACACATTTGCAGGAAGGCTGGCAAGTGTAGTAGCATTCTGAGCATAAGCACAAAACCTTCACATCGGGAAATGCACAGAAAATGTACACTTTGATCCCTCAGAATGTATGCAGACAAACTATAGATTGGAAGCTGCATAATACGTGTTAGCATTAGTTTAAAAATTCTATTAAATAGGCTTAAACATAAACTACCCCTACCAATTTTATTTTACTCACTTTGTTATTAAACTTGAACATTTTTCTTCCAATGGAAAAAGAAAGAAGGTGGGTCTCTTTTGAAACAAGGTGAGCTGAGGATCAAAATAAGCAAAAAATGGCCCTGAGCACAGAGAATTTGCTCTTTTTTTTCCCCTGCTGTTTTACTCCCATTTTCTAAGAATTCAGAGGCATTTGGCTAGGGGAAATGTTTGGTACCTAAGATTATGTATAAATTGCATACTCAGACATTGTAAATAATAATATAGTAAAGGTGCCAGGAGTGTAATGAGGTGCATATGTCCAAAAAGGGCTTCAATTAGGGTCTGCTATTTAGTAGTTATTAAATATTCATCTCATCCTGACCCCATGCAAGTGCCTATCTTTTATTGGGTATAAAGTGAATTCACTATTTATTTGTGATTTGATTTGCATAAGAAAATGAAAACAAAACCAAGCCCAACAAGGCCAATCACTTTGCTATTGTGGTGGTATTTTAATGTATTCTCTTATTCTGTGTGAATATTTTTTTTTTTGAAAATACACAGATCTTAAATATCGTAGCTAGAAAGTTGATATGGTTTGGATTTCAGATGATAAACACTACCAAACGGTGTCATATTAAAATGTAAAAACTATGCATGCATGCCACAGCCTCTGCCTGCGATGAGTTTGGTTGTACGAATGTTTTTTTGACTTCTAAATCACACATTTGCTAAAATGAGCTCTGCTAGATATCAGTTTGCGCACAGGCACAATGTGTCTCAGTCAGATTCATAAAACAGATAGCTGAACTAGACTTTGACTTTTGACATCAACAATCTGACTTCAATATTTCTCCACAAAAAGCGACTCCTGACTCTGTGCTGTTTCCATGTGATGGATAGCTTTTCAGCTGCTGACAGCGCTGAACATAATAAATGTATTCATTAGCATTGGAGGCTGCAGATCCCCATGTCTGAAGTTTTGCAGCTAGTGGCTTTGAAATGCCACCCAGAGACACCTGCAGCCTTGCCTTGTCTCTGCAGAACTGCAAAGGCACTGTAAAAAAATATTATTATAAAGTTGTCTGTGTATCAGCATTTATGTGCTAAACAACCTTTTAATGGCCTACCCTCTAATTTTTCTTTGCCTGGAAACACTTGCAGGCACATATTTTAATTTAAGCTGCTCTGTTTGACTCCTCTGATCATCTGGGTTTTCATTGTCATTGCTTCACAATAATTTAATGTCATATATAATGGCATCAAATTGGGGAAAGCCCTAAAAGCTGCCAATCCAAAGTGATCTGAATGTTCCCTCGTACGAGCCTAGATAAGCCTGATTTGTTTGTGCCAACATTATTCATCACATTCTGTGTCTAACTGGGCCAGTGTTCTCTTGCTCTTGCATTTTCAAATCCTCTTGCAATATACGCTGAAGCTTCTTAATCAGTGTGTTTTCTATACTGCAGCTAAGAAAATGGTTGCAAGTATGCATTTGTGACAAAAAGGAGTCTTAGGCCAATGCTTGCCACACTATTATCTAAACATTTTACCATACTGTCCTTTAACTTGGTTTTTGTTAAACATTTTCATTTTGTTTGCCGCTAAAAGAGGAGAATTGGACCACATGTGCATTTCAACATTTGTTTTAGATTTTTCATTTAACAATGTTACGGAGATCTGACTACCACTAATGAAAACTTATTTGTGAGTCTACTCAAAGCTGATCATATATGTCTTCTCAAGGGGAGAAGAGTTTTATTTTATAGCTAATTAAAAGTTTCTAAAGATGCTGTGGATTTTTTTTGGTGCAAATTAAAATTAATTAGAGTTATTAAGGAGCCATGAAAAGAAGGATTTGAGAAATAGTGAGAAATATTATTTAAACCCTAATGGAATTCAGTGAAACCCACAGGTCTATTACAGGCCCCTGATTTGCCAGGATCACTGCAGGGAATCTAACATTAATAAGCACACTGGCAATTAAATCATTTGTTACTTTGTCTGTAATGTTGTAATGTTTCACTGATACTCTGTCAGAGCTCTTTGTGCAGATCAGAGCTAATCAAAGGTAATCAATTTTCAGCATTTGAGAAATCTGTAAATGATTATACATTCATCAGATCATTTAGTGGAGTGCAAGGAAAGTGCAATGCAATTAATCTTCCTGCATGAGGAGGAATTACCACCACAGAATTCAACAGTTATAATTAATTTCATTGTCTTGCTGTGAATTTTGATTGCTTTTCTTTGGACTGTATAGTACAAATGATGATTCATTGCAAAGTATTTGCAAAGCAAACACACCAGTGTGCTATGCAAATTAAAGTAGCTGTATAACAGATAGGTTTCAAACTTCCTATTTACTCAGGGTTGTTGAGTACTAATTTGCCAAATAATAATTGCTTGTTAACTTTATACACTCTTCCCTTCCATTGAATATCAAGCTTGGTAACCAACATAAATAGAAAGCACGTGCTTTTTAAAAATCTTATAGTATGTACGCAAAATACCAGTTAGCACTTAAACTTCTTGTCTTTACCAAATAACTTCATTTAACATTAAAAATGGTTATTAACCTTTGTAATAACTTGCTACTTATTTTATGTACACAAAATACATAACAGCAACAGATAATTCGAGAAATTTTCTTGTAAGCTGCTTTTTCCATTATTGTCACTCTCAACCTTTAAGAGACTTACTTGAAACATTTGATTTTTAGACTCTATTTGTATATAGAATGTTGCTTGTTTAAAAAATATGTAAATTTTGGGATACAGTAGGGAGTTGCCAGAACACATTTTCAACATTTACAGGCTTCCTATATAATTAATTCCTTTTCAGTTTCCCAATGTTTTGTTCACTTAAAAAGATGCTTATGGAACCAAAAACCAATTCAAAATGATCCAAAGGTTTATCATACATTTTGTGATAAAATGAAATAATTTTTTAATGAAATTAAGGTTAATGAAAAACTTAAAAATTGTACATATCTTTAATGTTAACTGCCAAATGACTCTAATTTTTGTAGTTAAAATGTGGAACACAATTTTTCTTTTGTTTAAATTACTTTGAGAGCTCCAAGTCTCTAATCTTTTCTCTCAAATGAAACACTGAAAATCTTCAAATCAATTTTTTTAATATGTGAAAATACACAGATATGAAATTATAGTTTAATATTCCTTTATCAAGAAGTTGAGCTTTGTACATGAATCCAGTTGAAAACCATGTAAGATGTTACTTGCCCCTCAAACACATTCTGTATGTAATGTTACTGAGGCCTTTGTTGAATGCACACTGAGAAATAAGTCACTTTTCCTGCATGTTAATATTTTAACAAGTGACTACATCTAAATTGGTTCAAACCATTACTTGCTAAAACCAGAAGTGTTATTACTATAAGTCTTTTCTATGATGAAAAGAAAAGAACAAAAACAAAAATTCTTGAATGGGTTAACTGACTAAATTACCACATTCCAAATAATGTGCAATTAAAATGTCACCATATCTTCTTTTTAAAGTCATGGTAAGGTAAATAATACTAGGAAATAGACCAAAATAATACAAGCAGAACAGTAAACTAATGCTGTTTTTTACTTTTTCTGAGAGAATTAAATTATTAAATTGTTCAGAAATCCAAAGAAATAGATAACAAACCACTATTTTGCTGTCAAAATCAATAAAACAAGTACGGTAAATTTTTTTGTAGCATCAAATCTCTTACATGCTTTAAAATATTTGTCTATGTGAAGATGCAATGGATACCTTATTGAAAATTTTGATAAAAAACAAATAGTATGTGGTACCAAAAATTCCTTGTTTGTTAACCTTGTGTACCTATGTTGACCATTTTTTTCCATAGAAACTGTTTCTTTTTAATTTATTCAAGTTACCTCATTTTTATCTTTTCTTGAATGATTTTCTCTTATTGCTGGGATCATAGAATTGCTATTTGACAGTTCTCTCCAGTTTTCACATTTGCTATACCATGCTGATTTCAGACATTGCAGTTGCCTCAAGCAATATTATGTGCTAATTATAAATAATTTAAAATTATTTAAATTTCTGAGCTTAAAAATTTACTTAAGAACTAATCCTTTTAATTGATGCCTTTCATCATAATTTCTTGTTTAAATCTGCAAATATTAATCCATTTGAAATTTTGACTAAATCTATTGACCAAGTCATTTGAAAATGAGAGTTTCTTTGAGTTAGTAGAAGACACAGAGATATAAGTATATAAATACAGTATTATATAAAAATTAAAACAAAGATGGAATAAAAGTTAAACATATAATGCAGCATGTTCTGTATGAGGATCATGGGCTTTGGAGTGGAAAAAGACTTGGTTTAAATCTTTAGCCAACTTCTTTAAAGTGATATGATCTTGGGAAACTTTCCTTATGTAAGATTTTAAGTCTATAAATGGGAATACTAATCTGTTTTTCAGGAACTTATTTTTTGCAAATGTACATTAACATAATTGGCACACAGTAGGCACTGATGGAACGAAAACGGTTATTATGACCTTCAGGATGATGAAAAAGTTAATGTATGAGGTGATGGTGAAGATAGTGGAAGAAAGAGCCCTACCTTTTGGGTTTTATGTATAAATGTAAATCAGTTTTTCCATCTTGTTGCCCTCTTAGTTACAAAAATCAGGCAAAAATAGAATATGTTCATTAAAGAATTTATAAAACATGATTTGGGGTAAGGATATAGATATTTTCAATTTCCATTCATTAGTTTCAAAAAGGTTTTCTTTCCCATTAATACCTTTGAACTCCTTCAAGTTTCCATATCTGTACATTCATCAATTTAGGTGTCTTGTATATCTACTTTTTTTAAGTTTCTGTAAGTCTTTTACTATAGAAACTTATTCATTTGCATTGGGAAAGACAAGTTTGAAATTGTAGGAATATTTCAATAATTTCCATTTGCTTTTTGCCCTTATTTTTTATAATTCAGAATATTATTTATTAGAATTATTAATTTAATTAAGCAATTATTTTTCTAGATAGAATTATAACATCAAAGACATTCAGAAAATTATGGCTTCACCAGAAGTCAATTTGAAAATCCAATCAAAGGTCAATATTATGTTGTCAATATGCAAGCTATTATTTCCTAAACTAGAAAGATTTCTGGAAAGATCAACATTCATGGTATAGTTTTGCCGTAATTCTTGGTTCACTCTTTCTTAAACCTCCTGCAAAGCTTTCTAGTTTGCAAATAAATGAAAAATCTTTGTAAGTGAAAAATAAAATCACTGGTAGTTTCATAAGATAGGAAAAAGTCTTTTCATTTAAATAATTAAAAACTTAAAAAATCTCTTATCTGTCACTTAATTAAAAAATTGATGAGACTTGATGTTTTCTCCAGTGCAAAATTTAGGAAAACTTTTTAACTCAGTAATTATTAACAAAACATTCTATTAAAATTTGTTTCTGCTGGTAATTTTCATGGTCCATCTACTTAGTAACAATTGCTTTTGCCTTTTTTTCTAATTTTTTTTTTAATTCAGAAAATCTAATTTTATTTTCTTAGGTATCCAAGTGGCTTTGAGAAATCTCTTACTACAATGGTTCAGAAAAAACATAAATGAGCCATACATATCATTGATAGATTTTGCAAGTGTTTCTCTGTTTCTTTAAAGTACTAGTCTTAAAAAAAATTATACAAGATGGGGAGCAATATAAAGAATCTATCTGACTTAACAGATATAAAAAAAAGAAAAAATAACTTGATAGGTTCTAGCAATATCATAATTTATGTGAAACATGAAAAAAAAAACACATGCATACATAACACCTTTCCTGTCTAGCTTCATCTGCACTCATTTGTTGTCAAAACAGGTTTCCATATTTAACTTCTTTTTTTGATTATGCCTTTTCCTTTATTTCATGGAATGATACGTTATTATCTCTGAAGTGTAGATTTCTGCCAAGTTCTATGCACTTCAGTGTTAAGAGTATGGCCCACAACTCTGGGAATCTTTGTTGAAGCTGTAGAAATAACATGAATAGTATAAAAGCTTGATGGCATCTGTGGATAGGAAACTCATTAAAGGCCCCAGCCCTCTGTTTTATTTCTAACCACATTTTCCCTGTGGGATTTCAATGTCTTGCAGGATGAAACCAGCAGGACTCATTACTTACAAAACAGTGTTTAGAGTCCTTTCGTGGTGCTGGAATGCTTCTGCCAGTCAGGTAAAGAGACTACGCCTTTATCCTTTTGGGGACAATGCCGGCCAGCTCACAAACTGCTCGGAAAAGTCATGCCTTTGAATGTAACTGCAGGTGTTGCTCCCCAAAGACTGTTGGTTGGTACCCTCCTATGCAACATACAATGGAATAATAGAAAATTCACTTTGGAATTCCAACAAAGTCTTAGAGAAATGGAAATAATAGGAACACAGTTTTGAGACTTCCTTAGTTTTTCCCACGAACTATGAACCATGACTAATACCCTCAGGGCAAAAAACATCCCTTTTTCTTTAATGCATGTATACGATTCAGTGTTTCAGATAAGTAAGTTTTATGACCTCACCAATTTTGTGGCTTCCATTCATTCACTAGAAAATAAATCTAAACAAGAGGAGAAAACCATGTTATGGGTAGAACTTTAAAGACGCATCTTAATAAATAATCAATATATTTGAATAAGAAGTATGACAATAGTTTTTTCTCCCCTTTACTTAAACTTAGTTCCCTAAATCAAATTAGTATAGTTCTGACTGAATTGCCTGTCTCTCTTTGGCAATGTGGCTAGTAGCATTTTGGAAATATTCTTAGAACTTGTAAAATTCCTGCAAGAATAATAAGGATCTTGCCATTGTGGAATCAAAGACATTCAATCACTTAAAGTAGTACTATAGGCTTGTCAAGTGGAATTGCTTTTACAGATTTGCTGAATAACTCATCCATAATGGCTGAAAATTTCAGCCATTTTGTTAAAACACCCAAGGCAGAAGAGATTAGCGTGCACCGCAGAATAGCACATGTATAAGGATGAGGACGTTTAGGCCACGCCTGCACTGTAAAGCTCCCCTTAAACACCCCAACTCCCTCATTACATAATGGAAAACAACGCGAGCTCTCTAAAAAAATGAAGTGTGGGTTGCCTTTTGCAAGCTGATGAGACTTCAATAGCATTTAAACTTGGTAAAATATATTTCTAAACAAAGTTTCTATCTTTCCAGATGAGAAGGTCATGTAGAATTTGACTGGAGGGATTTTTAAAAAACAATTAAATGTGGCAACTATACAGAAGTTAAACAGTGAGAAAGTGCTAACCTGGTTGTGGAAGAATTAATATCAATTAGATTCCTATTAATAATAATGGGATAAGCTGACAACAAACATCTGGGTTGTTAAAATGAGGACCCATTAAGCTCTTCCCTTTAAACACATGTTTGACAATGGAGACATGAATATTATTTATCAATGGGTAAGTTTTAACTTGCAGATTTCTGGCATTTGTTTTCACATTACATCTTAATTCTGAAAAAGAAATTTGGAAATAAATTGCCGTTTTAAAGATTGTTCCTTAAGCCTCTTGTGTTATGTAGACGTTATTGTGAAAGTAGGTTCTGGGGGCGAAAAGCATAGTTTTAAATGTCATGCTCACCTTTCATTTTCACCTCTCATTTTCTATGTGGAAAATGACATGAATACAATTCTTGATTTTGTACGAAGGGTCAAATGGACTTCATGAGAATAAATATTTCTTCTCCACCTATACTCTGAAGTTTGGGGATCTATATTTAGTTTGAGTTGTATATAACATTCAGTAGGATAAAAATATGTATCCTCAGTTTGAATTTAAATTCATCTGCTCGTTACCTTGTTAAACAATAAAAAGGAAAAATATTCCCCAGAAAAGATGTTTAAATACCAGTATGTAAACAATGATGCTATCTTATAATTTGAATGAAATGTTCATGGAAGGAAGAGTAGATTAATATCTTAATAATATCTTATAAATAAATGCAATGGAAGGGTATTTTCTATCAAAAGAAAGGTGATAATTTAATAGATGTAATTCATAGTCTTTTAAAATTAATGCACTTGGAATAGAATACATAGAAGTCATTTAGCTTCTCTGTTCCAAGAATCTCAAGAGTCAATGCACATGCAGGTTAAAAAGTTGTCAGAAGAATAATAGCTCAATCAACAATGTCTTTTGGTTTGCACTATTTGCTTAGCTTTTGCCGGAGGTCAGCTGCACTACCAGGAATCCAAACTTTAATTCTAACACTCTTTCTGCAACACTCCTAATTCTCCAAAGTTGCCTAACAGAGTATATTAGAAAGTTTCTCTTACACATAAAATGATTTAGAAAAAAATCAACTAATGAACTCATGAGCCATTCGATAGTGAAAGCAGTATTCAGTTGTCATGTTTTAAATATGCTAGTAATTGCTGCTTCTTTTTTGAAATCATACTGAGTTCTTCTCTATTAGGCTTTCCCATTCCAGTTAGCTGAGCTTAGGGTTTTAGAAGGAGCCAAATAAATTACAACTTCCCTTCTCCCAAGTTCAGAATCAGTTAAAAGATACATATTCAAATTAGCTGGATAGAGCTCAAAAGGCCATTTTTATTACTAGTAAATGGTGGAAAATAGGATATGACTCATAGGTCAGTTACTTAAAAAGTTGCTTCATCAATAATCCTTGCCCAGGTGGTGCCACATATCTGTAGGCCTCCCCTACCAGGGCTTGGTCTCTTTACTAGCACGAGTGTTGGCCTAGATACTTTGTCTGCTGTCAGACAGACCTGAAGGAGAAAAATGCTGAGCCTTCCTGATTACATCTTCAGAGAAGTTGCTCCCTCTCTCCTGGGACTGGGAGGAAAGGCTGACGGTTTCCTTGGACTTTTCTCCTGTTAGGAAATAGAGAGAGCACTTCCTTTTCTCTAAGGAAACAAGAGGCATGGGTGGGGAACAACTTTTGGGAGAATCTCCTGGTTCTGGTACTGAATTGAAAAGTCTCATTTATTTGCTTCCCCAGTCTACCTCAACTGTATTTTTCTTATATCTGCTCTTCTCTTCACATGTGTATTTCATTTTAACTTGCCTAGATTATTTTATCATGTAGTTATTTAGGGACTAGAGAGGAGGATTACATTATTTTTCATGTGTATATATATCTGCATATAGCTTTCTATACCTCAGCTCATGGTGCAGATTTCTATATGAGAATGTGCTAGCCAGACACTGTAGCTAAAAGAGGTTTAATAGTAAGATTAATGAATTTTAGAAGAGCTAAAGGAGATAGGTGCCTATATTTATAGCTCAGTGAATCATTATAAGCCTCTCCCTTATTTCATGTTTGTAGGCTCTTCCTAGTTTGTATTCTCATTGGTGAGCGAGTGACTCTTGCACCAAGTAAAATTGAAATCTGTTCTTCACACATAAGGAGGACCTGTTACTGCCATTTAATGACATCCTAGGGCTAGGAGTTGTTAGCAGTGTAGATCCCTGAAGTCCTGCAGCAGAGCCTACACTTCACAGGTGACTCAGGGGCATGCTAATATTTGAGAAGCACTGCTTTAGGAAAGTATTACAGTCTCCCAATTCATCAGCTGGTTGAGGAGACTCTGCCCTTACTGTAGTGAGTCTCTTTTACTCAAACTGTTTGTGGAGCTGTGGAGTGGTGGGACCTCATTGTCCTGTTCTCACAGTTACCCAGAGTTTTTTAGACTAGTAGCTGGAACTGTGTGTGGCTGGTCAGGCCCTGCAAAAGGTCCATGACCTTGAGCAGCACCCAGATTTATTCAAACAATATAGACTGTGGACTCAGACCTGGGTTGGAGTCCCAGCTTTGCCATTTCCCAGAACTGGCAAGTTACTTGGCCTCTCTTAGCCTTAGAGTCTTGCATGTGAAAATGGAAAAATGATACCTTTAGATTTATTGTGAAGATTATATTAATAGCTGTATGGTAAGTGCATGATATTCAGTAGAGAAACAACACATTTTAGTTCCTGTCCTCTTCATTTAAAAAAAATGTAGGCTATCCTTATTTGTTTTAATAACATCAGATTTAATATCCTAATTCTATACCAGCCAGTGTGAGAGATGTGCAGGGATGGGGGTTTGCTCCTGCCTACATGAGGCCACTTCTCTTCATGGCTAAGCAATGGCACTATGTTCTATTCAGCTGCTCTAGCACAAATCTCTCTTGTGTACTGCTCACTTACTATTCTTCAAACTCAACTATTACAATTAAATGGTAACTCTTACTATTCTCATATTCATAAGTGATAAAGGCACAATTAAGTTATAGAAGCTACCTAAGGTAATCAGCTTCTAAGTGTCCAAGATTAGATGTAAACCCTGTGTACTTCTTCCAGAAGGCCCTATCATTTAGAAATATGTTAGATATGGAGTTGGAAAGATTCAGTTGCTTTTTTTAATGTTGTTTCTGTCCCAAACCTGTGAGGAAACACAGAAATATTTGTAGAAGAGGCCAAGCCTCAGATCTTGACCTTATTTATCTAGGTAATAGTCACAACCTTGTATCAGGTGGTAGTAATTTCTTACACCATAAAGTTAAATCACTTCATCCTTCTTATCCTCTTGGGAAATAAGCAGTCCTGGTTTTACACAGACTACTTTTGAGAACTTTGGCTAAATTGTCAATGACTATAGAGGAGGAGCTGGGTCAACTGCCTCCCTGGCTTTCCTTTGTAGTCAATAGGAGGCCCATTTACCAATGCCTATTTACTGCTACATAAAGAACAAAACTTAATGCAACATCAAGTTACTTTTTCAACCTCTTTAAGACTATTATAGACATAACATTTATGACTTATAATATACTTTAATGTCTTGAAAGTTTCAAAACTATATTCAAGGTGTTATTGGTATTATTTTAAACAAGTACCTAAAAATGCTCATTGCTTTTATTATTGTGTCATTCATTCATTCAACAGATGTATATTTTGCATCTTCCTAGGAACTGAGCCTAATCATAAGCACTGAGAATACAGCACTCAACAAGATGGACAAGATGCCTGCTTCCATGGAGCCTGTATTCCAGTCAGAGGAGACAAAACTCATGCTCTATAGGTAAAGCCTGTGATGATCCATTTTATCAGTCTTGATCACTTTTATCCAATGATGAGAAAAAAAGACATAGAACATTTAGGTTAATGAAATGCAACCATTTTTAAACAACATGAACAAAACCAATTAATACTAGCTTTTACTAAACCCAATTTAGTAGGTATATGCTTTAGCATATTCAGAGTTTTAGAAAACCTTAAGTGATAATAATAACTTAGCTCAACAATATTATATTTGCACCTGCATGTAAGGTAAATCAATATCTAAATAGATGAAGTTAAATTTTTAGAAATATATGTATATCATATAATGTCCAAATATAATATGCAACATGAAAATGTCTATCTAGCCATCCACTTATTTATCTTCCGACATATATAGTATCTAATAACTTTACTATTTTTGATACAACTGACTTTTTTGTCAGGTGGTATACTTAATTGATCAAATGAACATTTTAATCACTGATACTTCAATAACAACAAATGTGCCTTGAAGGTTTCCAGGTTAGAAAAGATAGTGTTGCATATCACCTGAAGAAGGTGCTCACAGTTTTACTTTTCACCCAAGACCCTTAAATTTTCTATTTTAAACATTTCATTCCCCCATTTCTGACATTGAATTCATCATTCATGTCTGTGACATGTTTTCATATTATCATTAATACTGATGTCAGTATGAAACAGTAATAAGGATGGAAACATCTGTTGTTTACTCTGAAATGATTAGCTTCCGTATATAATAATAAAAATTTACCCTATTACAATAATGTTTAAAAAAAAAAAACCCTGCAAACATTTTGGACTTTGGTGATACCTTTAAAAGGGCAATATAAAACTAAAAGAAAAAGTATGTAAAATTTGCCCTCAATTTGCTTAATCCCTGTAAAATCTAGAATGAGTGGGAATAAAGTTCATGCCAGATAATGTTTACATTAAGGAAAGTCTATTAAATATATGCATAGGCCTGCTGGTATTTAACTTTACTGAGGCTCTAAAACTATAGGACCAAAGTGATCAAATCACCTAGATCTCTGGTGAGGAAGGCCTGTTTTTTCTTTTCTAAGTTGTTTGGTTGTTTCGTTGGCGACATTTAAGGACAAGGCACAGTTGGCTGATAATACTGCTGACTTTAGGCTGAAATGGAAACATCTGGAGGAATCACATTTCTTTTCCAGGCTAACCTTTATTTCTCCTTTGAATTTCTGCTCAGGCATCATTTTCTATAGCAGGCATTCTCTAAATTCCTAGTTTAGGCTAAATGATCTTCGTTGAAACTCACAGTACTCAGTGGATACCCCTAATAGACCTCATCACAAGATTCTATTTGAACCATCTCATATATGAAAATCCTTCCTAGTGGACCATAAGCAAAAACCCAGCCTTATTCACCTTTGTATCATTGGTACCAAATTCAGCAATGTGTTGCCTGTTCATGGATAAGGGGCCAACATTGAACAAAACAACATGTGTTAGAACATTGAATCAGGCAATGTGTTAGGTAGGCTCAGGATGAACAAGATATTTTTTTCCTCTAACATCTAATGTGGTAATTGAGACATTAAAAATGCTACCATGAGAGTGTATATGGGCTGTAGTGGGGAATGTAAAAAAAAAAAAGAATTTAATCAGTCCGAGGGAAAGAGAATGTCAAGGAAATCTTATGGGAGAATTAACCTAAGAAACAAGTATTAAAAGATGAAAAGGTCCATACTGGTTGCCTTAAGAGTAAGAGAGCAAGTCAATATTGGTAAACTGCAGAGTTAAATCTATCTTGAGTTTAGTATTTTAAAGGTAGAAGATGGTGTTGGAAAAGTAGATAGGCATTAAAACAGAGTGAATATAATTTGAAATGCCAAAAACTTAGTTTTTTTAACATGTAAAAAAGAGAAAATATTGAAAAATTTCAAACAGTGAGTGAAATAGTAAGATTTAGTAAGATTGATACAGTAAGATTTAAATTTGAGAGTAATAAGCCATGGGAGTGTGAGGGAAGGGGGATTATGGGGGTGCATAGGAGGCAAGGAAAAGTGAGGAGAATACTAAGCTAGTATGAAGAGAAGGGTTGGGGATAGATGAGAAACATACTGAGTAGGTAAAATTAAGAGAATTTGGTGAATTTAAGGATGAGGTAACTGGCAAAATGAATTTATTTTTTGTCTGGATTGGCCCATGGGTGTATGAAAGTAGCATTCACTAGAAAAAAGCAGTACGTGAGGATAAGGACCTGAGCCCAGTTTGGGCCCAGGTGTGCTTGGTGAGTCTGGCTGACAAGAAAGAGAGCCAATGGATGGGTATCTGGGCCTGGAGTTAAGGGTACATTCTGTGATAATAATGTAGATTTGGCATTTGTCATGCTGGTTGAAGCTGTGGGTATCATGATGGACACTGATATTTTGCATAAATGTCAGTGGGATCCCTGTTGCATTTGCTGTTTTCTGACCTGCATTCTCACTATAGCTTCTTATGGTTTTGTATCTGGTGACCTGAACCTGTGGAGGGCTGCCCTCAGACTGTGGCTGTTTGGTCCACAGGCTCTGAGAGCTGAAAGTGATGTGTTATTTCCCATCACAGACCTTAGCCAGTGATCAAGCGATGTGAGAAGAATGGCCAACTCTCTTGTTTCCAGTTGGAGCAAACTCTGAGGTGTAATTTACCCCACATTTCACCGTTTTTTGGTTTGACCCCATTCCCTACTCTCTGACTCTTCTCCCTGGGAAGCACTTCTTTAATGAGTCACTTGCACAACAATTCTTGTGTCTGAGCCATGCTGTGAATGAGATCAGCCCAAGTTCGGTATTTAAAAATACCAAAGAAAACTATCGAAGAAAGAATCTCAGAGTATGGCCAGTTAAGACCAAGTGCTGGAAACAGCCAAAGTGCGCATCAGTGGATGAATGGATCAAAAAACTTTGGTACATTTACAAAATGGAATACTACACAGCAGAAAGAAAGAAGGAACTCCTACCCTTGGGACGACATGGATGGAACTGAAGAGTATTATGCTTAGTGAAATAAACCAGTCAGCGAAAGGCAAATACCATATGATCTCACCCATTACAGGACAATAATGAACGAAACAAACAAGAAAGCAAAACAGAACCAGATACATGAATACAATGAATACATGAATACAGTGGGTAGAGGGGAGGGGGATGGGGGAAGGAGGAGGCAAAGGGGGCAGTTTGGTCAGGGAACTGGCATGGAGGAACCATGGGCATGGACAACAAGTGGGATTAACTTTGGTGGGGAGTGGGTGGGTAGGGAAGGGGACAGAGGGGAGGAAAAGGAATGGATGCAATACAACAACCATTTAAAAAAAAAAAAAAAATGTAGGCTGTGAGATCCATTATCTGGAATCCCAAGGTTACAGTAGAACCGCCTTAGGGGTTGAAACCTGTCCTGTCAGATCGGGTGGTTCCTCACCCCTCACTTTCCTTCTGGCTGCTAAGTGTGAGGAGATGAGTGATTATTTGATGCAGCATCACAATGACACTGTTAACAAGGATACTGATAGCATGTTCTGGCTGTAGTGAGGAAATTAGTCCTAGACTAGGCCTAAGTGGATATTGTCGATTAGTTTGTTAGGAAAGAATAAAGATATAATACTTGTAGTATGGGGAGTTGCTGTCATTTTTCTTCTTTCAGTATTATCTGGTGACATCTTTCCATGTGAAGAAATATAGATCTACTTCATTATTTATATAATTACTGGATTGCATATTGTTATATATATATATGATGTATATGAATTATGGCTAAATAAATAACTAGCTTTTCATAGATGGGTGTCTTGGTATTTTGTGCTGTTGTATTAGGAATAGTGCTGTGATGAACAACTGTGGACACACATCTCATTTTATGTAGTTGAGTATCTTCCAAGAGAGAATTTCCTCAAGTGGGATTTGTTAGTTCAAGGGTGTATGTGTTATATATTTCGACACATGTGGGATATACTTATTACATTGGCATACATATGCATGTGTATAACTTATAACTCTGTTTTCTCAGTACTCAGTATCATCTTTATTATAAGCCCCCATTTCTACCTGATAACGGAAAATATTGCCCAGGCAATTTCAGGTTAAATTAGGCCAATAAACTCACCTTACATTTAGTTAATACAAGTTAAAAATCAGCTATGTGGAGGTTTAAATTTTTAGCTTTGATTCTCTCACATTGTATCCTTTCCAAGGTCACTTTTAAGTTCCAGTGCTGTATGAAACTGCCGTCAACAGCAGAGAGGGAGAGGTTACTTCCTGCTATGGCTCTGAGTTGGTTTTGTCCTGGACTTTTTCTAGAGGTGACTCAGGAAGCCTGTCCCTTGGCACAAATGGTATCCCATGTTTCTTCAGTGATGACTCATCTGTGGTTTTATTGGAACCCCCGCTTGGATTTTTTTGTCCAACTGATTTCTCTGAGACGCAGCCATGCTGTTCTTAGGTTTCTAGTTGAAACCATAGCTAGTTCTGTGTCCTTTCATCCTGGCCAGGATGACTGATACTCTCTCTCAGCGAATCTTCACATCCCACTTCATACAAGGGAACTTTGGATTCCCTTCCACACCAATTAGGGGATACAAAAAGCTTCAGGAAATATAGGAAGTCTTAACAATTTTGCTCTTATAGACCTTTTTGCTTAATCTTCATGAGAAAAGAGGTAAGGTCACTTAGTAATTCTGAAAAGAATGAGTTTGAGCTTGAGGAGAAGAAAATTTTAAACAACTGTTAAGGAGACAGAGTGAACCATAAAGAAGAATATCACTATGCAAAGCATATTATACCTCCCAGACCATAAATTTACAGTGGAAAACTGGGTCTAGGTGTGACATTTTCTCCACAGTTGCTCAGTGATAATGAGGGTTGAAGATGGGAGAAACTGGAGGAACATGTGACTGGAAGCTTAAGGATGTGACAAGTCATGGGAATAAAAGAATAGATGAGCTGAGAAGGTGATAGGTGAGTTCAGGAAAGAAGATCATGGTTTCTAATAGTTTAAAGCTAGAAAATTTTGGGATAATAAAACATTTTTGGAGAGGAGGGTTGGTAAAGAAGTGAAACCCACTGACCTGAGGGAGCCAAACCCCTGTGAGAGCAAGGTTTTGTGTGGAAATTGAAGGCAGTCAAATGAAGGTTGAACATGGGGGGAAGAGGAAGACCAAGAGCCAGGTTCTGAAGTGCTCAAAACATGTTGGGAAGTGGTGGGGAGTTAACTAGAATGGAAGATGGATAATGTGAATGACAACAGCAAGGGGAAGTCAATATGATATACTAAAGGGCAAAAACCAGAAGGAAACAATTACTGGCCTATAAATGAAAATAGGAGTCTGGTATACAATCCCTCCATTCTGCTTCCCTAACCCCATACATACAAGACATATAGATGGGGAGAACCAGATTTCAGTTAGGGCAAAGAGGTGGAGGGGGTTCAGTAGGCAGCTGTCTTAGTGGGAAGAGCCAAACAATGAGAGAGGACAGCAAAAATCAGTGAGTAGCTAGGCTTGCATTTTGGATGATAGGCAAAGCAGACTGATTTGAGGATGGTGACCAAAGGGAAATTGCAAGTACAAGAGACACAAGCAACAGAAATGGCCCAAAGTGAGAATCACAGATTGACAATACAACATGTGCCAGCGAGCCCATGGCTGACATTATCAAGTAAGATGAATCAGAGAATTGAACTGGATTGAGAAGGAGTTGACTGTTCTTAATTTTTGGAAGGGAACTTGCATACACAGCTGTTTGCTTTATTTGGCTGAGCCCTTGAAAGTTGGAGACCTCTTCATGTCCTGTCTTTGGCTTGGTCAGCAGAGGTCTACTTGGATTTCCAAATACAATCTTGATTAAAATATATTTTGAGGATTAAATACAGAGTTAATTGTTGGGAGCAGCTGTGAATACACTTAACATGTTAAGTAAAAAGTAGAATTTACTTACAGGATAACACGGTTGAAATTCTAATGTGAACCTAGGTAAAACCTAGCCAAAAGTAGTTAAGCTTCTTGGGTTGTGTAGTAGAATTAGCAAAAATATTAGTAAAATTTTTGAGAGTCATTCTTCCTGAAGCAGATGCTAAGAGTAAGGTGAACACCCTGCAAAACACATTGCAAAATTTGAGTAACTCCATTTGGATTCTGTTATTCTTGTTGTTTGTTAATGATAATAACAAAAATTCAACTCCAAATCTTGTTAAAAATGAGTTAAAATAAATAGCGAAGATAAAAAGAAATAACAGTATGCTCGTTATTTTCTTGCTACCATTCCCATCTCTTCAACAGTGTAGAAATAATACCAGGCAGGTATAGGTGCTATTGTATGTTATGGCCCTGCCCTACAAGGGCGCAGCTAAAGATCTCAGCCTTGAGTTGGGTCCTGGCTCTGCGTTTTTATTCTGTCTTTAATCAGTCATTTCCTGTTTGGTGTAAGTTAACAGTTCCTTTAGCGATTCTTTTTCCCTCTGATTCATCTTACTTGATAATGTCAGCCATGGGCTCGCTGGCACATGTTGTATTGTCAATCTGTGATTCTCACTTTGGGCCATTTCTGTTGCTTGTGTCTCTTGTACTTGCAATTTCCCTTTGGTCACCATCCTCTATTTTAGGAGAACTCAGTCCACGTGCAGAGAAATATTATAGGTTAATCTCAGCAGGATGTGTGAGAAAGAGACCTTGGAAACAGGATGAAACTTGGAGTGTCATAATTCTATTTGTAGAGACTTGATCCTTGCTTACATGGGCTGATCACAGTTGCTGGAAAAAAAAATAACTCTGTGATATTTTCATGGATTCAGCCATATGGCACCACCCTACCTGAACTATCATTCTGTTTTCCCTTACAGACACTGAAGAATGCAATATGGACATCCTGTCTAACAACACAGTATACAAACTCTTTACCTAATGTTGCAGATGGGTTTCATATATCCAAGGGGCTGTTTATTAATGTGGATATTTTTTTTCTTTCACTTATTTACATATTGCTCAGAAGCCTGCCTACAACATAGAAACAATTTGCATGCATCTTGTTTCTTCACTGTAAAGCACACTCCTACACAATAGGGCACATCATTTCAGAGAGAGGCAGGTCATTTTGGGGTCTCCATGTCTCCGTTTTGTGAGGGCCATGCCATTATAGCACTGTATGCAAATCACTTTCTACAATTTACCTAGAGTTTGAGCAAATACAAAGAGGTGCTTAAATGCTTGGAAATAGTAGGATGTGATAGAGAAGCAGGACCTGAAGGGTGTAGGTAGAAGGAACTCAGACTTTAGAATAAGATGAACTAAAAAATATTCCTGGCTTTAGTATTTATCACCTGTGCAGCCTTGGAGAATATTTAACCTCTATTCACCTGGTTCCTCATCCATAAAACAGGAAAAATGGCATGTCATGTAAAGTTGTCAGGATTGAATCTTATGTATGCATGATTTAAAATGGTGGTGGAAATGGCATTATTAAAAATAGCATTCAAAGTTATTTAAGAATTATTATTATTTATGTTTTCTCAAGATATGAGTACTAAAGCCCCATGGAAATAAAGATAATTATCTTTAGTTATTTGCCTTCACTCCACAGAAGTCCTTTTTTTAAAAAATATTTATTCATTACTTTTAGAAAGAAGGGCATGAAGGGAGGAAGAAAGGGAGAGAAATATCAATGTATGGTTGCCTTTCACCTGCTTCCAGCTATAGACCTGGCTGGAAACCTGGCTGGGGACCTGGCTGGGAATCAAACCAGTGACCTTTGGGCTTGCAGACCAGCACCTTCCCCCTGAGCCACCAACTGGGGTTTACAGAAGTTCTTGACAGGCAGATTCCCAGTTCCTGAGCAAGTGCCTAGCAAATAGAAAATGCTCAATCTGTGTTTGTTTAACTATAAAATTGACTCGCTTATGTGAAAAACACTTAATGTGCCTAAACAGATATTCATATTTAGGGAGATAAAAATCAAAATTTTATAGACAAACTCAAGCTAGAAACAACTGAATCTAAAAACAAAACCAAAAACAAACTAAGCAAACAGCTAGAACAAGAACAGAATCATAGATATGGAGGGTTATCAGCTGGAAGGGGATGGGGAGAAAGGGGGAAAAGGTATATGGATTAAAAAGCATATTTGTATAGAATAGATGGGGGTTGGGGATGTTAAGAATAGTATAGGAAATGAAGAAGCCAATGAATTAAATCCACAACTCATGGACATGAACTGAGGTTGAGGGGTTGCTGAAGGGAAGAAAGGTACTGGGCAGAGGGAGCCACAGGGGAAAAATTAGGATAATTGTAATGGCATAGTCAATAAAATACACCTAAAAATTATAGACAATCAATGGATACTTTTCTGGCAGGAAAAGAAATTAAATATGAAAAGAAATGTAGAATTTTTCACTCTTGACTTGTCTCAAGCTCTTTTGATTTAGAAGTGGAAATCTGATACTTTGGGGAAAACAAAAGTATAGAAACATCATTCAGTGAATTTCTTCATTTTTATATGCTATCTTTCTTTAATAGAATGCTGGCCTTCTTTAGAACAGGAATTTTATCTCTTTTATTTTCTGATAAAAACCTCCTTAGTGCCTAAAACAGTGTCTTGAACATAGTTGCTCAATAACTATTGAATAGGTATTCATCCCTTTGAGTCTACTAACTGGAAAAAGTTTATAACAACAGATTTCTCTTCCTCTTTAACCCTAGAGCTAAGAAATGCACAGTCCTTACATTCAGAATGTTTTTAAAATCTAGTATTTATTTATATTAAAAAACATTTCTTCTTTTACTATTAATTTCTACTTCTTTCTCTGATTAAGCAGTTATTCAAAAGGATAAGCATAGTTTTCCTTTATACCTAACTTTGTTTCAATCAAAATTCTTAAATTTGGCTATCCGTAGCAACCAAGTGAGTGTGCCTTTTGTTTTGTTTTGCTTTGCTTTGCTTTGTCTCTGTAGACTCTGTCATGGTATTCCTGTGTGGAGCAGACCTTAGCTAGTACTGCAAGCATTGTAGGGAAAATGTATATTAACTATTTCCTTAGGACTTATTATTTATTTAGTTTTTGTTTCTACCAGATAAAACTTCCAGATGGATAATATAGCATATCCATGCTATCTCATGGCACATTGAAACACTTTGCAAGCTGGAGCACAGCTATCTGACCATGTAACTGTCAACAATATAACTGAGTATATACACCTTATGCCTGGATCCTCTAATTTGCATGTTTTATTCTGACACATTCAGAAAGCCTACAGTCTGAATTCTTCCATTTATGTTCACTTAGAAGTTAATGAAAATTTAAAATATACTGAACTCCAGTAGCTATTAGGGAAATGCAAATCAAAACTGCATGACATACCACCTCACACATGTTAGAATGACTATTATCAACAAGATAAGTAAAAACAATTGTTGGAGAGGCTGTGGAGGAAAAGAAACCCTCATTCACTGCTGGTGGGAATAAAAATTGGTACAGCCACTATGGGAAACAGTCTGATGGTTCCTCAAAAAATTAAGAATAGAGTTACTATATGACCACACAATCCTTCTTCTGGGTATCTACCCAAAAAAATCTCAGAAGCATTTATTTGCAAAGATATACAAGTATGCACCACTAAATTTACTGCAGCATTATTCACAATAGCCAAGACATGGGGACAACCAAAGTATCCTTTGGTAGGTGATTGGATAAAGAAGACGTGGTACATATATACTATGGAATACTACTCAGCCATAAGAGAAGATGAAAAACTGCCTTTTGTGACAACATGGGTGGGCCTTGAGAATAATATTACGCCAGGTGAAATAAGTGTGTCAGAAAAAGCAAAGAACCATATGATTTCACTCATATGTGGGATATAAAACTGAAATTTATAGACACCTACAATTGTGTGGTGGTTACTAGAGGGTAGAGAGTAGGAGTAGTGAAGGGTGAAAGGGCCCAAATATATGCTGATGGAAGATAATTTGTGCAGTGGACACACAAGACAATATACATATCATCTATCATAGAAATGTACACTTGAAATCTATGTGATATTAACCAATGTCACCCTAGTACACATTATTAAATATTTCTCACTTAGTAAGAAATAAAATATGTCAATTTCTAATAAGACTTGGATAAGAACCAATAAACAAAGTCATAGATTATTTCCAAAGCCAAATCATATCTTATACTGGAACTAGAGTATAAGTTGGAATCAGTCAAATTTCTTGCTCTTCTTAAATTCTTCATATAGTAAATTTTCCTAGAAGCATCACTGGCCACAAACTGAGATGTCACACACACTAGGAGGGACTTGGCAATGGAACTAAAAAATCAATTCTTCATCCCTTAGGCCATTTTTTGGTTGTATGATGTTGCATCAACTGTTTCACCTTTGGGCCCCTGATTACTCATAGAAGGAAGAGTTTAAATCAGACAATTTTGAAATCCTTTATATCGCTAGGATTTTTATGACCTAGAAACCAGATAGGTCAAACCCTAAGTTATTGAAATATCAATACAAAGATATGTGAAATAAAGTCTTTTTGCCACAATTAGACCTTTAAGTAACAGCAAAGACTCCTTAGCCTTCCTTCCTTACATTTATATGACAAAATACTGTGTCAGTGATAGCACCCATCCTAGATGATATCATTCATCACCAATACACTTTAAAATCTTTGAGGAGTCAAAGGAGCATTTGGAATTGATCTTTATGTTGTGAGGAAAAATCAACTCTGATAGAAAAGGATCCAAGGTCTGAGTTGGTATGCTCTGGAAAATAGTAAATATTTTTTTTTAAAGCCAGCTATAGCAAACATAACAGTAATTTATGGATCATGATAGCACTTAGGCATGTGTGTGGCTAATCTATATATTCTAACATGTTGACAACAGAGCAATAATGATGTTGAATTCAAACAATCTTTTTATGGCAAGCAATATGTGAGAAATATTTTTGATAGATCCATCATGTTTTTGTGTTCCAGGATTATCTTGCAAACACAGGCTTGAATTCTTCCTAAATGCACAGTCCTTGATTTGCACTGATAGAATATTATGACTTCCTTTGTCTTCTGTTTTGTGATTTTGCCAGTAGTTGAAACAAGAAGAACAAAAGAGTGTACATGAATAGAATTGAGCAATACAGAAGGTGTAAAGATACTGAAAGCTGACAAAAAAAGGAACACTAATGAACCAAAAAATTTGGTTTAATTTCTTGTTAGAGATTTCTATATCTCTGTATCTTTTGTTTTCCTTTAAAAAGGACAAATAGTTTATTCAAAAAGAATTAATTTCTTCACTTACATTTAGTTTATTTAAATTTAGATAGAATTTATGTAACACACCTAAAAGACAAAGGTAAAATGATACTTGTCTTTGTGAGAAGGTCCTACATAAAAATAATGGGACCTCAAATTACATGTTCATTGTTTAAACTGTTCATTGACGTATTTACAAACACTTTATGTACAATGTGATTTTTTTTTTGCTTTAATCTTTATCGTTGGAAACCTTTAGCAGAAAATCAATTACTACATCAAAATGATCTTTCACAGGGAATATATTAAATAATGTCAAAACTTTGTACAGTGATAGATGGTTACTAGATTTATCGCCATATATATATGTTATATATGTATGTATATATATATCTTACAAAAGGATAAATATGTGTATATATATACTATAGTATAGTGTGTGTATATACACATATATATGTGTGTATACATATATATATATATATATATATATATAATCACAATGTTGTACACCTGAAACTAATGTAATATTGTATGTAACTATACTAAAATATGATTTTTCAGAAATGAAAAATAATTTGCTCTAGAAATCCAGGCACTGTTATTTAGGGGACTTAAGAAGCCATCCCCAAGGCCTTGCTCACCTTCAAGCACCACATTGCCTCCTGGTCTCCATCAATTGGGAACTCATTTCATTTCCCTTGAGCTCTCTATCTGCCAATTTTCTCGATGAAGTACTCCTTTCTGCAGGACTAATGCTCTAGACCTTCCTCCTTCTATCAGTCTATTAGTTTAGATACAGATATATTAATGCGTACTAAAGTGTGAATAGCTTTAGTTCTAATATAATTTGCATTTTAATGCTATTTTTCAATGGAAAGGGATGCTTTGTTGGTGGGTTTACTTGACTCCCACCCTCATCCCACTGTTTACTCTGCCTGAAACTTCTTATCCTGCCAATGAAAGACCTTATTTGGTTCCTTTGAATTTTTATGTCTGTTGAAAATGATTTATTTCTTTACAAAAAGTACTTTTTGGGAACCATTATATGTTTTTAAAAATAAATTTTATTGGCTTTGCTATTACAGTTGTCCCAATTTTTCTCCCTTTGCCCCCATCCACCCAGTACCATTTTATGTTTTTACTTCTGAGTTTTGTATTAGGCATTACTCTCTGCCTACATTAGAGCCCACAGTTATGCGACCTCAGTAAAAGCACTTGAGTCATTTGTTCCTGGGCACAGAGGGTCAACAGACTTCACTTGCCAGATAGAACACCTCCTCACCCTCCTTTGCGCGGGATCACTGTTCCAAAGGAGGGGAGGGGGCCGCAGAGTCACAACACCGGTTTCTGCCTTTGTTGCTCTCACTTCAGCTAATTTTCTTAGTCTGTCTCCACTACTTGCTCACTTTGACAGAAATAATGGGACTGTCTTCATCTACTGTGTTTCTCAGTGTCTCAGAGGACATTAATGGTCACTTCCAGGTGCCTCTTCTGCTAGTCTTTGGGGTAATGTCTCTTTTCGTCCATCAAGAAAATGTCTTCTGGGGAATCCAATACGGCTGTAGGGTAGCTGGTAGCTCCGTCCACTTGCTCCCAGGCATGGACTAGTCTTGCAGCTAAACCAGAGCAATCAACTCGAAATCCCAGCTGATAGTGAGAGTATGTGCGAGTATGTATGCAGATGAGCGTGTGAGCGCGCAGGGCATGTGCATGAGTGGGCAGGAGCCTGCTGCCTGCGGGGCGCTCGGCAGTGGGAGGCCCACACTCTTCTAGTGGAGAAGCTGCCGTCGCCACCGCCCTACCTGGCACTCCTGGCTGGGCAGACTTGAGGTTGGAGCCATTTTGAGAAATTAAAATATCCTCCTTGGGAAAAAAGCTTCCAGAATGCCTGCTTCTTGAGGCCCAGCTGTGTTGCTGTGTCCTCTGCCCAGGGGCCCGGCTGCGCAGCCGGCTGCTGCCAGGACTCCGCAGCCAGGCTCTGGGGACTGCAAGGCTGTGGGGAAGAAGCTCCTACCTCCCTAAACCCTGGCACCTTGACTGCAACTGCAAGTGGGAGAGAATAGGACTGGGCAGGCTGTGGGTTGGCTCAGGAGCCGGGAGCTGCAGGGGTGGGGACAGCCTGAGCACTGCTGGCTACAGAAGCAGCGTGGGGGAGCAGGCTCCTGAGGCTGGGGGTCATTGGAGGCCTCATCGCCACCGCCCCATGTTCTAGTATCCCTGCAGGACTCTCCCCTGCACCTTCCGGAGAGAACTTCACCCAACACTGTCGGAGGCTGTGATCAGCCCTGACTAAGACAGACTTCGTTTGTTTTGGGGAGCGGGAGCCCATGGAAAACAGGGACCCAGGGCTCCATGCTGCAGAGAGGGGGCCACACAGAAACTCTTAAAAGAGGAGCTGAAATGAGACTCCAGCCTCTCCTCTGCTCGCCTGTGCAAGTGTGCACTGCTGCTCTGACAACAAAGAGCTCAGAGCCTGTAGAGTCGCGCTAAAGGGACTGTGGGACCCGACCCAGCATGGCTGGTGAGGAAGGGACTGTGCTGAGTGGAGAGGTCAAGCTTGAGTGTCTTGTGAAAGTGGGAAGCTGGGGACTGGGTGGCCAGGTACTGAATGCTGGAGAGTCACAGCAGCTAGGGGGTCCCTCTTTGACAGTCAAGCCCAACCCCCAGCTGCAGGATCACAAACTCTGCAGATCAGTGAGATCAGGCTCAGGAGCCCCCTGCTGGGAGCATTTCCTCAGGGGAAAGAAGGAAAGGCTCTGTAGGGGCTTTTCTAACAGACACTCCCAACTATACTTGAGCTTTGATCCACTGAAACCAGTGCAGCAGAGATTAGTCAAGTGCGACAACAGGGGTTCAGTGCCTTGTCCATCCTCAGCACCTTGTCCATCCTCAGCACCTAGACAGAGCTGCTGTCTGTGCTAAGCAGGAAAGAGCAGCCCTTTTACACAGATGGGCCCCTCACAGGAAACAGAAAGCTAATTGACCAGAAACCATACATTGGAAAGAATCTGGGACTGACCAAGATGAGTCCTGGGAGGGGAGGGGAGTGGGGAGGGGAGATAGTCCTACCATCTTCCCTGAAAACTAAACAGCACCCCTTGAGGGTGACCCAGGGTTCCCACCTGCCCAGTTGTACCAGAGTCCCCCTCTGGAAGCAGGTGGAGAAGATACTGGCAGCCCCCTTTGATCATCAAATTAACCACTTGTGGGCCCTGTGATGATGGAGCACTGGCAGGGCAGAACAGTGGGGACCAGCCAAGGCTGAAGGAGATAGCCACAGATTGGACGATTTGTAGTCTTGAACAGGCTGCCTGGCAGAAGATTAGGATACCATTTAACCTCACCAGGGGTGGTAAACACTGGATTCTAATGAGATGAATTTCACTTTAGTCTTCTTCATTATTTGCATTATTTTTCTCTCCTGCATAGCTTTTTAACATTCATTTCTTTTCTTTTCTTGTTGTTCTATTATAGCTGTCCCAGTTTTACCCTTGCTCCATCTTCTCTGTCCACTCTCTGCTCCCACAGTCAGTCTCCAACCTGTTGTCCATGTCCATGAGTCATTTATATATGTTCCTTCACTAGGCTCTACCACTTCTTTTTCCCCTTATCCTTCTCCCCCATCACCTCTGGTCACTGTCAGTCTGTTAATTATTTCCATGCATTTGATTCTATTTTGCTCATATGTTTGTTTTAGTCAATAGGTTCCTCTTATATGTGAGATCATATAGTATTTGTTTTATTCCACCTGGCTTATTTCATTTAGCAAGATACTCTCCAAACTCTGTAAATTCTCTGTAAATTCTCCAAAGATAGGAGTTCCTTCTTAATTTCTGCTGCATAGTATTCCATTGTGTATATGTACCACAGTTTTTTAATTTACTCATTTACTGATGGTCACTTAGGCTGTTTCCAGTACTTGGCTATTGTAAATAATGCTGCTATGAACATAGGGGTGCTTGGTGTTTCAAAATTCTTTAGGTACAATCCTAGCAGTGGGATTGCTAGATCAAAAGGCAGCTCTATTTTTAGTTTTTTGAGGAAATTCCATACTGTTCTCTGCAGTGGCTACACCAGTCTGCATTCCCACCAATAGTGCATTAGGGTTCCCTTTTCTCCTCATCCTCACCAGCATTTGTTTGTTGATTTGTTAATGATGGCCATTTTGACCAGTGTGAGGTGGCATCTCATTGTGGTGTTAATTTGCATCTCTCTGATGGCTAGTGATGTTGAGCATCCTTTCATATGCCTATGGGCCTTTTGTGTGTCCTCCTCAGAGAAGTATTCTGGTCCTTTGCCCATTTTTTGATTGGGTTATTTGACAAAAATGGTAGGAACATAAAATGGAGTAAAAATAGACTCTTAAAGAAATGGTGTTGAGAGAGCTGGTGGTATTTGCAAAATAAACAAATAAATAAAACTAGACCACCAACTTACACCACACACCAGAATAAACTTAAAATGGATAAAAGACTTAAGCATAGGCCATGATACCATAAATGTTCTAGAGGAAAACATAGGAAAATTTCAGGTATCCCATACAGCAATATTTTTGCTAATATAGCCTCTAGAGCATTGGAAATAAAGGAAAGAATAAACAAGTAGGACTACTTCACATTAAATAGTTCTTGCACAGCTAAAGAAAACATCTTCAAAATGAAAGGGAAGCAAGCATATGGGAAAACATATTTGCCAAGGCTACCTTTGACAAGGGCTTGATCTCCAAAGTATATAAAGAACTCATATGACTCAACACCAGCTTAACTTTCATGCCTTTTCCTTCAAGTTTGTGTCTATTATTTCACTAGTGTTTTATTTTAGTTTATTTCAAATCTCATGTCTTTCTTCATGCTGCTCTTACTACATTTTACCTTCTCCCTTCCTCTTCTTAATTTTGATTTAAATTTTTATTTCTTGCTACAACTTGCTTCTATTCCAGACTCTTACTAATTCTCCCCCATCCAGCCTCTCAAAATCATTTTTTCTTGTCATTAGTCATCTCTCATTCTTCTTCCCAATCTTAAAATACCCTTATTCTCTTTCAACGTTTATCAATCTTTGCTCATTGCTTATTGTTGCATTTCTTAGTTTTATTCCTAAATATTCACTATTTTTGTATTTCAAATCTCACATTTTACCATTCCCCCTCCTACTTTCATTTTGCCTTCCTCCTACCTTTTTCTTTTTTTTAATTTTAAATTTTGCTTTTTTCCTGCCTTAGTCTGGTTTTTATTCCTCACTCTATCCTAAATCACTTTCTTTCCTCTAGATATTTCATAAACTTTATTACTTTCTTTTTTTATTACTCCACTTATACTAGTATTAATTTTTGCTTATTTATTGTTAATATTGCTGTGGTGGGATACTTTTGCTCAATTTGGTTCCTATTTTTTCACTATTATTTAAAAAATTTTTTAAACTTCCTACAATACTCTTCCTATTTTTACTCCATTTTCCTTCTTTCCTATAATCTTTTATAATTATGATGTAAATTCTGTTTTCTTTCTTTACCTTTTTTTCTGTTCTTTCCTCTTATTATTTTTCTTTTCTCTATTCTCTCAAAATCATTTTTCTTTTAGTTACCCATCTCATATTTGTTTCTCCTTTTTCATAATAGTATTACTCTCTTTATACTTTTATTAATATTTGCTCATTTGCTAGTGATAGTGTGGTTGTGAGTGGGGGTTATTATTGCAGGAGTGGGTTTTATTTCTGGAGTTGTTTTGTTTAGTTCTGGCAGCACCTGTACAATAGCATAAAAGATATTGGCCCTGGCTGGTGGCACAGTGGATAAGGCACCAGCCTGTGAACCCAAAGGTCACTGGTTCAATTCCCAGCCAGGGCACATAACCAGGTTGCAAGCCAGGTCTCCAGCCAGGTCCATAGTTGGAGGCAGATGAAAGGCAACCATACATTGATGGCTCTGTCCCTCTCTGTCTCTCTCCCTACTCCTCTCTCTAAAAATAATAAAATCTTGGGAAAAAAATGTGATGGTGGTGTGATACTCAGACAGCCAACCAGAGGGAAGAACCCACCAAAGAATGACCAAATTACAACCAGAAACATAAATGGCATAAAGGCAACCAGCTCAGGAGATCAAGGAGACTGCACCACTGAGTCCCACAGGTCTCCTACCACAGAAGGCCACTCAACAAGACAGAAACTCAAATCAGATAAATCTAATATGCAGAAATAAACAAGAAGAGTCATCTAAAACAGGCAAAGAAACAACCCCCAATCAAAAGGAATGGAGGGAATCCCCAGAAAGAGTGCTAAATGAAATTGAGGCAAGCAAAATATCAAACATTGAATTCAAAATAATGCATATAAGGATGTTCAAGGAGCTCACTGAGAACTACAATGAACTCTATGGAAGCAACAAGGAACTTACTAGGAACTATTTCAGCATGAAATGACATAGAAACGATGAAAAAGAGCCAGGAAAAAAATAAAGAATATAATATATGAAATGAAGAATACACTAGAAGGAATTAAAAACAGGCTAGATAAACAGAGGGTTGAATCAGTGAGCTGGAGGAAAAGGTAGAAAAAAATTCTCAGTGCAACAAAATAAAAAAAGACTGAAAAATAATGAAGAAAATTTAAGAGAGCTGCAAGACAACACAAAACATAACATAATTGTATTATAGGGATACCAGAAGGAGAAGAAGAGGAACAGGGATGTTACTACTTTTTTAAAGTAGTAACAGAAAACTCTAACTTGAAGAGGGAAAATGTCATGCAATTCCAGGAAGCATAGAGGGCTCTAACCAAGATAAACCCAAAGAGGCCCACTCCAAGGCACATCATAATTAAAATGGCAAAATTCAAAGGCAAAGAGAGAATCAAAGGCAGCAAGGGAGAAACAGATGGTAGCATACAAGGAAGCTCTGATAAGGCTATCAGCTGATTTCTCAACAAAAACACTACAAGCCCGAAGGCAATGGCTAGAAATAAGTGCAAGTAATGAAAAGCAGAGGTCTGCAACCAGGACTACTCTAATCAGTAAGGCTGTCATTCAAAATGGAAGGTGAAATAAGAAGTTTCCCAGACATATAAACACACACAAAAAAGGCTAAAAGAATACATCTTCACCTAACCAGCATTGCAAGAGATGCTAAAGGGACTGTCATAAGCAGATGAAAAAAAAGAGAGGAACAGAGAGGAACACAGGTACAAAGGGAAAAAATGGCAATGGATAAGTACCTATCAATAATAAACTTTAATATAAATGGATTAACTGCACCAATCAAAAGATAGAGGGTAGCTGAATGGAAAAGTAAACATAACTTGCATATATGCTGTTTACAAGAGACCCACCTTAGAACAAAAGACCTATACAGACTGAAAGTGGAGGAATGAAAAAAATATTCCAAGACATGGGAAAAAAAGAAAAAAGAAAAGAAAAGCTGGGGTAGCAATATTTGTATCAGAAAAACTATACTTCAAAACAAAGGTCATAATGAAAGATAAACAAGGTCACTACATAATGCTCAAGGGATAATTCCATCAAGAAGATAATAACCCTTGCAAATATATGCACCTACATGTTAAAAGAAAATCTTGGAGAACTTCAAGAAAGATATTGACAGCAACACAGTCATAGTAGGGGGTTTTAACATCCCTTTATCAACAGTGGACAGATCTTCCAAGCCAAGAAATAACAAGGATATTGTGGCATTAGATAACATTCTTGCTCAAATGGACTTAATTGATATTGAAAAAAACTGTCACTCCAAAGAAGCAAAATATACATTCTTTTCAAATGCACATGAAACATTTTCAAAGATAGATCACATGGTAGACACAAACACAAACCTCAACAAACTCAAGAACATTGAGATAATGTCAAGCACCTTTTCAGATCACAAAGGCTTAAAACTAGAAACTAACCTCAAATGCAGGAAGACTGAAAAACATGCTATTAAAAAATGAATGGATTAACAATGAGATCAAGGAAGAAATCAAAATGTGTCTGGAAACAAATGAAAATGACCACACAACGACCCAAAACCTGTGGGACACAGCAAAGGCAGTTCTGAGAGGCAAGTTCACAGAAATACAGACCTACCTAAAAATGATTAAAAAATCTCAGATAAACAGCAGAACCCTACATCTACAAGAACTAGAGGGACAACAACAAAGCCCAGAGTGACTAAGAGTAAGGGAATAATCAAGATCAGAGCAGAATTAAAAGGCATAGATACTAAAAAACAATTCAAAGGATAAATAAATCCAGGAGCTGGCCCACTGAAAAGATAGATAAAATTGATAAGCCTTTAACCAGGCTGAGGCAGGAGGGGGGCCGGTGGTGGTGGTGGGGAATAGAGAGAGAGAGAACCCAAATGAATAAAATTAGAAACTAAAGAGAAGTTACAACTAATACCACAAAAATACAAAAGATTCTAGGATATTACTGTGAATAACTACATGCCAAAAATTTGAATAATCTATGCAAAATGGACAAATTTCTAGAAACATACAATCTTCCAAAAAAATCCAGAAGAAACAGAAAGTTTGAATAGACAGATGACAACTATTGAAATTGAAGCAGTAATCAAAAAACTCCAGACACACAAAAGCCCTGGACTGAATGGCTTTACCAAACATTTTACCAAACATTTAAAGAAGAATTAAACCCTATCTTTTTTAAACTATTACAAAAAATCTAAGAGAGGAAAGACTCAAACTCTTTCTATGAGGCTAGCATTATCCTAGTTCTAAAACCAGGTAAAGACACTACAAAAAAAGAAAACCACAGGCCAATATCCCTGATGAACGTAGATCCTAAAATCCTTAACAAAATATTGGCAATTTGTACTCAGCAATACATTAAAAAGATCATACACTATGATCAAGTGGGATTCACCCAAGGGATGCAAGAATGGTATAATATTTGCAAATTAATATATGTAAATCACACAAATAAAATGAAGGACAAAAATCACATGATCATATTAATAGATGCTGAAATCATTTGATAAAATCCAGCACACATTTTTGATAAAAACACTCAGCAACATGGGAATAAAGAAAGCATACTTCAATATAATAAAGGCCATATATGAGAAACCTGCAGTCAATATCATACCCAAAGGGCAAAAACTAAAAGCCTTCCCCTTAAAATCAGAAAGAAGACAAGGGGGTCTGCTTTTACTACTTTTATTCGGCATTAAATTGGAAGTTTTAGCCACAGCAATTAGACAAGGAAAATAAATAAAAGACACCCAAATTGGAAAGGATGAAGTAAACCTGTCATTATTTGCAGATGACATGATAGTGTACATTGAAATTTCTATAGGCTCCACCAAAAAACAAGTGAATTTGGAAAAATAGCAGGATACAAAGTCAATATTCAGAATTCAAAGGCATTTTAATACACCACCAGTAAAATAAACAGAAATTAGGAAGAAGATCTTATTTATTATGGCAACAAGAAAAATGAGGTACCTAGGAATAAACTTAATCAGGGATGTAAAAGGCCTGTACTCAGAAAACTATGGAACACTGATGAAGTTAAGGAAGATATAAATACATGGAAGCATATACTGTGTTCGCAGGTTGGAAGAATAACATCATTAAAATGTGCATACTTCCCATCAATCTATAGATTAAACACAATCCCTATTAAAATACTAGTAGCATATTTTAAAGGTCTAGAACAAGTATTTCAAAAATCTATAGGGAAACAAAAATAACCCTGAATAGCCTGAGCAACATTCAGAAAGAAGAACAAAGTAGAAGGGATTATGATACCTAATGTCAAACTATTCTACAAGGCTGCTATAGACATAAATTAATATGTCTACATATTAACAGAAAATATAGCCCAGAAATAAACCCATGTCTCTATGGTCAATGAATATATGACAAAGAGGACAGGAGCGTTACAATAGAGTAAAAATAGTCCTTTTACTAAATGGTGTTGGGAGAACTGGAATGGTACATGCAAAATAATGAAACTAGATCACCCCCTGACAACATACACCAGAATAAACTCAAGATGGATAAAAGACTTAAATAGAAGTTGTGACACCATAAAAGTCCAGAGTAGAGCATAGGCAGTAATATTTCAGATATCACATGAAGCAATATTTTTGCCAGTATATCTCCTAGGGCAAGGGAAATAAAGGAATGAATAAACAAATGGGACTACATCAATTAAAAAGCTTCTGCCTGGCTGAAGAAACCATCATCAAAATGAAAAAGGAACTGGTTGTATGGGAAAACATATTTCCCAATGATACCTTGGGCAAGGGTTTGATCTCCAAAATATATGAAGAACTTATATGACTCAAGGCCAGGAAGACAGATAATCCAATTAGAAAATGGGCAAAGGACCTGAATAGACACTTCTCCAAGGAGGACATACAGAGGGCCTATATATACATGAAAGGATGTTCAACATTACTAACTATGAGAGAGATGCAAATTAATACCACAATGAGATTCCACCTCACACTTACCGAAATGGCCATTATTAATAATAAATCAACAAACAAGGCTGGTGCAAATGTGGAGGAAAAAGACCCCTAGTGAACTGTTGGTAGGAATGCAGATTGGTGCGGCTGCAGTGGAAAACAGCGTAGAATTTCCTCAAAAAACTAAAAATGGAACTGCCTTTTGACCCAGTGCTACCACTGTTTGGATTATACCTGAAGAATCCTGAAACACCAATTCAAAAGAACCTATGACCCCTATGTTTATAGCAGCATTATTTACAAGAGCCAAGTGCTGGAAACAGCATAACTGCCCATCAGTAAATGAGTAAATTAAAAAACTGTTATACATTTACACAATGGAATACCATCCAGCAGAAAGTAAGAAGGAACTCAGACCTTTCACAACAGAATGGATGAAACTAGAAAGTATTATGCTAAGTGAAATAAGCCAGGTGGTGTAAGGCAAATACCATATGATCTCATGTATAAGAGAAACATAATGAACAAAATAAACCAATGTGCAAAATAGAACCAGATGTATGGAAAGAAGGAACAGACTGACAGTGACCAAAGAGGAGGGGTTAGGGGGATAAGGGTGGAAAGAATTAGATGGGACTAGTTAAGAAATATGTGATAATACCCAAGAACTTGGACATTAGGGTAGGGATTGACTATGCAAGCAGGGGTTGGGTTGGGTGGAGGTGAGCAAAGGGGGAAAAATTGGGCCAACTGTACTAGAACAACAATAAAACATTTAATTAATTCTTCTCTTGTCCAGATTTTTGAGCGGTGGTGGTCCCATGGCAACTAGGTCAGGTCCTAGGTAACACTGAGTTTTCAGCTACACTGCACCATGCTTTCTATTGCTGGAGCAACATCCCCTGGGTGGGGTGCTGCAATTTTCTGAAAAGCTGGTTCCTTGCTTCACTCATGATGCTTTTTCTTAGGTGATCCTTTGTTTCTCTCTGTATTCTGGCTTCTATTTTCAATCCCTTTTAATTTATAAGACATATTAGTATATGTTTGGACTCCTATTGAAAACCAGGTTCAAGTTTTTCCCCAAAATATTCATGCATGGCCTACAAATCAGAGGATGTGGCTGTTGACCTCTACTTTAGTTATTGTAAGTGAATAGGAGATTTTGTCTTACCAGTGTCAGCTCTGACCCAAATAAATCATGTTACACCACATTTCTTTATTTGGTCAGACCAATTTATTTATTCAGAGTCCGGGAGGGAGAAAGATCTCTCCCTTCACTGATAGTCTAAATATTAGATTAACCAACCTGCTTGCTTTGTCACTGGGGAGACTGAATGGCAGGACATACAGGGGTTATCATAACTCCATGTTTTATTTAAAATTATGAAGTATTATTTGAAAATTCTGGACCAACAGATAAGAATGGGGTAAGTGGAACCTTTCTCATCCACAGGGTAAAAGGAGGAAAAATGGGGAGAAACATGGGAAATGCTACATGAGCATGAGTTTAGAAAGGGAAAAAGGGACTCACTCATTTTGCAAGCAGGGTAGACTTGCGTGGCACTCTGAAGTTGGAAGCCAGACTAAGAAATTCAGAGAGCTTAAGAGTGTGAGTTTGGGAATGGAGACATGAAACCAGAGAGATTTCTTAAATCCTTCTTGAAAGAGCTTTATTACTATTAAGAAGTGTGAAGATGATGGTGGCTTCACAGGGTGGGGTCTGGTTGGGCCAGGGCTGAGAGCAACAAAGTCTGACAGGTAGAAATGGAGGTCTTCATCATTAACTGAGAGCAATAAGGGCAAATAGCGTAAAGGGGCCTTGAAGTTGAGGCCGATTACTTCTAAACCCTAGCTTATTATAGTCAATTATTTTCTTACTTTAAAATCTTTTATACCCTTAGTTTCTTCCATGCTCATATAAATGCTAGTGTTGGTCAATTTTTCCCATATGGCTACCGGGCTACAGTGGATGCCAAGAGAAAAAGGGAATATAGGGTAGGGAAATGAATTTACATGAAGAATTGAGTCTCAAGAAAGGGCAGGATTATGTTAGGTCTTAGAAACTGAGAAAGCAACTCAGATATTTGTGTAAAATGGGAGATTCCAGGGTAGAAAGTGTGTGTGTATAAATTCTCCTGTGTACATTATAGAAACTTTCCCAATTATTTTCCTGGAAAATGTTTGGGACTTAATACGATATTGATTTAGGAATTTTCTTTTATACACTAGGATTAAATGTTGGTAAATATGGTTAGAAGGTTAATAATGACTGTCTTTAAGACTAGTAAATTTCAAGATTTTAATTTACTTAACAAGAAGTTACCAAGTTACAGAATCTACTTCTTTTAAAATGAAAATGGTTTCTTTAGTCTGGACTATAAAGTTAGTGAGGTTATCATATATATACATATTGGCAGAGAACAGTGTTATTGAAAATTAGAAATTTTAGGTCAGGATCAATAGAAGTTGTAACAAATAATATTGTAATATGTAAGTCCTTAATTGGTGAATCATTTGTATTTAACTGATTCTGGAGAATTTTAAGACAGAGTCTTGAGTGTTCATGAATGTTTAAGAGTGGGACACTGATTGATGTCTTCATATGATTTCATTGATGCTTCCCACATGGTGGGAGAACTAAAACTGTGTCATAAAATTGAGGGAGGTGCATCATAGTAGTTTTATAATGTGAAAGCCCCCATATCCCACTGATGAAGAAATAATATATCTAGCCTAATTAACTTCCATCTTTGAGGGAAGCCATGAGATATTAGTATTCTGACTTTGCTAGATTGTTTGTAAATTGAATAGATTCAATTAGAACTTTAAAGTCACTTCCAATTCCAATTTTATTCTTAACTTAATTTTTGTCAGTTAATTGGGGACATTTAAATCTTTCCAATATTGAATCTTCCCACACTATACATTTATTCATTTTTATGTAATTCAAACATTTTATGGTTTAGTTCCTATTTGTTATTATTTTTAAAATTTGGTATTTTTATGATTTGCTGTTGCTCGAGTGGGAAAGCTAATATTATTGTCCTACATTGTCAAGCTCCTTCAAAATTTCTAAGAGGTTTCCTGTTATTTTCTAGCTAACACAGCAGCATACCTCATGTTTTTGACATGTAGAGTAAATCATTAGCACTCTCTCTTCTATGTGACAAAAAAATTTTTTTTGCAATAATCAGAAAAAAAGTAACAGTAATGGCCAGAAAAGAGATCTGGACAGATTAGAAATGTTCTTAATTGAATTTTATATTCATATGCATGACAGTTAATATTAAAAATAATACAAGTATTATAGAATTTAAAAGGAAAAAACTATGGGTTAATACATTTCAATTAGATTAATGCATTTTTTTAAAAAGGCAATTTATATTTATATATAATCTGTCAATAATCTCATAATTTCTATTTTCAAACCTTAATTTCCGAATATTTGTCAATTAAACTTGGAAAAATTATTCTTGGTCTTACCATGCTTAATAGCATAGCTAGGTTTGTTAATCCATATACATAGTAGATAGAAGATTCCTATTAGTTTCAGTTTTAACTTTTTTATATTAAGTAGCAGATAGACAAAGAAAAATGTCTTAAAAATGAGGATAAATGTCAATGATTCATAAAGATTTCATTTTGTAATGTATTTCAGAAATTATGTCTATATTTCTTGGGGATCAATTCTATCAACTATTAAATATCTCTGTGAATAAAAAAGTTACACTAAAATATCTTCCTCAGAAAAATCATAAATTTACATTTTGTTGAAACATCCAAAGCCTTTATTTTTCTGCAAAAATCAGAGGAAATACCTGAGTAATTGCAAGCATTGCCATTATTTGATTCATTTCTTTACAATAAGTATCCAGTTCTTGGGGAAAACGATCAAGGCATTCAGTCCCAGCATTTTTGCCTTTCTCCTGGTATTTATACAATGGCAGAATTGAAGTAAATCCAGTTCAAGTTTCTTCATCCTTATAATCAATTTGATGTCATTTTAAAAAATCTACTATTTAAATACAGGAATATGCGGTACCACAGGGGTAATAGTTACAAATAGTGTCTGAAGCAACCTTGAATGAGTCTGTACTGTTAATAATTTTCTCTCAATACAAATCCATGTAACTAATTGAGCTGTGTGTCAAGGGCTAATTGTATAAATAAGAGTTCTCCAAATTGGCATCCAGATATATTACATGTTATTACAAGTTAAAAAAATAAAGTGTACTATTTTGAAACACACATCATTTTGACTCAAACTATAGTTTTAAAACTTAGAGCAATACCTTTTTTTGGTTTGTTTTTGGAGAGTATTTTATCACTGCCATCGTTCAGAACTTGTGGCACATGGTAGTTAGTTTTGGTAATGTTTTAAACATTCTCTACAGACAACCCCACACCTTTATGTACCTGAAGTGGACCACTCCCATTACCACAATGTGGCAATGGTAATGAATATTCTTTACTAGATTCTGAGTGAAATTAAATTGTTTCTAATTTTTTAATTATGTATAAGTTTTCCATAACTGCCTTATAAATAACCCATCACCAAGATTATTTTATATCTAATTTACCCTTTTTAAAGTCCGAAATGAGCACTGAATTTTATAAAATAATTTTGTATCTATAGTATTGATTGTATATTTTTTATCCTTCAACATGTAAACACTACATTAATAGTTTTCTAGAGGCTGAAACATCTTTGAACTTTTAAGATAAAACCTAATTCATGATGTATTATTCCTTTACATACTGCTGTTTGTGATTTGCTAGTATTTTGTTTGTAAACATTTGTAAGCAGTATAATTCTAGGGGTTGTCTTTTTTGTATAGTACACTTTTCTAGTTTTAATATTGGAGCACAAAGATTTCCATTTTTTTTTTTTTTGATTCTCTAAGAATTCATGTAACATCATAATATAGTCTGTGCCTTGCAGGCTTAATCCCTCCTTTTTAACTGAATGTATGGGAGTGACATTCATTAACAAAGTTACACAGGCATCAGGTGTATAGTTTTATAATACATCTTCTGTTATATTGTATTGTATTAGAGAGCTATCTCTAATATCTCTATGTTTCCTTCCATCACCATTTATCCTCCCTTTATCTTCTTGTTACCCCCAACCCTTTCCCTCTGGTAATCACCATACTGTTGTCTGTATCTATGATTAAGCAAAAACTATAAAAAAAAAACACAAAAAACTTCAGCAAGATGAAAAGGGAACCAACTGTATGGAAAAACATATATACCAATGATACTTCAGACAAGGGTTTGAGCTCTAAAATATATGAAGAATTTATATGACTTAATACCAGGAAGACAGGTAATCTAATTAAAAATTGAGCAAAGGACTTGAACAGATACTTTTCCAAGGAGGAGTAAAGAGGGCCCAAGGCATATGAAAGGATGCTCAACATCACTAACCATCAGAGAGATGCAAATTAACATCACAATGATATATCACCTGATATATTTGTCAGAATGGCCATCATTAACAAATTAACAAACAACAAGTGCTGGTGAGGATGCGGAGAAAAGGGAACCCTAATGCACTGTTGGTGGGAATGCAGACTGGTGCAGCCACTGAAGAAAACAATGTGGAACTTCCTCAAAAATCTAAAAATGGAACTTCTTTTTGATCCAACTATTCCACTGTTGGGCTTATACTTGAAAAATCCTGAACCACCAATTCAGAAGAACCTATGTACCTCTATGTTCATAGCAGGGCTATTTACACTAGTCAAGTGCTGGAAATTGCTGTAGGGCCCATCAATAAATTAATGGATAAAAAACTGTGGTACATTTACACAATGGAATACTATGCAGCAGAAAGAAGAAAGGAACTCCTCTCTTTTACAATAGCATGGATGGAACAGGAGAGTTTTATGCTTAGTGAAATAAGCCAGGCAGAAAAAAACAAATACCATATGATCTTACCTAATACAGGAACCTCATGAACAGAACAAACAAATGAGCAAAAATACAATCAGAGGCATGCAAACTAGGGTCAGACTGACAGTGGCCAGAGGGGAGGGGAGAGAAGGAGAAGGTGGAAAAGAAAGGGAAGGGGCTAATCAAGGAACTAGAATAAATGAATCATGGACATGAACAATGAACAGGAGGACAGGGATCGACTGAGAGAAATGGAAGGTGGGCAGGACAGGGGAGAGCAAAGGGGTCAATGAAACAGCTGTAATAGAACAATAATTACAAATAATAAAAATTAAATTAAAAAAGGAAAAAGGAGTAGCTTTGTATTTTGTTATATTCTGTCTAGAGCTGCCAGAACTGTTTATACTATTATGACAACGAACATATCTCAGTTCAAAACACAGATAATACAGATGTTTTATCTTCTTCAGTCTCTCGTTTGGGAACAGTTTTTAAGTTATGTTAGAGCCCCTAGTTGTCTCCTCTAATAGCACTCACTGTTGCATTTGGTGTGGTGTTCAGTTTTCTTCTGTAGTGACTGTGTTGACTTTAGTTTCTCTTTTACTAGTGGTTTTCCTCAAAAGCCTGCCAATTTTTGGTTATCTCTTTTTATGTGTTAATGAGCTTCTACATTGAACAGTATTAGTATCTGAAACAGTTTTAAGATATCTGCAGACAGCAAAAAGTTGCTAATGGAATTTGAAAGCTGTTCTCATCACTTTACACTTCCCTTCCCAGCCATGAGAGCAAACAGGCCCTAGGTCAGTTACAGTGAAGATAAGAGTGAATAAAAAATGATCCCTTGTTCCTGGTTCAAAAATATTAATTCCTAAGGATGAGAGTAACTACTAGAGAGCTATCTCTAATATCTCTGTGTGAAAACTTGTATAATGACCAATATCTAAGTTAAATGTATTTTTTGTTCAATGATTCAGTGATAACAGGTTTTCAAGTTGTTTTTCTTTTTCTAAAAATTAGTTTTTCAGTGATAGTTATCCAGTTTCCCCCATTGCTCTCCCTTGCCCCACCCTCCCATCCCCACACCCATAGGCAATCCCCACTTTGTTGTCAAGTTGTTTTTGTAAATAAATGTGGAGAAGAATTTTCTGTTTAGGCTGACACATCCAAACCTAGGATCCTGGCCATGGAAAAATAACTTAAACAGATTTTAGACTCTTACTGGCTCCAGATAGAATTCTGACCAGTTTACCACAAATTTTGGCTTAATATCTTCACCATTGTATATATGGGAAGGAATGTATAAAAATTTAAAAAATATTAGAGCAGATTTTCCTTGAATTCCTAGGGTAGCGTCCTCCCCGGGGCACTGCCAGTTTGCTTAGAAAGCTGCATGGTTCCCTGGGCAAATGGGAAGCCTTCCCTCTCCTTCTCCCGGTGCCAGCATTGGAAGAGGTTTCTGAGTGAGCTGTGGTAATTACCTGGAGTTGCTGGAGAGTGACTGTTCATTCTCAGATGGCCAGGATTTGCCAGCAAGTCTACCAAGCCTCATTTCACACTATGGTATGTGCTGGTTCCCAGCATGTTTATGGATGCCAAGGTACCAATGCTGAGGACTCTGCCAGTGCTGCTCTGTGCTCTTGGTGTCCCATAAATAATTTAGTCAAGCTACCACTTCAGGTTTTTGTCCAACATTTTGGGCATGGGACAGTGATGGACAGTCTGGCACACATCTCTCAAATACTGCCCCCAAACTCTTGGATCACTCCTGGACCCCTCACCTCCCTGTTTCCTTAAGATAAATTCTTTTCCAGTCAGTTCCTAGTTCCTTTATACAAATAAACAATGGACAGGTTTATCGTGGATGTTCCCAGACACAAAAATTTTTCTCACTCGTGGAGTGCTATTAGTTTACCAAGCTTAAAGTCAGATGAAAGGACAAATAATGACGACATAACAGTGAGTAAATAATGCTCTGTTTAAAAATCTGAGATCTGGATAGTAGGCAAAGATGTTCATTTTGTTATTACCTTTTATCATTTACATAAAATATAGTGTACACAAATATATTATGTATTTCAATAAAATAAAAAATTTTAAAAGGCTAACTGAACAAAATTAATGTATAATTTCAGGACCTCTCCCTGCCCAAATTATTAATTTAAAAATTATATATATACATACTAAGACTGTACATATAAATTTATATAAATGATGGTTGGTTTATAGGCTATAACTTGAGAATTATCTTAAATCCCACCTCTTCATTATATTTATAATTCTGTTTTATATCTGTATTGAGAATTTTTCTACCTTGAACTCACCTCTCACATAGGCATTACTACATGGAGAGGGAATTGAGACTGAAGTTGCCCCTTTAGCTTAACTAATGCCTTCTTATATAGTAAAGCAACAGATTCTTTCATTGCTATCATGAAAGGTACAAGGGTCTGAGCCTAGAAAAGGATGAGAGAAGTGCCATAGCCAGGATGTGTCAGCAGTGGAGACAGGCAAAGCAAGGCTGTCTGGGGAGGAAACCTGGAGAACTTATGAATTCTGTCTCTGAAAAGATCCATGCATCCCAATCACTGCCCTGACTTACTCTTTACTTTCTTTCTCTGTATGTATATTATCATTGTTGCTGATTATTCCCCTTGACTAAAGTCTTTACTCCATTCCTATCCATCCTCCATGTTATCTTTCTAAAACACAAGTTTGAGCAGTCATGTCTCCTCTTAAAACTTTTCAATGGCTCCCTATTGCTACAGAATGTGGCACAAATTCCTTGGAATGACACTTGAGGCCATGCCCTATCGTTCATTCACCCCTCTCCTTTTTGTGCAGTGTGTGTTGGTATTTGGAAGCTCACACTCTGGATTCTGGTTTCAAATCTTGCCTGTACCTTGTGTTGGTGGCATGATTTTGGGTAAGATGCCACACCTCTGTCTGTCTCAGCTTCCTTTTCTAAAATAATGATAATCGTAAAGTTTGCATGAAATTGTTGTCAAGAGTAATTGATTTAATACATGTAAAGTTTTGGAAGTCATACATGCCAAGCACTCAATAAATATAAGCATATGTGATTAATATCATATTAAACCAATCTGCTCCATGTAATTTATGCTATACCATTAAAGTTTTCATAGTTCCCAGAAAGTACGAGGTAGGCACTTTCCATTCTCCCAGTTCCACAGTCTTGCTTATTCTATCCTGGAAGTTGCCAAGTTCAGTATTTTCAGGCATCTGGCAAAATAGGGAAGGGAATCATGTGAATTAGAGAGCATGTACATTTTCCTCATAGAGACATACAAAATAAGAAAAATACTACCATCCTGACCAAAGGAACGGTATTTGTGATTCCTCCTCTACTTTTATGGAAAATTACAATCCATTACGCAAGGCCAACAACAAATATTATTTCTTTCATTGACCTTTTTGACTTCCTTTTTCTTTTGTACTTATATAGTGCTGACTATATTCATGTCTCTGTTATAATGTTTATTATAATTTAGTTATCCACATAATTTTCTGTCCACATAAATATTTTAATTCTCTGACAGTAAGCAAAAAGATTCATCTATTTTTGTTTTTCTACTATCAAGCCAGTGTTTATTTCATTTTTAAAAAGAAATGGTGATAATATCTGGAATACATGCAAATATATATAGAAAACCAGTATAAGTAGGGATGTAAAATGTGAGGAAGCTAAACTGGTGGGCAGTGGAGGCAATATATACCACTTCCCATGCTTGTATTGGCTTTGCCTATGTCAGGTCCTAGAGATTCTGGACCGGCAGGTTCTGATAGCTGGGAGGCCTCTGGTCTGGTGACAAACACAGACTTCCTTGGAGCCTTGAGGAGATTTGACATGCTTTATTCCAAGTAGCTGGCTTACAAACACTCTAGTGCCAGGCAGCTAGAGTGTCGGTGTGCTCATGCTTGGTTGTTCCACTCCTATCAGCTGCATTTAGGTTGACAATGCTAAGAGTCTGAGTCTCCCTCCACCCACTCTCCTACTTCTATGAGGATGAGCGCTGAGGGTGTCAGTGTTCCACACACAGTTTGTCCACCCTCTGACAACAGTAGTCCATGCCTAGCTTACAGTAAGGGCATCTTATATACACATTGGAACAAAGGAGGCTCTATACACATGAGAACAAAGAGGCAATATACCCAAAATATACCCAAAGGTGACACCTGTCTGCTCAGTGTTGCTATGTTGGTTATTCTTGGGCCTCAGTGTGCCAGGGCTTTGGGAACAAGATTAGCTTCAAGGCTATCTCCCCAGCTGACACAGAGGGAAGGTCCAGCCATGCATAGACAGAGAAATTCCTCAGGCCTGACAGCCTAGGATATCAGCCATGACTTGTTGCCCTGTTCTGTCTTTGCGCAAACATTATCAAAAACACTTCTAAACCTCTGTCAATTCAACAAAGCAAACAATTAAAAAGAAGTGCTTTGAGCCCTGGCTGGTGGCTCAGTAGATAGACAACCACCTGCAAACCCAAAGGTCGCTAGTTCAATTCCCAACCAGGGCATATAACGAGGTTGCAAGCCAGGTTTCCAGCCAGGTCTGTAGCTGGAGGCAGGTGAAAGGCAACCATACATTAATGTTTCTCTCCCTCTCTTCCTTCCCCTCTCTCTAAAAATAAATAAAAAATTTTTTTAAAGGAAGTGCTTGGATAAAGTAAGAGACTTTTAGTTCCCAGTGGAGGTTGGCTGGGGCTTTTTTTTTTTTTTTTTAAGATTTTATTCATTCAGTATACGTAAGTTGCTAAGAATCATCAAAATTATTGGTAAAAACTACTTAATAAAAGGTTAGTTACTTTTCATATGTATAGAGGTGGTGATTTTCTTTCCTGTTTCATTGAAATAGTTTTTGTAAAACAAAATGGCTGAAATGTCAATAATTTACACAATTGAAATACTTCTATTTTTATATATAACAAACCAAAGCCAACAAACAATTCTTTCCTCCCCACAAACACATAAGAAAACCAAAACCAAAACCAAAACCAAAGGAAATAAAGCCAAAACCATCAATGGAAGGGATATGGGATTTTTGGCAATCTCTGCTGGGCTGATCAGGCCCCCTTGCTGGTTTAGGAGCATGTGGAAACAGTTCTCACCTACCCACTGCCTGGTCATTGGGCCTCACCAAAGAGTGTTCACTTCTTTTCAGATATGTTAATTAACTGGGGCTGCCATGACAAAAATCATAGATGGGATGGCTTAAGCAGGAGATACTCATTTTCTCACAGTTGTAGAGGCTGTCAAGTCCACAGTCAGAGTCTGGCAGGGCTTGCTTTCTGATGAGGGCTGCCTCCCAGCTTGCAGATGACTGCCATCTCCTTGCATGCTCAAGTTGCTCGTTGTGTGCCTGCTGAAAAAGGGAGAGAGATGTCTCTTTCCCTCTACTTATAAGGCTATTAATCCTGTCAGATGTGGGCCCCACTTTTATGACTTCATTTACTCGTAAATATCCCTTAAAGGCTCTATTTCCAAATACTGTCACTCTGGGCTCTAGGGTTTCAACGTATGAATTTGAAGGTGGGGGCACAATTCAGTCCATAACACTGGGGTTATGTCCTTTTAACAACTTTCTTTGAGTGTCAAGTCACAATGTTATTACCTTCCCTTTTGATCAAAACACTTTTTAAGTTAATGATATCATAAGTACTGACTTTTCCAGGCCTGGCTGGGTAGCTTGGTGTAGAACCCTCAGGACACTAAGGCTGTGGGTTCACTCCCCTGTCAGGGCACATACAAGAGTGAACCAAAGAATGCATGGATACGTGGAACAACACAATGATATTTCACTCTCTCTCTCTCTCTCTCTCTCTCTTCCTTCCTCTCCCAGAAGTTTATAGTGTATGCAGTACACAGTGTATATACTTTATATACACTGATTTTCCCTTGCATACACACTTATGATAAAATGGAATTTATAAATTAGGCAGAGTTAAAGATTAACAATAATAAACTAAAATAACTATAACAATATATTGTAATAAAGTTATGTGAATGTATCGTTATTAAGTAAAATAAGAGTTATTTGGACACAAATACTGCAACACCACCACAGTTGATCTGATAAAACAGTTGGTAGGGCAGGTAGTGTAGGCAACATGGAGCTGCTAGGCAAAGGGATGATTCATGGCCTGGGTAGGACAGAGTACGGCAGCAAGCAATTTCATCATGCTACTGAGAATGGTGTGCAATTTAAAACTTATGAATAGTTTATTTCTGTAATTTTCTATTTACTATTTTTGGACTGGTGGTAACTGAAACAGCTGAGAATTAAACTGTGGATAAGTGGGCATTACTATATTTCTTTATTGAATTTAGTGAGTTTTGATTATTGTTAGGTGAGAATCCTAACCAATAAAATGTCTTTCAAAACCTTAAATAAAAGCATTAATTAGGAAAAAGAAATTAATTTCTCAAGCAAATTTTTAAAAAGTATTTGCCCGTATTGATGACAATCTCAATGAAAACACAAAATTCCTAAGTTTATTTGTGATTACATTCAACATAAATAATAGCCCCAACTGCTGTAACTGGTATGGCTCAGTTGGTTGGGTGTTGACCACAAAGTGCAAGGTTGCCAGATGGATTCCCAGTCAACCCACACACCTGGGTTGCAGGTTCCGTTCCTGTCCAGGTGTGTAAAAGAGCCAACCAACCAATCCATGTTTCTTTCCCTCTTTCTTCCTTCCTGCCCCCCTGTCTAAAAAAAAAACAAATAAAATCTTAAACAAAAAAGTGGTATCAACAACTTTTTACTGATTCTCCTTAGACCCAATTCTTAAAAACATTAAATCTGATCATATAAATATAGCTCAAACTGAATAATTTAGCGGCTACACATAATGCTATTAGATGAAGCAAAGGAGGGGAAAGAAGATGTTTATAAATACATCCTTTGGGTATTTTCAACAAGGCTCGATTTATTTTTTTTAAATCTCCCTGGGACACCTAGTTCTTCCTAGAAACCTTACTGTCATGATAGTACCTGCTGAGTGACACCACTACCAGACCTGGCTGTTTGTTTCTGAGTAAGAACAGCTGTGCGACAGACTGTCTGAATGGTGCCCCGTTTCAGGATGCAGTGTGGCTGTTTGACACACAGCAGCACTGCGCCAGCTGGCTCCATGCTCCATACTCTGCTATTCCTGGATGATTTACCTGTTCTCAGCCCTGTCACCTTACTGTTTCTGCCATCTAATTAAAAACCCACATTACTGGATTCGCTCTTCTACAAATTAGCAATGCTATCCGTGTTCCTTTCTTAGCCTAAACTGGCCATTTTTACTTCATGGTCCATGATTTATTTTTAAATTCGTACAAGATGCTTGATGATTTATTTGTGGTATATTTTAGCTCTCTTGTGGAGTCTCGATCAGAGTAATCCTCTTCTAATGTATTCATATAGAGTGGAGATCTAAATTTCCTAATCAAAATCATGTCAGCAAAAGTAGAGCTGCTCTTATGATAACATTTTAGTCTGGAAAATGATTTTCCTTTAAAAGGGATTCAATGGACATGATGACATAAAAAGAAGTGACAAAATTACACACAATCAGTTCACATAATCAAAACAGCAATGTTTTATATTCAGCAAGGATTTCTTTTTTACTATAATAAATGGAGTAAAATAGTCCTTTTGGAATTCTGCAACTGTGTTACGGCTACAAATGCAATACTATCAGTATTTCTATAGAATTAAGGACAAGAATTTTCAAAAGTTTGGAGGAAAGGTTCCCATCAAGACATAGTCCCTAAATATAAATTTGCATATTTCATTACTAACATTGATATTCTGCCTACACTTAACTTCATTAAGAACTCACTATTAAACCAAGATTAGTCTATTTTTAAAACAGTCTAATTCATGCATGTAGTCAGCTCAAATGGTTGCATGTTAATCACAGCTGCCTGGAAAAGAAATATATTACCCTAATATATACATCAGAAGTACAATATATAAGATATGTGGAGCCTTTCTAAGTCCATCAGGAAAACCTGGCCCTGTCTTAGGGATCTTCAAGCAGCCTTTGTGCATCTCTCTATTAGTATCGTATTCTTGAAGTATGTATTGTAAGGCATGTTCATTTTCTGAAAGATCAACGTTATGTGAAATAGGGGTCACGTATTGCATAACTTTTATAATCCTAGAACCTAGCCTGTGCCTAATGTATAACAAGTATTCTAAAATTGATTGCTGATTGAGTTCATGGAAATAAAGAAACATGGACTAATGTTTGTGTGAACTAAGGTATTAAGTTAATCGCCTTCAAGAGATATAAAATTATAGTCACATCTCTATCTACTAAAGAGTGGCCAAGTCAATTGTCTGAATAGATGTGCATAATCATAATAAAGCTCTGCTTCTTTTTCATTAAAGGCTCTTTGATTCATAATCACATGCACACACATACACACCTTTTATGAATTTGACCTGGTTATATAGCCACTCAATGACCAAATTATCCTCTGGTCTTTTCTAGAATTCTGACTGTAAAAACTTTATTTATATACTGCATTTATTTATTATTATTATTTTTTTTTACTGTGAATAATAAAAAACTTTGTGTGAATTTTGGAGCCATCAGTTTACATGATGCAATGACTGTATTTGGGATTAGACATCTAGTGACAGAGGACCTGGAGAATTTAAAGGGTATTGAAGGTGTCCCTCAGCCATTAAGCTACCTTTAATGTGCAATAAGTCACAACCTCGATTCAGGACAGACTCCTAATGCCACAGTTCACAGTTGATACAGAAGCCTTTGTTACGAGCTTGGAAGTCACCAAGAAATTTTAAAAGAGATAGAGGAAAATACCAATGTGAAAGAGGACTTAATTCCCCAGAGCCAATCTGGCTAGCTTCTCTCAGAATCTATTTCTTCCTGTTTCAAACCATAAGGTGTGAAGAAAAGACTTTCCATGTTCATGAAATCAAACTGAAAGATTCCTAAAGGTTAATAGGTCTGAACAGAACAGCTGTAGTAAGATGGTGGTTACTGTCTCTGAGGCCTTGGCTGCAGACAGAGGAACCTGCTCTGCACCTCTGGGTCCTTCTATCTCATTTGCTGATATAGTGGCCCTTATGGTGCAGCAGGGCCCAGAATCCTAAAGCTCTAGAGTGAATTTAAGAATTTGTTCACATGTGTGGCATAGAAGATGAATTCCTCCTCCACCATGAATGAAGAACCAGATGCCCTATTGGCAGTTAACCAGCTATAGGGTCTAGTGGCAGGTCCATTAAATAGAAGAATCATTGTCCAGGATCAGGGGTGTCTGCTTGGTCTTATTTTATGTATGGACCATCCCAACACCCCTGCTGTCCACTTAGCTTTGGCTTGCTCTTCAATACTTGGCAGAATACCATAATAACAGAGAAAAGATGAGGGGAGAACTTGGTATAATGATAAGCTTGCAAAACATTATATAGAGGACCGCTGCTTCAGGAGAAACAAAGCTTCTGGCTTCTGAAATCTATGACATTCTTCAATCTTCTAATATGCAGATAGTAATAGCTTCAATGAAATGAATTCATGTCTAAGGAAATTCAGTTCTCTGGGAGCTACAAACGAACATGCCAAAATAGTAGTTTTGCATATAGATAATCCTGACAACACATCTCACAGAAATCTATGTGAAGAGGCTTTGTTAAAAATTAAAGGCATTATTAGCTTTACTTTTCAAATGGCTGTTCAGAGAGGTGTGGCATGAATCTGTTCAGATTTGAAAGCAGAGATTTTGGCAGCAGCGATTGTGTCAACCAAGATTTGAAGGCTCCACAAGTTGTGAGAAGTGAAGGTGGAGAAGAAATGCTGGTTCCATTCCAGAATAGGGCTGTGGAAGTGGAACAGAGCACGGAGCTGCCCAGCTACCTGCCTGAGATGGGCCCCATGAAGGAGCAGGACAAAGCAATGTCCTGGGCTGGCTCCCACCCAGAGGTTGGGGCTAGCTGGCTGAGCACAGCTGCAAACCTTTTATCCAGATGGTTTTACTGGTGACTTCCCTTTGGGGTGCAAGGACTGTGAGAATGAACAAGGAGCTGTTTTCCATTGTTGTGATGAATTGTCAAGTGCAATTTGCAGTAAGTCATCATGAAAAGTTTTTAGATTACATGATGGTGTATGCTGCATTTTATATTTTATTGGACATTTTCCCCCATTGAGTGGTAAAAAAGGACAGAAGCTACAGGTGGAGTTGCTTTGTTTATGAAGGTATTTTGGTTCTTGTTTCCCTTTGTTTAATTGCCTCATTTAAAAAAAAACAAAAAACAAAAAAAAAACATGGGTCCACAGTTAAATCAAATATATATGTGCAGCTTCACATTTTATTTTACATGAAGCACTTGATTAAGAAAACTCATTTTCTCCTAAAGCCTCAGGACATATCTAAAGAGAAGCTTTTTTATTTTATTTTATTGCTCAAGTGGTGCATGAATTACTGAACATTTTTTTCTGTTTTTCTTCATGAAAGATACATGCTTTGGTATTCTTTACAGAGAGTTAAAAACATTTCTAACTGTCCCCATTATGTGTCTTTTTTTTTTTTTTTTTTAATGTTGCCACCATGTTTATGGAAAGGTCATTATTAATGACTTTTTGTGATTAAAATATATTCGTTTGAATGTAGCAGTCCCCTAAAAATATAATTCTACAAAATTTTTGCAACCTTAAAAAATAACAGAACTGCCTGTTAATGGAAAGTTCTCAGGGATTACTTCGTGACTTAGAACTAGCATCATAACTATTTGAAATTAAACCGGTAAGCCTATAGCAACGGGGTGGTCAAAAGACAAAACCATAAATGAGCAATCAAGTCTTTGATGTATGACCAGGAAGGCCATTGCATTTGTAGTCATTTGCACTGAAGATGCAGCCCAAGAGCTAGCCAGAGAAGGTGAAACATTCAGGGTCTGTGTTGATAGCAGTAGGAAATGGGTACAACAGGGAAAGCATAGGGCCAGGAAATGAAACAGAAAAGGAAAAGGAATAGCGAAATCAGTAAGAAAGTTCTCATACTGTAGTAAAAGACCACTGTGAACTTGGAGAGGGAACCTGCTCCTTCATTGCTTATGGATGATAGCATAGAGCCCCAAATTGAGCAATCTGATCAGGGGATAAAAAGAAAGGAGGCAAAAAAAAAAAAAAAAGAGTGCAGAGAGTATGACTATATTCAATTTGTATGCAATTTTCTTACAAGTGTGTATGATTCTTTGCATGAGCCACACATACTATTTTGTGTGTGTGTTTTATAATTGGAATATGTAGCTTGCGTTTATGTGCTTTTTTCCCTTATTTTTTCTGAGCTTGACAAATCTTCTAATTTATATTTTTGATCATTATTCAATTTAAAAATTATGTTTAATTATCTTATGTATCTGTTTGCTTAAATATCCTCAATTTTGTAAAGCATTTAAACTTTAAAAATACATATGTATAAGTTAATTATATGCATATAACAATTACCTTAAGCACAAATTTAATTAATCATATAATATAATTAATATCTAAATTTATAATTAGATATATAGCTGCCTATATTATTTATGTACACGTTTACTTAAGTGTTAATTTAGACACTTATATAGCTAATTTTAAAAAGCTATAAAATGTGTTTGTTCAGTAAAAGTGCTGTTTAGCTCCTTTGAACTGATCAGCTTTTTCTACTGTAGATCCTAAAGAAACCCTTCCAACATTATAAACCGTATGTAATGATCATAGGGAACTGAATCAACATTAAGCATCATTTTGGAACAGTTGTCCAAAATAAAGGACAAATTATTACACCTTACAACATCTGTCAAGGAAAAGGAAGCATAGTGCCTGGTGAGCCTCACTAGGTTTTGAAGGCATCACAGACCATATATTTGAATGCACTTTGGACCTATGTAGGTGACATAAAAAGCTTTTTATGATTGATTTTTTGACTGATCCCAGTAAGGCTTTGTATCAGCTATGTTAAAATAAAAGTAGCCATGCTACTTGGTTGATATGATCTAGTAAACACCATGGTACTAGATATGTCAGTGTAGGGGAGAGGATGGCATGTGGATTTTATGACAAGTAGCATTGGACAAATTACAACACATACAGCAATGATTCTGAAACAAAGGTATTTCTTTTATGGTGAAGAATTATATGCTTATTATACACCTTGTAAACAATAGCTAATTGTAGGCTTCTGGTTCCAAGGAGAGAAGTAGCTCTATCTGGTTGGGCAGACTGAACTGGGCAGAACTGGCCATCTAAGAAGGCCTGGCCTGCCAGCATTCTCTATCCTTGACTGAAGGGCCTTACCACTTTATTCTTTCACCACTATCCAGATACAAAGTCATACATAACTTTGAATGCATTGAATTATATAGAAATTATGGGCTTTTTTGGGTAAATGTTATTAGTAATTTCATATGCTTCAACCTGATGGAGAAAGAATAACCAATATCTATTCAGTACTTAGTGTATGCCCAAAACATGACCCTTTGCTCTTTTTTCCTGTACTCTTTCCCATCCTCCCTCTCATCGTCCCCTGCTTCTTTTCTTTTTCTCTTCCTTTTTTATTCTGTACTTTCCATTCCATTCTGTAATTTGACCCCTTTATTCCTTTCTAAGCTACTAAATGCATTTGTACATTTGCAGTATTTACTGTCTTGATTTTTGTGATTGTGATTTTTGGCTGTAATAAGAAATTGCATGGAAATCATAACCAGTTCTAATTCCAAACAGTCAGCTGACAAATTTATAGAAAACCTTTTTTAAAGATGCCCTACAAATATATAATCACACATCAATGGGTATAACACATAAAACAAAATGCTTAAAGATTAGTAAAGGTTTGCAATGGTCGAACATAATTTTAGCCAAACTGCAAACATTAATGGCTTAGTTTAAAGCATACCAAGAGACAAAATAACATCATCTGATACCTATAATTACTGAATAATCTTTTGTACCACTGAAAATACACATTAGGTGTTGGATAGAATTGTGGGGAGGAGATGCCCTTGCCATTCGGTAAGTTATACAAGTGTGTATGCTGCTCAGAGTGAAGAAATATTTCTCTCAAGAGAGGCAGATAGGTTTAAGTTACAAAGACTAAAATGGTACTATTTTCCCCCCCAACTTTGAGAATAAGATCAACCCAATGATTTTTAATTTATTTGGAAACATTGTTACTATTTGGAGGTTATTTTATATCACCTCATTTACTATAGTACTTGCAGAAATAACTGCAACTAATAAAGGGGAAAATTTTTAAGTTATTTAAAAATTAAATTGGTCATAGATATAGCCTCTTTATTTTATTTTTAACTTAAGATTTTAAAAAGGTAGAATTATATAACTTGAAAGAAATGACCTTAAAGAGCAGCTAGTCCAAGTCCTTTTAGTTACAGAGGAGAAAACTGTAGCTGAGAGAAGGTGACTTGTTGATAGAATTGGAATGAGAACTAATGTTTTCTGACTCTCTAGCCCCGTGCTTTATTTCAAAACATTCAGCATTCAGTAGCGGGGACTGTTTTGTCAATTGTATAAGCATGCTTTTCCTGAGTAAATTTCCCAAATGTAAAGCAATAGGCATGCCATGTACTAAAAGTATGTGATAATTATTGCTTACAGATAATATGAAGACTGACTGGCTTATGATTAAATTTTTCATATAATAGGCAGAGTGCTTGATTACTGGTATCTTTAAAGCAAATATGAAATTAATTTCAAATGAAAGCATATCTTAACAAATAGAACAGCAGAGAAAAGGGAGAAAATACTTTAGAATAAATAGCTTAGAAGATACAATTAATTTTTGAGGTATTCCCCGTGTCTTTCATCTATAAGTCACTGGATAAAAATGACCTAAAAAATGTTTTTTTTCTGAGTCTGTCTCCTCAGCTCCCAACCATATCATTTTAACTAGCAGAAATGCAGCCTATTTGTACTTTTTTCCTTCTGCATCAGTTTCAATTTCATTTTCTATACTTGCTGTTATCTAGGTATCAGAATCTCTTTAAATGATGGATTGTAATCTCAGATATAGAAAAATGAAACTTATGAAATGGATGGATTTTATTGTTAGAGACATGGTCTACTCAGATTGCAGGTACAGAGAAATGGCCTTTAGTGAGCTTTATTTTTTTAATATATATTATTTTATTTTATTGTTGTTTAGTTACAGTTGTCTCAATTTCCCCCCATTGTTTCCCCCTGGCCTGCTCCTCCCCATTTCCCCTCCCACAGTCAATCCCAATCCTGTTGTGTATGCCCAGGGATCATTTATACATGTTCTTTGATTAGAACCTTCCCCTTCTTTAGAATTTCATGGTTTTTTGTTGTTGTTGTTTGTTTTTTTTTTTAATGGAGAGAGAGGGGAGGGGGGTAGGGGACCTTCCATGGAAGGGGGAGGCCAGGGAACTAGGGAACCCTCCATGGAAGGGAGAGGGCAGGGGAGAGAGGGTGCTTTCCATGGAGGGGAAAGGGCAGTGGAGACAAAGAACCCACCATGGAGGGGGTAGGGCAGAGGGGCAGAGGGACCCTCCATGGAGGAAGGAGGGCAGGGGAGACAGGGGACCCTTCATGAAGGGGGTACATGTGTTTTATATTAACCTTTGGTCCCATGCATACACAGATCTTTTGTAAGAAAAGTCTTTGTTGCATTTTGTAAAATATTTAAAAAGACCTTCCTTCTTAAGCCTTTGAGAATAATCCAAAACTTCTGGCCATTTTAATTCAGGATATGTATTCTATTCTGAAGTACAGTCCATTTCTTTCACTTTAAGTGCATGCAAATCAGCCACTTATTCAATATTTTATATATTGAGAGTTTACTAATGCTTTACATTAAAAGTACTTAGCAATATAGATGAAAAATGAATAAAGCATTCATGGAACCCATAGTCTAATTGAGGAAGCAGGGAAGTAAAGAAGACAATCATAGATGAATTGGAGGCAAACAATGATTATAAGAATACTCAATGGCATCAAAAAAGGCATAGAAACCATAAAAATGACCAGTCAGAAATAAAACTGCAATATCTGAAATAAATAATACATTCAAAGGAATAAACAGTAGGTTAGATGAAGCAGAGGATTTAATTAGTGATTTGGGAGACAAGGTAGGAAATAAAATATCCAGGCAAAGTGGCAAAAATAAAAAATAAAAATAAAATTAAAAATTTCAAAACATGAGGAGAGCTTAAGAAACATTTTGGACCACAGAAAGCATAACTACATCCACATCATGGGAATACCAGGAGAAGAGAGTGAGCAATGGAGAGAAATCCATTGGAAGAAACAATGACCAAAAACTCCCCTAACCTCATGAATGAAAAAGACATAAAAGTCCAAGAAGTTCAGAGAGTCCAAAACAAGCTGGAACCAAAGGGGCCTATACCAAGACACATCAAAATTAAAATGACAAGGCTTAAAGACAAAGAAAAAATCCTAAAAGCTGGAAATGAAAAGAAGAGTTACCTACAAGGAAGCACAAATTAAACTGTCATCTCATTTCTCAACAGAAACATCTCAGGCCAGAAGGAAGTGCATGAAATAATCAAGATGATGAAAAGCAATGGCCTACAACCAAGGCTACTTTATGCAGCAAGCTAAGCATTTAAAGTCAAAGGAGAAATAAGAAGTTTCCCAGACAATGAAAAGCTAAAGGAGTTTGTTAACTCCACACTAGTACTGCAACAAATGTTGAAAGGCTTCCTTTAGGAAGAAGAAGAAGGGGAGGAAGAAGAGGAGTAGGGGGGAGGGGGAAGAAGAGGAAGGAGAGGAAGAAGAAAGAAGAAGAAGAAGAAGAAGAAGAAGAAGAAGAAGAAGAAGAAGAAGAAGAAGAAGAAGAAGAAGAAGAAGGAGAAGAAGAAGAAGGAGGAGGAGAAGAAGAATAGGAGGAAGAGGAAGAAGAAGAAGAGGAGGAAGGAGGAGGAGGAGGAGGAAGGAGGGGAGGAGGAGGAGGAAAAACAAAATACAGGAGAATGGTCTAACAATAAAATGGCACTAAATATATATCTATCAATAATCATCTTAAACATAAATGGCTTAAATGCTATAACCAAAAGACAGGGTAGCTGAATGGATAAGAAAACAAGACCCAATATATGCTATCTCCAAGTGCCTCACCTCAGCTTGAAAGATACATGCAGACCAAAAGTAAAGGGATGGAAAAAGATATTTCATGCAAATAGAAAAGGAATAAAACAAACAAACAAACAAAAAAACTTGGGTAGCAGTACTTATACCCAGTGAAACACACTTTAAAGCCAAGGCTATAGTAAGAGATAAAGACACTACATAATGATAAAGGGAACAGTTCATCATAAGGATATAACCCTAGTAAGCATTTATGCACCCAACATAGGAGAACCTAAATATGTGAAACAAATATTGATGGACATAAAGGGAGAGATTGACAGAAATTCAGTCATAGTTGGAGATTTTAATACTCTACTAAATTCAATAGTGTAGTATTCCAGATAGAATATCAACAAGGAGACAGCAGCCTTAAATGACACACTAGAGCAAATAGATTTAATTGATATCTTCAGAGCATTTAACCCCAAAGCAGCAGAATATACATACTTTTCAAGCGAACATGGAACATTTTCTAGGATAAACCACATGTTAGGACACAAAACAAGTCTCAATAAATTTAAGAAGATTGAAGTGATAGCAAGCATCTTCTCTGACCACAATGCTATGAAGCTAGAAACCAGTCACAAGGAAACTGAAAAATACACAAAGACATAGAAAGTAAATAATATGTTATTAAATAATGAATGAGTCAACAACAAGATGAAAGAAGATATCAAAAGATACCTTAAAACAAATGCAAATGAGGAAAACAATATGTTATAAAGTTTATACACCATGATCAAATGGGATTCACCCAGGGATGCAAGGATAATATAATATTTGCAAATCAATAAATATAATACAAATGATAACCAAAATGAAAGACAAAAACCACATGATCATATCAATAGATGATGAAAAAACATTTTATAAAATCAAACACCCGTTTGTAGTGAATAAAACTCAGCAAAATGGAAATAGGGGGAGCATACTACAACATAATACACAGGAAACCTATAGCCAATATTCTATTCAATGGGCAAAAACTAAAAGCTTTTCCCTTAAAGTCAAGAACAGGATGTGGATTTCCACTTTCACCACTTTTATTAAATGTAGTATGGAAAGTTCTAGCAACAGTGACCAGACAAGAAAAAGAAACAAAAGGCACTGAAATTGAAAAGGAGGAAGTAAAACTGTCATTATTTACAGATGATGTAATAGTATATATATATATATATATATATATATATATATATATATATATTTACAGATGATGTAATAGCATATATATATATGAAACCCTATAGGCTCCACCAAAAATCTACTCAACTTAATAAGTGAATTTGGCAAAATAGCAGGATACAAAGTCAACATTCAGAAATCAAAGGTATTTTTTGCCTTTGTATACCAATAATTAACTATCAAAAATAGAAACTACCTTGGCTGGTGGCTCGGTGGAAAGGTGCCGGTCTGTGAACCCAAAGGTCACTGGTTTGATTCCCCAGCCAGGGCACATAACCAGGTTGCAAGCCAGGTCTCCAGCCAGATCCATACCTGGAAGCAGGTGAAGGGCAACCATACATGGATGTCTCTTTCCCTCTCTGCCTCTCTCCTTTCCCCTCTCTCTAAAAATAATAAATAAAATCTTTAAAAAAATTGAAACTAAAAAAATTTTTATTAACTATAGCAATAAAATAGCAGGATACAAAGTCAACATTCAGAAATCAAAGGCATTTTTGTATACCAACAATGAACTATCAGAAACAGAAACTAGGAAAAATTCCCATTAACTATAGCAACAAAAATAAATAAATAAATAAGTGCCTAGGAATAAACTTAATCAAGGAAGTAAAAGACTGGTAGTCAGAAAACTATAGAGCACTGAAAAAAGTAATTAAGGAAGATGCAAATAAATTGAAGAATGTCTGTGTTCATGAATTAGAAGAATTAATATTATTAAAATGTCCATATTACCCAAAGTAGTCTATAGACTCAATGCAATCCCATTAAAATACTAATATTTGTTCTCATAGATTGAGAACAAATATTTCAAAAAATTATAGGGAACCAAAAATAACCCTAAATAGCCCCAGCAATCTTGAGAAAGAAGAACAAAGCAGGAGGGATCACAATACCTGATATCAAACTATACTACAAGGCCACTGTAATCAAAAGAGTCTGGTCCTGGCATAAAAACAGACACATAGATCAGTGGGATAAAATAGAGAGCCCAGAAATAAACCCAGGTTTCTATGGTCATTAATATTTGATAAAGGGGGCAATAGCATAAACTGAATTAAAAAAGCTTCTTCAATAAATGGTGTTGGGAGATGTGAAGAGTTGTATGCAAAAAAAAAAAAAAAAAAGAAACTAGACCACCAACTTACACTATACACCAGAATCAACTCAAGATAGATTAAAGTATAAATGTAAGATGTGACACCATAGAAGTCCCAGAGGAAAATACAGGCAGTAAAATTTTAGATATCCCATGCAGCAAAATTTTCACTGATATATCTGCTAGGGCAAGGGAAATAAAGGAAAGAATAAACAAATGGGACTATATCAAACTAAAATGTTTCTTCATGGCTAAAGAAAACATTATCAAAATGAAAAGGGAACCAACCATGTGGGAAAACATATTTGCTAATGATACCGCAGACAAGGGTTTGATCTCCAAAATATATAAAGAACTTATATGACTCAACACCAGGGAGACAGACAGCCCAATTAAAAATTGGGCAAAGGACCAGAAGAGATAGTTCTCTGAGAAGGACATACAGAGGATGCTCAAAATCACTAGCAATTAAAGAGATGCAAATTAAAACCACAATAAGATAACACCTCACACTTGTCAGAATGGTGATCATTAACAAATCAACAAATAACAAGTGCTGGTGAGAATGGGGCCAAAAGGGAACACTAATGCATGGCTGGTGGGAATGCAGACTAGTGCTGCCACTGCAGGATGATTTGTTTGCAAAAAACTAAAACAATATGGAATTTCCTCAAAAAACTAAAAATGAAACTGCCTTTTGACCCAGTGATTCCACTGCTGGGAATATAACATAAGAATCCTGAAATACCAGTTCAAAAGAACTTATGCACCCCTATACTCATAGCAGTGTTATTTACAAAAACCAAGTACTGGAAAACAGATTAAGTACCCATCAATAAGTGAGGGGAGCAAAAAAACTGTGGTACATTTACACAATGGCATATGATGCAGCAGAAAGAAGGAAGGAACTCCTACTTTTTTATAACAGTGTGGATGGAACTGTAGTGAAATAAACCAGGTGATGAAAGACAAATATTGTCTGATCTCACCTATAAGAGGAACCTCATGAACAAAACAAATGAGCAAAATAGAACCAGAGGCATGGAATCAAGGAACAGACTAACAGGCACTGGAGGGGAGGGAGATGGGAGAGGGGGGATAAGGGAGGAAAGAAAGGGAAGAGTCTAGTCAAGGAACATGTATCAATGACCCATGGACATGGACAACAGGGTGGGGATTGACTATAGGATTGGGGTGGAGGATTGGGGTGGATGAGACAGTAGAGAGCAATGAGGAAAAATTGGGGCAATTATAAAATAACAGCAAATTAAAAAATAAATAAAAATGATTCACCACATAAACAAAATGAAGGATATCAATAGATGTAGTTAAAGCATTTGATAAAAATAAAAATTCCTGTCAAAGTGGGATTAGAGGGAATATTTCTAAACATAATAAAAACCATATATGACAAACACACTGTCATCATACACAATGAGCAAAACTACAAATGATCTCCTTAAATTTGGGAACAAGGCTGGGATGTCTGCTTTCACTTCTCTTATTCAACATAGTACTGGAAGTCCTAGCCACAGCAATCAGATGACAAAAAGAAAAAAAACAGCATCCAAAATGGAAAGGAATAAGTAAAACTATCATTATGTGCCGATAACATGATACTGTACATCAAACACCCCAAAGATTCCACCAAGAAGCTACTAGAACTGATAAATTAACTCAGCAAAGTAGCAGGATGCAAAATTAATATACAGAAATCAGTTTCATTTTTATATACCAGTAACAAACTAATGTAAAGGGAAATTAAGAAAACAATTCCATTCACAATTGCCACAAAAAAATAAAAATACCTAGGAATAAACCTAACCAAGAATGTAAAAGATCTGTACTCCAAAAATTATAAGACACTCAAGAAAGAAATAGAAAAAGATATGAATAAGTAGAAGCAGAGACCATGTTCATGGATAGGGAGAATTAACATTATTAAAATGTCCATTCTGCCCAAAGCAATCTATAGAGTCAATACAATTCCTGCCAAAAGTTCAATAATGTATTTCACAAAACTAGAACAAGCCCTGGCTGGTGGCACAGTGGGTAAGGCACCAGCCTGTGAACCCAAAGGTTGCTGGTTTGATTCCCAGGCAGGGCACATAACCAGATTGCAAGCCAGGTCTGTAGCTGGAGGCAGGTGAAAGGCAACCATACACTGATGTCTCTATCTTTCTCTGCCTCTCTCCCTTCCCCTTTCTCTAAAAATAATAAATAAAGTCTTTAAAAAAAACCCAAAAAACCCTAAAACTAGAACAAATATTTCAAAAATTTATATGGAACCATAAAAGGCCCCACATAGCAACAGTGATCCTGAGAAAGAAGAACAAGGGTGGAGAAATCATGCTACCTAATATCAAACCATACTATAAGGTTATAGTAATCAAAACAGCATGGTACTGGCATAAGAACAGACATATACAGCAATGGGACAGAATAGAGAGCTCCGAAATAAACCCACATCTTTATAGTCAATTAATATTTGACAGAGGAATCAAGCATATATGTACAATGGATTAAAGATAGTTTATTCAATAAATGATGTTGGGAAAATTGGACAGATAGATGCAGAATAATGAAGGTAGATTACCTTATACCACACACATGAATAAATTCCAAATGGATCAAAGACTTAAATATTAAATCTGAAACCATAAAAATTATAGAAGAAAACATAGGCAGCAAAATCTTGGATATTGCTCATAGCATTATATATATATATATATGTATGTATGTATGTATATATATATATATATATCTCCCCAGGCAAGGGAAATAAAAAGAAAAAATAAATGAAAGGGACTACATCAAACTAAAAAGTTTTATATAGCAAAGAAATCATCAACAAAATAAAAAGACAACCCACAGAATGGGAGAACATATTCATTGATACATCTGATAAGGGATTAATATTAAAAATTTTTAAAGAATTAACAAAACTCAACACCAAAAAAACAACCCAATTAAAAAATGGGCAAAGGACCTGAATAGACACTTCTCCAAAGAGGACATACAGATAGCCAATAGTCATATAAAACTATGCTCCACATCACTAATCATCAGAGATGCAAATTAAAACCATAGTGAGATATCATTTCATACTTGTCAAAATGGCTCTCATTGATAAATCAACAAAGAAGTATTAGAGCTGATGTGGAGAAAGGGGAACCTTTTTGCACTGTTAGTGGGAATGCAGACTGGTACAGCCACTATGCAAAGCAGTTTGGAGATATCTCAAAAAATTAAAAAATGGATCTCCTGTTGACTTAGCAATACCACTTTTGGGAATTTAGAAGGAACCCAAAGCACTAATTCCGAAGTATATAAGCACTCCTATGTTCATTGCAGCATTACTTACAATTGTCATGATATGGAAGCAGCCCAAGTGTCCATCAGTAGAAGAGTGGATAAAACAGCTATGGGACAGTCACACCATTTCCATAAAAAAGAAAATTTTACCCTTTGCCACAGTATGGATGGACCTGGGGAATATCATGCTAAGTGAAATAAGCCAGTCAGAGAAAGACAATACCATTCTTTCATTCATTCACATGTGGATTCTAATGGATAAACTGAATGAACCAACAAGGAAAATGTGGACAAACTCATAGATGGAGAGGAAGATGACAGCTAATAGTGTGGGGTGAGGTCTGGAGGGATTGAGCAAAAAGGAAAAAGAACTCATGGACATGGACACCAGTGTGGTGATTGTTAGGGGGAGGGTGTATAAGAAACTTAGCAGTAATGGAAAAAAAAAAAAAATACAGCAAAAATTAAATTAAAAAACAAAGACAAAAAGCAAGCAAACAACAATAATAACAAAAAAGGCAATTATAGAGTGACAGACCTCATCATTGGGGTATAACAACCATACCAGAGGGAATAAAGTTGTGGCTTTTATAAGGCAGGGGATGTGCTGAAAAAATGTTTAAAAAGAATATATCTGCAGCACTGAGTGAAGGTCTGTGCATAGACAGATGCTCCACTGATCCTCATTCAATAATTCAGACAACATCATGTTTTAAGTTTCTATTGACAGTGTAAAGTGAATCTTTAAAAAAGCTGAATCTAGAAGGGAAATGGAGAATAGAGCAATAATTTCAATGATTTATTCTCCCCACCTTCCAATGGAATAACATTTAGAATCATCTTGTATCCATGTTGCACACTAGTTTGATAGGAAAGTGTTTTGGGATGTGAGAGAGGTTGGGGGAAATGTCAAATTCTGTTGAGCCCGAGTTCCCAGAGTGGTTTCATGTTGTTTTGTGATGATATTTCTGAATATAATACTCATTTTAAGTATGAATATTACACAGGATCATATTTCATAACTAAATGAAATACCCTAGTAGTAGCAACAATTCAGTTTCTCCATATTCAAGGAGATAACTGAGAAGTGATCATTTTTAGTATATGGGAAATGTCTAGTTACTGAGACCTGTGTCAGACACAGTTCTCTGTGCTGTGTATGTATTAACTCAATCTTGTAACACCTCTAATAAAAATATACAAATATTAGCTATACTTTACAGATAAGAAAAATGATGCCAGAGTAGGTAAGTGCTGTTTGCAATGTTATACACATCTAGTAAATGGCCAACTACTATTAGAAAGTATAGGAAGATGCCAACAGAATGATGATATGACCCTATGTTAAAAGTGCCTCCACATTTTCAGCTGGGCAGTATCCCATCTACCATCCACTTCTGGGGCACACAGGAGGAGTTGACACAGTTCTAAGGGTGCATTTCAATTTATTTCCCAAAACTTGTGTCAAATAACAGCAATTTTAAGTTATGGCAGTCATGCACATGGTCCAACAAGTTTAGGAAATGATGGGTTAAAGGCTTAGTTCAAAATGTGTCTAACTTGAATTTCTCAGAAGTTTTTTTTTTTTTTTTTTTTTTTTTTTTTTTTTTTTTTTTTAAGGGACAGGGGTAGGGATAGAGGCAGAGAGGGAGAAAGCCAACAATGTATGGTTGCCTTTCACCTGCCTCCAGCTACGGACCTGGCTGGAGACCTGGCTTGCAACCTGGTTATGTGCCCTGGCTGGGAATTGAACCAGTGACCTTTGATTTTGCAAGCTGGCATCTTATCCACTATGCCACCAGCTGGGGTGGATTTCTCAGAAGTTTTAATATGAAGTGTACATTGCAAATGACCAAGAGGGTGCTATAGTATGCTGTGTTTCTCAAATATATTTATACAATAGAAACTTTTAAAAGACTACTGTTTAAAGGAGTGTACCTAGATAAATGACAGGTTAAGTTACTTACTTCTGAGACTAGTTTTCTTGTGTTTATGTTTAGAACTTATAAATGTCTACATGGTTTGAAAAATTATTTACTCATTCAGCAGAAATTTGAGATTGCTTACTTTTTCCCTGCCTTAGTCCCTTCAGCTGCTATTACAAAATGCCACAGATGACTGGATGGCTTATAAACAACAGAAATTTATTTATCACAATTCTGGAGGCCAGGAAGTCCACAATCAAGGCACTGGCAGATTTGCTGTCTGTAAGGAATGGCTTCCTGGTGGATAGACGGCTATCATTCACTATGTCCTCACATTGTGGAAAAGGCAAGGGTTCTCTCTGGAACCATTTTTATAAGGGCACCAATCTCATTTATGAGGGCTGCACGCTTATGACCTAATAATCTCCCAAAGGTCCCACCTCCTAATACCATCACACTGGGGATTAGGTTTCAACATAGGAATTACAGGGGGCAGGGACACACAAATGTTCAGTCTATGGTACTCTCCTTGTTTGATATAGTAAAAGTGACCAAGCAGGAGCTCCATAAACTTTGAGGCACACTCATCTTTATTAAAATAACATCAATGATAGAGTCCCATTATGTTTGGGACATTATGATAAGGGACCTTGGCTATATTTTTATTTCCATTTTTATTTATTGGGATAATACTAACAAACTTACATAGGTTTCAGGTACACAATTTCACAACACATCATCTGTGTACTATATTGTGAGTTCACCAACCTCAGTGAAGTTTCTTATACCAGGGGTGTCAAACTTATTTTCACCGGGGGTCACATCAGCCTTGAGGTTGCCTTCAAAGGGCTGAATGTAATTTTAGGACTGTATAAATGTATCTCCTCCTTAACAGTTAAGCAAGCTGGGTACAAACAAGGTGCAGGGCCTAAAGTGCCAGGCCAGATAAAATAAGGTGAAGGGCCAGATTCGGCCCAAGGATCTTGTGTTGGCCACCCATGGCCTAGGGTATCCTCCACTTTCTATTGTCACCCTCCTCCTATCAAATACCACATTGTTGTCTGTGTCCATGCATTTATTTCTCTTTCTCTGTCTTGTCTCTTTTTGCTCAATTCCTCCATCAACGCAACCCTCCCCCCAAAGTTGTCAGCCTGCTCTCTATCTATGAGTCTGTTTCTATTTTGCTTGTTAGTTCATTTTGTTCATTAGACTCCACCTTTGAGTGAAATCATATACTTGTCATTTTCTGACTGGCTTATTTCACTTAGCATAATACTCTCCAAGTTTGTCTATGCCGTCATAAAGGGTGAGATTTACTTTTTGTGACCAAGTAGTATTCCACTGCATAAAACATTTTTACCCACTCATCTACTGCTGTGCACTTGGGCCACTTCCTGGCTATTGTAATTATTGCTGCAATGAACACAGGGGTGCTTATATTCTTTTGAATTAACGTTTTGAGTTTCTTTAGGTAAATTAACAAAAGTAGAAACACAGGGTCATAAGGTAGTTTTATTTTTAATTTTTGAGGAAACTCCCTATTGCTTTCTATAGTAGCTACACCAATCTGCATTCCTACCAATAATGCATAAGGGCCCTGTTTTTTTCACATCCTTCCCAGCAATCATTGTTTATTGATTTATTGATGGTAGCTACTCTGACAGGTGTGAGATGATTGATATCTCATTAGGGTTCTAATTTGCATTTCTCTGATGATTAGTGATGTTGAGCATTTCTTCATATGTCTCCTGGCCATCTGATTGTTCTCTTTGGAAAGCAGTCTCTTTAGGTCCTCTGCCCATTTTTAATTGGATTGTTTGTTTTTATGATGTTAAATTTTATAACTTAATAACTTTTGGATATTAGTCCTTTATGAGATGTATTGGCAAACATGTTCTCCCATCAGTGGGTTTTTACATTTTGTTGATTCTTTGTTTGTTTTTCTGTGCAAAAGCTTTTTAGTTTAATGTAGTCCCATTTTATTTTTTCCTTTATTTCCCTTGCCTAAGGGTATATGTCAGAAAAAAAATTGCTACAAGAAATATCTGAGACTATACTGTATGTTTTCTAGAATGTTTATGGTTTTGATTTTAACATTGAAGTCTTAAATTTATTTGAGTTGATTCTTGTGTATGCTGTAAGAAAGTGGTTTGATTTCATATCTTTGCATGTCTCTGTCCAATTTACCTAGCAACATTTATTGAATAGACAATCTTTAACCCATTATAAGTTTTTGCCCCCTCTGTCAAATACGAATTGACTCTATAAAGCCATGAGTTTATTTTTGGGCTTTCTATTCTGTTCCATTGATCTATATGTCTGTTTTTATGCCAATACTATGCTCTTTTGATTAGTATGGCCTTGTAGTATAATTTGATATCAAGATCATTATTTCTTATTTGTTCTTTTTTCTCAGTATTGCTGTTGGTATTTGGAGTCTTTTTTTGTTCTGTATACATTTTTGGAATGTCTGTTCTAGTTCTATAAAATACATCATTGGTATCTTGATAGGAATTGCTTAGAATATATACATTGCTTTGGGTCATATGGACATTTTAATAATGTTAATTCTTCCTATTTTTGAACATGGCATATGCTTCTACTCATATCTTATTCAATTTTTTCTTGGCTGTTTTATAATTTTTCATGTACAAGTCTTTAATATTGGTTAACTTTATTCTCTGGTATTTTATTTTTTAAAAACAATTGTGAATAAAATTGTTTTCTTTCTTTTTTTTTTTCAATGTATGGTTGCGTTTCACCTGCCTCCAGCCACAGACCTGACTGGAGACCTGGTTTGCAACCTGGTAACGTGCCCTGGCTGGGGAATCGAACCTGCGACCTTTGGGTTCGCAGGCCTGCACCTTATCCATAAAATTGTTTTCTTAGTTTCCCTTTCTGATAGTTCATTTTTGATGTATAAAAATTTAACTGATTTCTGGATATTTATTTTGTATCCTGATACTTTAATAAATTTATTTTTTAATTTTATTAGTTTTTTTTTTAGTGGAATCTCTAAAGCTCACTTATACAATATCATGTCATCTGAAAATAAGGATAGTTTTACTTCTTCTTTTCCAACTTGTATGCTTTTTATTTCTTCTGTTTGTCTGATTGCTATGGCTAAAATTATCATTACTATGTTAAATAAAATTGGTGAAAGCAGACATCCTATATTTTACCCAATCTTAAGGAAAATGCTTGTAGTTTTTGTCCATTGAGTATTGTGTTATCTGGGTGTCTGTCATATATGCCCTTTATTATGTTGAGGTGTGTTCTCTCTACTTTCACTTTGCTGATAGTTTTTTTTTTAATCATAAATTGGTGCTGGATTTTATCATATCCTTTTTCTGCACCTATTGATGAGATCACGTAGTTTTTATTTTTCATTTTGTTTATGTGATATATGATGCTTCTTGATATGCAGGCATTGTGCCAACCTTTCATCTCCAGAATAAATCCCATTTTGTCATAGTATATGATCTTTTTAATGTATTGCTAGATTCCATTTGCTAATATTTTTCAGATAATTTTAGTGTTTATATTCATCAGGGATATTGGCCTATAATATTCTTTCTTTGTAGTGTCTTTTATCTGATTTTGGAATTAGGATAATGTTAGTCTTGTAAAATGGGCTTCATAGTATTCCCTGCTTTTGAAATTTTTGGAATAGTTTGAGAAGGTTAGGTGTTAATTATTCTTTGAATGTTTGGTAAAATTCACCTGCTAGGCTATCTGGTCCAGGACTTCCATTTGTTGGAAGAGTTTTGATTACTGCTTCAATTTTACTAGTTGCAATCTGCCTATTCACATTCTCTGATTCTTCCTAATTCATGTTTGAAATATGTTGGCATATAATTGTAATGTTTTCTTTTAATCCTTTGTATTTCTATGATGTTAATTGTTACTTGTCTTTCTTTTCTGATTTTTTAAATTCAGATTCTCTCTCTCTCTCTCTCTCTCTCTCTCTTTTTCTGGTTAAAGGATTGCCAATCTTATCTTTTGTAATTTTTTAGATTCTATTTCATTTATCCCTACTCTGATCTTTATTATTTCTTTCCTTCTACTCTCTTTGGGCTTTTTTGTTTGTTTATTTTGTTTTCACATTATTTTAAGTGTAAAATTACATTGTTTATTTGAGATTTTTCTTTGTTCTTCAGATATGATTGTAATGCTAGGAATTTTCCTCTTAAGACTGCTTTTTCTTTGTCCCTTAGATTTTTGTATTGTTGTGTTCTCATATTCATTTACTCAAAGGTATTTTTATTTTTTATTTTATTTTATTATTTTTAAAAGATTTTATTTGTTATTTTTAGAGAGAGGGGAAGGGAGAGAGGCAGAGAGGGAGAGAGACATCAATGTATGGTTGCCTTTCATCTACCTCCAGCTACAGAGCTGGCTGGAGACCTGGCTTGCAACCTGATTACGTGCCCTAGCTGGGAATTGAACCAGCAACCTTTGGGTTCACAGGCTGGTGCCTTATCCACTGTGCCACCAGTCAGGGTTCTCAAAGGTATTTTTAATTTCTGTTTTGACCTCATTATTAACATTTTTCACTGTGTAGTAACATGTTATTGACCTTCCATGTATTTTTGTGTTTTTCAGTAACTCTCTTCTGATTGCTTCTAGATTCATACTATTGTGGTCAAAGAGGATGCTAGGTATGATTTCAATTTTCTAATATTTATTGAGACTTGTTTTGTGTAGTCTATCCTAGCAAATGATATATGGGCACTTGGAAAGTATGTTTATTGTGCTTTTTTGGGATAAAATGCTCTGAAGATTATCTATTTAATCCATTTGATCTAGTGTGTCATTTAAGATTATTGTTTCCTTCATTTTCTCTGTAAGATTTATCCATTGATCTCAATGGGTATGTAAATCCTCTACTATGACTATATTGCCATCAGTCTCTTCCTTTATGTTCATCACAATTTGCTTTACATATTTAGCTACTATTATGGTGGATGCATAAATGTTTACAAGGGTTATATTCTCTTGTTGTATTGATCCTTTTTTCATTATGTAGTGTCCTTTGCTTTACTATAACTTTTGTTTTCAAGTATATATTGTCAGACACAAGTATTGATATCCCAGCTATTTTTCTTTATTCACATGAAATATCTTTCTTTGTCCCTTTACTTTTAGTCTATGTGTCTCTTTCATTCTGAGGTGGGTCCTCTTAGACAGCATATATATAGGTCTTGTTTTATTATCCATTGAGCTGCCTTGGTCTTTGATTGGAGTATTTCAGCCATTTACATTTAAAGTGATTATTGATAGGTATGCATTCATTGCTTTTCATTCTTTAATTATATTTCTCTTTTTCATTCTTCTTTTTAGAGAATACTCTTTAAATTTTTTAAAAATACTGGTTTGGTGGTGACAAGCTCCTTTATCTTTTTCTTGTCTGGAAAGCTCTTTATGTCTCTTTAAATTTAAATGATAGGCTTGCTGGGTAGCATAGTTTTGGTTGCAGATCCTTGCTTTTTATTACTTTAACTATTTCATGCCAATCCCTTCTGGACTGAAAATTTTTTGTTGACAAATCAGCTGACATTCTTATGGGACCTCCTTGTATGTAATTAACTGTTGTTCTCTTCTGGCTTTCAAGAGTCTTTCTTTTTATTTAACATTTGCCACTTTGATCATGATGTGTCTTGGGCCTCTTTGGGTTCATCTTGTTTGGAATTCTGCATTTCCTGGATTTATAAGTCTTTGTCTTTCACCAGGTTAGGGAAGTTTTCAGTGATTATTTATTTTTTCTTTTCTCTAAGATTTTTTTTTTTTTTTTTTTTTTTTTATTAATTACTTTTAGAGAGAAGGACAGTGAGGGAGGAAGAAAGGGAGAGGAACATCAGTGTATGGTTGCCCGTCACCTGCCTCCAGCTATGGACCTGGCTGGAGACTTGGCTTGCAATGTTGTTATGTGTTCTGACTGGGAATCAAACCAACAACTTTTGGGTTCATGGGCTGGTGCCTTTCCACTGAGCTACCAGCCAGGGCCTTATTTCCTCAAATAGGTTCTTGATCCCTTGTTCTCTTTTCCTTCCTGTACCCCTATGATGTGGATTTGTTACATTTCATATTGTCCAAAAAGTCCCTTAAACTATCCTTACTTTTAATTATTTTTTCTTTTTTGCTACCCTCCACAGTGTTTTTGCAAGATAGGTTGTTTTTTTCCTTGTCTTCCAAATTGCAGATTTAGTCATCTGCTTCATCCAATCTGCTATTTATTCCTTCCAGTATATTCTTCATTTTAGATATTGTATTCTTCATTTCTGACTAGTCTTTTTTAATGACTTCTATGTCATTTTTAATGCTTTTGATCATCTTTATAAGCATGGCTTTGAATTCTATATATGATGAATTGCTTGCCTCCATTTTTTTTAGTTGGGGCATATTTCTTTGCTTCCCTATCTTGGTTGCCTATCTGTGTTTGTTTCTATATATTAGTTAGTACTATTATGACTCCCAGTATTTGTAGATTCAACTTATCTAATAGATATCTTAGGAGGTCTAGTGATGCAATCTCATTTATTGCCTGAGCTGGGTGCTCTAGGAATGTGTCTTGTGTGGATTATGTGAGCCCTCCTGTTGTAATGGAGTCTTGATTGCTATTGACTCATTCAGGCCTGAGATCAACCCTCAGGCCAGGTGACTGTGAGGTTCAAACCCAACCGTGGAGTGTAAGCTCCTATGCAGGTGTTGACCACATAAAGCAGGGTTCACCTAGCAGAGCTTGGTGCCTGCCAATAAATCCTTTTGGATATGCTGCTTATGAAGCTTATTGGATCCTGCCCAGCTCTTGTCTAAAGCTGGTCACTGTGTGTGTCTCTTCTGGGGCCTTTTGGGAGGAACTCTGGTGCAGAATAATACAAGATGCTGCCTGTGAATGGCCCCTGGCAACTTGTTTGGAGCTACAAACAATCCATAGTTTTTGTTTGCTTCTGCTGGGCCTGAGTGCATGTGGGGAAGATTGATCTGAGACCAAAGCTGGTTTTTACCAGAAATGGGCCCAGGAGAGTCAGCAGAAGTCCAAAGCTATTGTGAAATCCACTTTTGCCTATCTCAGACTTTTGGCTATTAGGCTCAGTCACTGAAAGAGTCTCTGGATGTACTCAAGTTACATGAGGTAGGTTCAGAGTGAGTCACCAGGTAGGGGTGGCTGTAGCCAGTGTTAGGTCTTAGGCCACTCAGAAATGTCTAGGATATACCACCTCTAGCTGCTGGGTGCTTGCATACCTTGGTATTGGGGTAGAGTCTCAGGGGATCATCAAGGTGAGACCAGCAGAATTTATCTGGTCCAAACAGACCAAGATTTGGCCTTGTGAAGGGAGGGCCCTGCTCCTGCACACATACAAGGAAACAAACAAACAAACAAAACCCTATTCTAGAGCCACTCAGCTCAGTCTGTTCCAGAAACTGATATGAGGAGACAGAGCTCAGTAGTCTGAGGCTGTTGAAATCAAGAAGAGGGGGCTAGTGGATTTCCCATGAGGGAGAAGTGCTGGTCAGGCTCTGGGGATGGTAGGGGATATAGCCCCTGCCCTGTAGCTACACAACTCAGTCACTGATATCCTCTGACTCTGCCAGACATTTGCAACCTGGCCAAAGCATCTGCCTCAGTGTGGTATAGGTTTCCCAGGGTGGAGTGAGCAGGACTCCAGAATGTGGGGTAACTGCTTTCCTCCAGGCTGGTACTGTGTGGAGGGGAGAGCTCCACCCAAGCAAAATGGTGTCTGCAGTATGACTCAGCAAAGGGGTCCTGGTTGCTGTCCCTTCAGCTTTCTCACCAGAGCCCCTAAACCCAGAATTTCCTCAGAGCACTCTTGTCTGCTCCACACACCCTCCACCAGAGCCCAGGGTGATTAATGCAAATGAAATGTTTTGTGTTAGCCTTTTAATTAAGAGAGTGCCTGTGTCTCTAGTGGACTCCTGTCTCTTTGTGGTGGACAGAAACTTTGCTGCTCTTCAAAGCCAGATGCTCTGGTGCTCTGGGCTGGGGGGCCTGGCTTGGGGTTTAGACCCCACACTTCTTGGGGAGAACTTCCCACAGCTAAAGCATCCCTCTGGAACTTCAACCATCAATTGTGAAGAGACCTTGACTTCAAAGTCCTCATATTATGATTTGAAAGACTGAATTGATAGCAAAAGTAATTAAATCTATTAGGTAGTGTGTGTCAAGTGACAAATACATAACAGGTGTTCAAGTTTGGAGGTCATCACCAAGGACCCAAGGACGGAAAGGTGAGAAAAAGTTATTGAAGAGTATGGGAGCTAAATTGAACTTTGAAGGAAGAACAGGGTTTGTAGGAGGTCCAGGTGGAGAGGGCATTTTGAGATCCTATGAGAATGGTTTCTCAGATAAATGGAATGATTCCTCTGACCTATAGAGATTGGTTTTTTCCTATCAGATTAATGTTAGCTTTGTTCTTTGTCAATGTAGATTGAATCATCTTTATCTTCTAAAAAGATGTAAAGAAAAAGACCATTTTAGGAATTACAGATATCCACCATTTATAGTGCTCATTATATCAGGACTGGTTTTAAAACATCTTTATAACTTTGAAAATAAGAGAAGTTATGTAGCATTTTAAGGCATTTTTTGGTCATGCCAAATCTAAATGACTACTGGAAATCTAATAAGAACTGAAGTACTTGTCACAGAGAGCACCTCTTATTGTCCTGTAATTTCAAGGTTATCTACTAGGGACAGTGGAAAATCATGAACACCAAAAATTGTAGATTCTGTAATTTTCTTGCCTTTTGCAATTTTTCTTGTTTCCTTCCACAGGTTTTTATTTTAAAGAAATATGTCTATCTCCTTTCCAGTAGCAAAGATAAAAACCTTTAAAAAGTTTCCCATATTGATAGCATATATCTCAGCTATGTAGTTTCGAATAACCAGAAAAAGACTATATAGTAATCTGTAATTGCCTTTTTTTCACTTTTATCAATAATACAGAAGTCTGTGTTGGGTTTTTAAAATCCTACCTAGTTATTATTTCAGAGAAATTTATTATTTTATAAATACTCAGATGGAGTTAAGATACTTGCAACTGCCAAACCAGTTTCAGTTGTTCCCTCTAATTAGCCATTGTGGTTATTTTTTAAAAATATTTTATTCATTATTTTTAGAGAGAAGGGCAGGAAGGGAGGAAAAAAGGGAATCATCAATGTATGGTTGCCTTTCACCTGCCTCCAGCTACAGACCTGGCTGAAGACCTGGCTTGCAACCTGGTTATCTGCCCTGAGTGGGAATCCAACCAGCACCCTTGGGTTTGCAGGCCTGTGCCAGTCCACTGAGCCACACAAGCCAGGACTGATTAATTATTTTTTCAAAATCTGTCACTCCTAATCATTGAAGTTACGTTCCAATGATCTATTTAATGTATTTTGGTGAATGAAAAGCTTGACAAAATAAAAAAATGTGAAAAGAGTTATCACCCAAGTCTAAGTCATCAATTGGAAACCAGAAAACTTTGGGCTTCTCACTAATACTATTAAGTATTTATTGAACATTTACAGAGTCCAAGGCACACAAGAATTATAGCAGGGGACCAAGACATTGATGAGTAGACCACAGAATATTATTTCAACGCCTTTGTTGTCCTCTGTGGAGACCAAACAAGTAACTAACCAGCTATGAATCAATGAAAATATTGTTAAACATTAAGAAATAAGGTGAGAAATCAAAGTGAAGAGTGAGAACAGCTGGGAGACTTACTGATCAGGGAATTAGGTAGTAGGGAAGAATTTAAGTCATGTTATTAAAAGGAAGTGAAAATTTCTATAAGGTAAAGTGAGATTTGAGGAGGAAGGTGCAAGTGAGGGAAAGTCAAGAAACACAAGACAGACAGGAAAGTAGAGACCTTTGGAGATAATGAATAATTGCATTTGAATTGCCTCCTGGGTTGCCAGTGGGGAAAGAGCCAGAATAAAAGTTGAAAGGTAGGTTAAGATCACACTGAAGTGGGGATTTAGTCTTGATTGGTTTGACAATGAGAAGAGGAAACTATTGTCACTGGAAGTAGATTGTAGCTAACTGTAGGTAAAACTGAAGTTAGGTTACCAGGTAGGAAAGTACTGACTTAACCTAGTGATAACCCTTAGCTTTGTGTTAGGAGAATCCTAAAGCAAAATTTTAAGAAAGGCAGGTCAAAAGGCATTTGAATTTAATACAAATTTTTACAAACCTGTGATTCATTTTTCTTTAGATAAAATATTAAGTGAAAACTTTCTCTAGTCTGATTTTATATAACTTACTATTCCAAAGATAACGATTAATGACAATAATAATTTCTTGTAGGTAGGAAGAGTTAACATTTAAAAGTGTTTCCATATTAGTAGGCTATAGGTTACAAGTATAGTATTTGGCCCCCAAATTGTAGTCATCCCTTAACCTTGCACTGCCTTGCAATTAGCATTGTTTCTTATCTGCTTCTCCTTCTTCTCTGTTTAGGGGTTCAAAGCCTTTTTTAAAAAAATGAGTACTAATACAGTCTGTTTCCAGATATAAAAAGTTAAAAAAAAAAATCTACCACTTTCCACACACCACCTGTTTGGTTAAGTCCACTTTTTTCTTTCTCCTTCTCTCCCTCTTTCTCAGTCTTTCCTCCTCTCTTATATGTATACAGAAATGACAGGTAAAATATAAAATGCATTTATGTATTTATTTTATACTTTCTAATCAATTACTTTTATTCTGCTTTAGTATTTTTTGGACCATAATTTCTTGCTTCTGTGTTAACTTTTAGGATTAGTCTAAGAGCAATTTTCAAAGTGTAATGCATTATATTTGATAGCTTTTAAATTTTTTTGACCAATGTAAATATAAATATAGTTCTTGTGTATTGAGTCATATTTTTGACATTTTAAAATATGGAGTTGTCAGATAAAATATAGGACACTAAGTTAAATTTGAATTTCAGAGCAAACATAATTGCTTTGTAAAAGTGTGTCCTAAAAATTGCATGGGGTATACGTATACAAAAAATTGTTTGCATGCTTAGTGAAATAAGCCAGTCAGTGAAAGACAAATACCATATGATCTCAACCATTACAGGACAATAAGGAACAAAACAAACAAACAAGCAAAACAGAACCAGATACATGAATACAATGAACAGACCTTCAGTGGACAGAGGGGAAGCGGAATAAGGAGGCAAAGAAGGGAAGCTGTTTAGTCAAGGAACTAGTATGAAGGAACTATGGACATGGACAACAAGTGGAATTAACTTTGGAGGGGGAGTGGGTGGGTGGGGGAGGGGACAGAGGAGGGGGAAAAGGGGATGGATATAATACAACAACAATAAAATTAAAAAATAAATGTCAGAGAAAAAATATTGTTTGCTATTTATCTAAAATTCAAATTTAACTAGTGTTTTGTGTGGATTTTTTTCATTTTGCTAAATCTGATAACCCTTTATATTATTTAAATGTGAAGTAATTACTCTCTTTTTAAAAAAATATTTTATTTATTATTTTTAGAGAGAGAAGGGAAGGGAGAGAGGCAGAGAGGGAGAGAGACATCAATGTATGGTTGCCCTTCACCTGCCTCCAGCTTATGGACCTGGCTGGAGACCTGGCTTGTAACCTGGTTATGTGCCCTGGCTGGAAATTGAACCAGCAACCTTTGGGTTTGCAGGCCACTGCCTTATCCATTGTGCCACCAAACAGGGTCAAATTACTCTCTTTTTATTGAGATGTTTTTTAGGTCTAAGCAGCTGAACTCACTAAAACAGTTGCAAGAAATACTACACTATTTGGCAGAATTCCACTAATTGGAAAGGTCACATAGAAATACTTTTTCAAACAACTTAGCCAATGTAAACATTCTTGATGTGACTTAACAATAAAGGAATTGTAGTCTTATAATAAAATAAACCAAATCTCAATAGTAAATATTTCTTGAGATAAAATACATAAAATTTGGCAACTCTATTCTGTTTTCTAAAATTCTTCAGATAATTTTGCTATTTCCCCTACACCCTGGGAGCCAATGATTCTCAATATTTCATTGCTTTTAAATAGTTTAGACCTGGAAATGTGTATGATAGTTTCTAGCTTTCAGAAGAAGCATAAAAATGGCAGTAAGGTAGTTTTTATTAACATGGATTTTTCTTTGTGTATCCAATTACTGCCAAAGTAAGTTGGTCTAAATTTTCTATTGAGAACGAATTTCTATTACTGAGTATACTGAATGGACCATTGACAATGTAGTAAATGATATGAAAGAAAAGTCATTATAAATGATAAAATAATGTAGATTGATTTATATTTTTGGAAAGATAAATTAGACATACTTTTATTTGAGTGAAACTAAAAACCCTGGACATTATGTAGAAAATAAATATGAGGATATTTTGAAAAGTAAAAAGAAAAAGATACATTGGCTAGGGGCCTGAGGACCCAGGGTTTCCCAGGTTTTCTTTTTTCGACATGTCTCTTAGACTTGGAGCCTAAGAAGTTGGTAGTCTGGAAATGTCAATAGGTGGAGGCACAAAAAGCCCTACAAAAGACACTTTCTAGCCAAAGGACAGGAAAGGGGGATTCTAGCAAAAGAGAAAACTTTTAGACAGTAACTGTTTTACTTTAGCTAAAACACTACAGAAAAAGACTATGGCCCAGCCTCTACTCATACCAACAAAGACTAAAAGGGGACCCTAGAATTCCACTCTTTCTAGGCTCTAAGGAGGCCGCTCAAATCCCTCACTTGGATGGTATCAGAGAAAGTTGAATGGAGACCTGAAGAGGTAATGAGGCCTCCCACCTTCCTCCCAACCTGTCCTCTCCCCCTGCTCCATGATGTCAGCCTCAACTTAAACCTTAATCCTAATAGTAAGGAAGTGCCCGCTAGGGAGGTGTCTTCCCACCCTCTGGGGTGTCAGCAATGCAGCATTCCTATCCTCCCAGCCAGGGACTCAGCAGCAGCAGCAGCAAAATAGGTCCAGAGTGAGCAGAAGAATGAAAATAATAATGAGCAGAAATCAATGAAATTGAAAATAAAACAGTGGAGGAAATATTCATGAAATAAAGAAATGGTTCTTTGCAAAGATAAATAAGTCAAGACCTCTAACTGTATAAGTCTAGCAAGACTAATAAGGGGAAAAAAGCATAAATTATAAACATAAGGAATGAAATGGAGATAGCAGCACTGGAGATCCTGCAAACTGTGGCTAGGGAGATACACCAATATATTTATTCCACAGCTAGACTGAGCTCCTGGGTTTGTTGCCCCTATGCCCTAAGCAAGGGTGGGAACTGTTGAAGGCTTCTTTCTGCCTTAGTGACAGTTCTGTGGGACCTGCAGTGTTAACCTTGTTATAGCCACCAGAGTCTGGCCATGTAGGGGTGTGGTCTGGCTGCAGCTGCAAAATCAGGGTATTGGACAAGGGTAAAAGCTCCCTTCTGGAAAATATGTATTGGCAGACACCGTCTCCACCAGCCTTAATTCCTTGAGAAAACTCCGTAGCCTCTGTGTGTCAAGCCAAAAACCTGTTTCTTGGGCCAATGTTCCTACATGAGCAAACAGGCATCTTCCTCAGAAAGACTGGGGTGTGTTTCCGTCAGCTGTTTGCTGAAAGCTATCTCTCCCAGAGTGACCATCCACAGAACCCAGGAATGCAAATCGCTCACCTCCAGAGCCAGGTGATCAAGGTGGCAGCTGTGAAAATCCTGTCACCAGACTGAGGCACCAAATGAGTGCAGAGGGTGTCCCTCTGGGAGATACTGCAGAGACAGGTGGAGGGAGAGTGCAAAGGTGGCACCTGCTGAGGAAAGAATAAGAAAGAAAAAAAGGAAGGGAAAAAAAGAAGTAAAAAGAAAGAACATATTAAAAAGAGCCCCAGCTGGTATATCTCAGTTGGTTGGAGTATTGTCCTATAAACTAAAAGGTTCCAGGTTAGATTCCCAGTCAGAACACATACCCAGGATGCAGGCTGACCCCTTTCCAAAGCAACAAAAAATTGTCTTTGGTGAGGACAAAAATTTAAAAAAAGATGGCACCCTCCGTTTATAGCAATGTAGAGAGAGAGGGGGAAGATGGTGCCCACCAGCCTTCTTCCCTGGAGAGTATCTCGGCAGGCCCTGCTCCTTACAGCAGTGCTTTAAAATGCGCTGATCATCTAAATCACTAAAAGCTGTGCACTTTTCAAAGCGCTCCTTCTGTGCGTGGGACCACTGGGCTCTTGAAGAGCCATTGCTTGGTTTGCTACAGCTCTGTGCCTCTTGTGGGCGTGAGCCCTATTTATCTTCAAGGTGAGATGCTTTGGGCCTCTTCTTTCAGATACGCATCTTAAAAGTTGGGGTGCCTCATGGGTACAAATCCTCAGGGAGAAGAGGCTCTGGTTTTGATTATCAGTAGCCAAGTGCGGTGGGGGCTGGCTTATGGTGAGATTGCGCCTCAGCCTCTCCTTTGTTTGATGTGGTTTCCCTCTTCCTGTGGTTTCCCCCCGATGTGAAGGGGTCACTCCTTGAATTTTTAGGGCTTTTCCCCATGAGAGGGGAAATTGTTCCATATATTCGGTGTGTCCATAAACCTCTAAAAATCGTAGTAAAAGGAACCAGAGCATTTGAATCAAGAGGCCTAGAGGACCCAAGTTGAGATGAGTGGTGACACTTAACTTTTTCTCAGAAATTTACTTTCCTTTAATACTGTTTAATTCTTTAAAGAATACATAAGGTAAAGCCATCATGTTTCTACTTTTGTGACTTTCATGCTCAGCTAAATCGATTTTGGGGCTGATGTGCATGTAATAAATTGAGATGTTTGGGGTGAATTTTAGCCGTAGTGAGTTGAGGGGAGAGGGTTTAACACATGTTTAATGTGGTAAAGTAGAGCAGCAGTCTTTGTGGGTCATTGCAAGAGACCCACTCACCTTCCGCAAGCATCATCCAGGTCCTTATTTTAGGTTTAAGTCCAGGTTTTCTTTCCTGAATGTACATAACTCAGGCACAGAACAAGACCCTTTTCCTTTTCCTTTGTTGTTATTACCATTTCTAACACATTTTGGAAACATCCAAATTCAAAACATCCAAACATCTGGTTTGATTGCAGGTGCCAGAGATAGATACTGAAAAGAACTTATGAATGCTTAAGAAATCTAGAGAGTTGGTTTTACTTGTTAATCTTTGTTCACTCCCTACTGGTATTATTTTCAAGCTAAAATAAGGTTAGAGATGTAATCATTTTAAAGATTTAGAAATTATTGAAGTTTATAAGACCATTTTGATTTTCCCTTTTAAACTTTGAAGTTTATAAGACCACTCGGATTTTTCCTTTTAAACTTTGCCAGTGATGTGCTTATTAAGAGTAATTTATGGTTTGGTGATTCAGCCAGTGACTGGGCAAAGGTGATTGCTGTGACTTTCCTGTTAGTTTGATGCTTTCCTCTGCTTTTTACTTAAGTATAGCAGTAAGAAGATAAAACAATAAACTAAAATAAAATGGAAGGTAGCCGAGCTGTTCTAGTGTCAGAATCAGCTCATTTACTCTGAATAATATCTGCGAACATTTGGTTACTTCAAAAGCCAAGACTGAATCACATAGTGCATACATAGGACTAGTAACAATAGTACAGGTTCGTAAGAGCTATAATAAAAGTCCATATTTCAATTGGAAAAATATGTTAAAAATATTACTTTATTTATTAACCATTTTTCTTTAAAATCATGTATTTTCCCCCTGTTTTTAAAAAGATTTTATTTATTATTTTTAGAGAGAGGGGAAGAGAGAGAGAGAGAGAGATATCAGTGTATGTTGCCTTTCACCTGCCTCCAGCTAAAGAGCTGGCTGGAGATCTGGTTTGCAACCTGGTTATGTTGCCCTGGCTGGGAATCGAACCAGCAATTTTTGTGTTTGCAGGCCAGCACCTTATCCACTGTGCCACCAGCCAGGGCTGTGTTTTGTATTTTTGTTTGTTTTCATGTTAAATCTATTTTTAAAATTGACTTTGAAAGAGAGAAAGAGAAACATTGTATTTGTCGTTCCACTTATTGATACATTCTCCCACGGTGCCTTGACTGGAGATTGAACCCATAACATTGGTATATGGGATGACATTCTAAGCAACTGAGCTACTGAGCCAGGGCCATGTTGAAGCTTTTAATCAGAACCTTTAATGTATCACCATATAGAATTTTTGAAGGAGTGAGTACAAACATGTCAAGGCTGGCCAAAGAGATGGTAGTTGAATTTGGAAGCAGCTTCCAAATTTTTAGAAAAAATGTTTTTTTCATTTTTCATTTTGGAATGAAATGGCCATGTTTCTGATATATTGCTATACTTAGACACAGAGCCCAACTTTTGAACTATTTGCTTCATATTTTAAGATGTCATTTATTATGACAATTATTATAAAGGCAGAATGTATTTCATCCTCATCCTATTAAGTCTATACTAGTGTTTCCCAAGACCAGGTCGATTGAAATGTATTGTTTTTTTATTGTTTGTTAGTAAAGAGTATTTGTTCCTAAAACTATAATACAGGGGCAGGTAAGAATAGGTTTATAGTTGTTCATATGGAAGAAGACACATAGGTTCTGATTATTACAATAACATTATTAACTCAAATATATGTTGCAATGTGAGAGTAAACAAACTTTTGCCTACCCCTGTACATACATAGTTTTTATGTATACCCGTGATAAATAGGACAGAGAGCTGGTTACCTAAAATAATAAAAATATAGTAAAATATGAGACATTTAGCTACAATTTTGGAGACCCACCAAAGGGCAGGATTATATAGGGTGGGGCAAAAGTAGGTTTACATTTGTTCTAATGGAAAATAATACAATAATAAATAAATAGTAATACAAGAATGAAATCTGTGTTTCATGTACTCACAACTGTAAACCTTCTTCGTCCCACTCTGTGTTTATTAGAGTCTTATAACCTTTACCTTGTAAGGAAACCCAGAGTTGCCCTTGAAACATGGTGATTTAAATATTGGGTGACAATAAATGTGTAAGCACAAATCTAAGATTCAGTTGTTCACTAAAATAATCTCCAAATTTTAAAACAAATAGATAGACAATAAGGTAGAAAAACTAGTTATTTTATAAAGAGAAGATAAACCTGAGTATTACTTGATCTCAAGTAGACTGGTAATATTAGTTGTTTCTATTTCCATTAAGGAAATGATGAATACCATGTAACTTATTGTCAAAGCTCAGATAATTTGGAAGTGGATAAGGCCTATTAATAATTAAATATAAAAAATAGGCAAAAATCAGGATGTATAGTAATCTTAAGAAAGATTCCTTCATTTATTAATTTACAGGCACTCACTAAATACTTGGGAAAGATAAAAGAAGATCCTATCCCTGTTCCCAACATGAAGGCCATGAGGGTAGAATAAATATATTTTTATTAGGAATTAAGATAAAAGTATTTTTAGGATACACAGAGGAAAGGTTCCCAACTGTTACAGAGGATGCAAAAATGATGCTGTCGAACTTTTAAAAGTCCACAGGGTTGAAAAGAATGAACTCTCATTCCCATTTGACAGCTAGGCAAACTAAGACTCATGCTATTCAATGAGCCAATAGCAGATTTGAGGCCAAAGCACATGATCTTTGAGATCCATTCTAAAACTTTCCATCCCACTATGTTATTTTTATAGTAGTTACCAGAAGGAAAGAGGCATGGAAATGCTAGAGATTTACTTTACATTTTTTGGAGACAGTAGACAGCATGAAACTTCTTTGTGATTTAGGATCCATGCAGTGAAAGAGAGGGTCTAAACAATTAATTTTAGTCACTTTTAACCATGGCTCTTAAACTATACACTTGTTCTTCTAATGTTTTGACATATCTATGAGTTTTTGTTTTATTTTTATGTTTTAAGGTAGACCCTTTGAGATAAAATTTTCCTTGCAAATTGAATCTCATGACAAGGGATTGCAAGCTGCATATTGTACTACTAGGATAACTGAGCCTTTCACTATTCCACATTCTAAGTGAAATTTCATTATACCTAAGTATAGTGTAAGCACATCCTACCATGTACATTTATCAACTCAACTGAGATCCATTATGAAAATATTTCTCCAAAGATGCTTTATTATATTCTAGAGACATACTTGTTAGTTGGATATTGTGTTAGTCTATAATACTTGTAGTGAGCCTGCCCATATACAGACACACATTTATTTAGGCACATGTTATATTGTTGAGCTGTTCAGCCATTTGTTATTTCTTTAATGTAACTAATTTATTTATTTGGTTGATTTTTTAAACTCAGTTATGATATATAATCATTAAATCAGTTCAACAAACATGAATACCTGAAACTTGTCTTTAATTGTGCTCTTTGTTTTCATTTTAGTATAAAAATAACATTTATTAGTTCCATGTGTTTATTATGAAGATGAAAATTTAAAGATAGAAAATGGTAATTATGAGAAAAGCAATAAAGCATTTTTGAGGTAGAATGTGCAGCACTTAGAACAAGACAATAGCCTATATCCTCTGACTGAAAGGTGGATATCACATTAGATGAAAATGATAAGAGATTTAGTGGACTGAGGAATAACTTCCTCTTGACAGTGTCCTGACCCTTGACCTATGGCATAACTCTTGTTAGCTTCACTAACAGGGGGTAATTGTCACAGGTGTAGGATAAAAGACATCTCTATAGTAGCTACCATCAGTCTAAGATTTATTTCTTTTGATGATCAAATGTGTTGATGAGATAAAACCATAAGTTCTCACCTTCTCTGACCTATAAGGACATGAAAATTTATCCAATAGGAAGCAAAATTCCAAATACAAGAAACATTCTTTACTATTTTGTTTGAAGATCCCTGTTGTAATAGGGAGCATACATGCATCAGGGCAAAGGTATGGTAAATGTGTTATTATCCTTACCCTGAAAGCATGTTTCACACATAATGGTGACATAGATCCAGTAAGAATGCTTTGTCCACAATAGACTACCTGAATTTTCATAATTATTGGTAAACTCTTACTATGTCACACTCTGGAAGTGTATCCTATTCTGAAATGATTCTTTTGTATTTATATGCTAATCACCTTTTTCAAAAGGAATCAGTTCTTTGCGTTTTATGTAAATGTTCTAAAGGTAGTAGCTTTGAGAGTACTTAAAACTGATGTGGTAACAATTGTGATTTCCCATGAAAGTTCATGCCTCTTCCTGTAAGAAAATATAGTGTAATCTTTTTCAGCAACATAAGTAAAAAATTCAGAAAACATAGCATGCACAATGAGTTATGCAAATCCATGTTATAATAGAAGAATATTACAAGGGAAAATCCAAGTGACTGCAACATCCATTACAGTGAATTTAGTATAGTCATATACCCATGATTTAAAAAGGAACATAGAAGGATGAATATGGTTGGTAAAATGGAAATAATTTCACATTTCATTAAAAATAAGTCATGGCAGTAACCTGTCAGTGTTTTCAAATTATTTTACTATGAAGAAAACAAAATTGACTTTCCAAACTCTTGGTGAAAAAGAAATAGTGTATTTCACTTAGGGATGTAATACTAGAATTATCAAAATGTTTGTTACTCAATATGAAGAAAACAATAATTTTCTAACCATAATAGATATCCAAGAACCATTTTCTATTTAAAATTATGGAAAAAGCATACATGACTAGTAAATTCATAGATGTTCTAATTCAGGTCATGGCTGGCCCTTCTGCAATTATTTATCCACTGAATACATTGATGACACAAAACCAGATTATATAAACTTTAGGATATTCTGTCAAGGAAAATAACAAACATTATGTTTATCTTAAAGCGATGCTATAGGTAAACTACATCAGCTGGTTCAGTAAAGGTGTAGCCAAACCCTTCTGTTTCCAAAATATCACACTTTCTTTTTTAATCATGGAAATAAGGGATTATAATCATGTAACTTATTTTCATGCATACTTTCTATAATAATGCCTTTTTCCCAGACTACCATTTTTTCAAATGTGATGAGATCATCAGGTAACAGTGTAGGATATGAAGGCTTAGCATGCTGTGTTGTTAGCACATTAAAAAAAGAAATTGCTGGGATAATTAACAACTACCTATTTGTCTGTGAGATGCATTCATTATGGCTCTACAAATTGGAGGTCTCCAAAATCTGTGCAATAAAATTTACTCTTTGTTCAGGAAGTTCCCCTTGGATTTGGGGAAAATTCTGGTTTGCTGTGTCTATTGTAATTGTGACAGGCAGTTGACATGTCTCATAGTCTAAATGTAGTGGCAAGCAGGGGGTGGTACAATGATAAAAAACTGCCATTCATTCTTGTGCAAAGGAAAGGTGTTTCTTAGCATATTCCAACCTATGTTCAGACTAGAGTTGGGTCTCTGGGGTTGAAGGTCAAATCTGTGAGGTCAAAGCTATTTCTTGTCAATCTTCGTTCACTAATGACACATGAATTGGAAATTAGAACAAAGTAAGTAAAATGAATAGCCAGAAGGTGAGTGTCTGTTTTATTACGCAGAAGAGCTGGGAAATCTGGCCAATTGTTGCCCTATGTGGCTTGAATGACAGTTGTTAAGTTGAAAAAGGGACAGTGTGATGGGAATGCCACTTTAAATCTCAATTACCTCCTCCACTCCAATCAGCTTGGTAGAGCTTTAATGAAGTGCAATTCTCTGTCCTTTTCCTCATACTTCTATCTCTAGAATAAGCCTCACATTCAAGTTTGACAGCAGTACAATCAGTTTTCCATTCATCACTGGCCCTGTTTTAACCCTGCTGAAAAAGGGCCTAATGTACGTGGCAGTGATGGCAATTAGGCAGAAAAGTAATATTAGAAACAGACAAAAGCCTGAGTCTTTTAGCATTACAGGTGTTTTTTTTTTTTTTTTTTTTGCCAGTTCTAGACATAAAGGAATAAGCAGTGTTGTTAAGTTCCCTTCTTCAGTCTTCTCTTAAGCTGAAAGTCCAAGGATTTTCAAGATTCAATTAATTAGAGACATGGAGAGCCAAAGAACAAGGTAAAAGCTAAGTTCTTTCTAACTGAAGACACACTTAGTAATTGGCCCCTTATTAAAATGGATATCTTCTGGGTGTATGTTTAATAAGGTTGATAAAAACTCGTCATTTCCTCATTAGGATAGCACATGAATACACTCTGTATGTAGAAAAGAAATCTCAAAGAGAACAAACAGGAAAATATCAATCTGTTAAATATAGGAATGTAAGGCATAAAAATTGAAAAGCTCGAGAACTATAACTTTTCAGAGATGGGGGGATGTTAAATGCATTGTGCCTGTGTGAATGAATGAGTGTGCAAGCTGAGATTATTTTTTAAAGACAAGTCTTGGCTCTTCAATCAATTTATCTTGGGACGCAAAATATTTAAGCATTTGAGTTTTATAACCTGGATTAATGATAGTTAGTATTATTTTTTTTGAACCAACAGATGACACATGTATATGGTTTTCCCACATGAAAACAAATGCAAGCTTTCAAGATCAATACATTTCGTCTGCACGCACAAGAATCCATGTAATAATCATGCCTGTATCTTTGCAAAGTCACATGTATGTGTTTAGGTACATACATGCATTGTTTTATCCGATTATATTTGTAAATATGCCCATATCAGTGTGTGTAATCTTTGAAAAGGTAAAAGTTCACAGATTTTTGTGTGTGCATTTGTTATATGTGTTTTCCTAACAGCCCCTTTTATGCCAAAATTTAAAAATGTCAACCAGGTTGGGGTGTTTTTTTTGTTTTGTTTTGTTTGATAGATTCCACAGGAACATGTGGCATCGGTGTAGGATCTTGTTTAAAAGAATGGAGGCTTGGAGGGAAAAAAAACACAGATGCAGCAATTAGGCGGCTCTTGCTGCTCATTGGGGAGGTGACACAAGTGGGTGATAGTGGCTTTCACCTCTCACACTCCCTTCTCTCCTGCCTGATTCCTGGAACAATCCCTGTCAGAAACACTCTTTGAAAAAGGCTGCATTAGACAATGGCTCTTCACCCTTATTTTACGCTTTAAGTAGTGGAGCAGAATGCTGTAAGGGGCTGAAAACAAGGCGTAATCTGAGAAAGACGCGCAGGCATTGTTATAACTGTGAAAACCAGAAGAGCCCCTTTCAGAGCCGTGACTGAAAGTGCTCGGAAGACCTTTAGTCCTTTGCACTCTCCCAATCACCAATTAGACAAACATTAACATCAATTAAGCTGTTATACGGCACAGGTTCCATATAATTACCTTAATGGGTTGACGCTTTCTTTAGCAGCAATTTCTTAAACAAACTTCATCTTTTGTGCAACAGGCTAAGAAAATTTTCAGCAGGGAGCATTTCCTTTTGTCAAGTTTTCTAAAGAGACAGCTGAATTGTTCTATTTAACAACAAACACCTTCACTAAGGACCCTCGTCTTGTCCCCGTTCCCACCACATTTGACTACTAGGCTCAAAGCTTATTAACCATCAGAGACAAAAAAACGAACTGGCCAGGGGAGCTCAGACACATGCAGGGCAGGCAGGACACAAAGAACCAGTGAGTCTGGCACCGTTTGCAAGCAGACCCTCGGAGAAAGCACCAATTGAATTAGTTGCCTATTTAGTATCCAAAGCGCCAGATCCGTCCTTACCAAAAGCACAAAGAAAATGAAATAGAAAAACAGGATCTCGGTCATAAAACAAGACAAATCTGTCTAATTTATTTTGTACCAGTAAGTGCTAATTAAATGCAAGCTACTCAGATTCTTCCTGTTCCTGCCTCACCTAATTCGCTTAGAATCATGACAATGCCAGTCTGATTTTTCCCCCTGTTTAACAAACATTCATTTGAAATGTACTCAAATACAGCTATAAAAATACAACCCTTATATCACTTCTATTTTTATTTTATATAAAGTCCATGTGTTTTTACTCTGTTGTAAAATTATTTAGGGTGGGGGGAAGTGCTTGGCAGAAACAAGTCTTTAAACTATCCTTGTGCATGGTTGGGAATAAACAACTTGAGATGCATATAATGAACTATAATTGTCTTCCCCCTCCCCAGGGTTGGAGTAATGTATGTAATCAAATTTCACAGCAATTCATTAAAAGTCAGAAGCCTAATTCTTCTGTCTACCGTTTTTAAAGTAGACCATGGTAGGAAAAAATAAAGGAAATTAAACAAATATAAAAGATACACCAAATATACGCCAAACCTAAGTTGCTAAAATATTTTATCACCCTCCTCAACCTCTCTTTTTCTCTCTTTCTCTCCCATTCCTACTGCTCATTTTCACATATTGGACTCTAACAATATCCTCTGTAGTAGGCAATTCATTTTACATCTTTAAGGTCAGGTCTTGGGCTATGAAGACAAATGTCTACTCCATTTAGTTCTGCCCTTGTGAACTCTCAGCAGCTCTTTGGGTCATATGCTTAAGGCCACAAAATTAAAAGATGATGATGAACTTATGTTTAAATTTTAACCTCAGACAAAACTGTTACCATGGCCAAAGGATTTTTTTTTTTTTTTTAAACAGGGAAAGAATTCTAGACATGGAAATTATTGTAATTATGTATATTGTCAAAATTCAGCTTTTGAAAAAATATGTATGCATATATACCAGAGATCAATTTATCTACATGTCTAATTGGTCACATATTTACTGAAAAGCTTTATGACATGAAATAAAATTAAGGTGAACACTTTTTAAACTTCTCCTTTAATACATTTAATATATAGAGTGATGTTCTCTATTCTAATAATGGTATATTATTTATTAGAAATTATTCTTTTTTACTCAATTTATGTTTTATGTTCACATTGATTTGGTTCAAGAATATATTGAATCTTCCTGGGTTGTTACCTTCGTGCCTCATGAGATCACTTTAAATACAAAATATACAGTATAGCTCCTATTTTCTTCATTGCCTATTTCTGTCTTCCCCAGGATAACCACAGCTACAAATTGGGGAGGTCATGAATAATTGTGGGAAGCCCAAGGAAAGACTTTCCACCGATGAATTTTCTTAGGTTGGAGTTCAGCCACTCATGAACAGTAGGAACAAGTCAGATTAAATCAGAGAAATTGTGGTAGAGATCCTTTAAACATTTACTAAACAAGTAAAGAAGAATAATCTTTTCAAATAGATTAGGGATTGGAGTTAAAAAAACCCTTTTTTTTGTACATAAGCCTGTATCCTTAGAACTTTTAATAATGACAGATATAATGGGGTATAATAAAGAGGGACAAGATGTCAGGTGGTAACATCACCTTTGCAACCACAAGAAAATATGTGCCATATCTGAGATACTTTTTCTTAATTTCCAGTATTAGAGAGGAATTTGAGATGCATGAATGGATTTTTTTTTTCCATTCAGCATATCAGGGAAAGATCTGAATAAAGTTAACGTTCGCTGTTTGACACCCATATCAAACTGAAAACACCTCAATCAACTGTTAGAGAGATCTGGCATAATTATCGATACACTTTGCAGGATGTAAAGAGTGACGATTCAGTGCTCACATACCACATTGGAAACAAACACAACTTATCAAGTAGAGTTCTGACATGTGTGACTCTTAGTATCATTTTGGAAGTGAAATAACCTGTCAGATTTTAAAATGTGTTAACAACTGGATGGTTAAATGGCAGGGACATGAAGAAAGGACATGGGCTTGGTTTGTGATTTTGTTCTGGAGCAGAGTCACTGACTGCCAGCCTAGAAAGTAATCACAACAAAAGTTTTCCCTCAGGGATTCTGAACAAAATTCTATAGTAGAATAAATAAACTACTACACAGTTAGATTATCTTAACTAGCATCTGCAATCTTCCTTACAATGGCCATTTATTGATGTCTTTCCAAATACATTAGAAGTGGCAGATGATTTATTTTGCTTTTGAAAAGTACTTATAACCATCCACTCATTCAACAAATATTTAAGTTTCTACTATGTGCCAGGCATTCTTTTCTACGTACATTATCAAAGTCGAATAGTACAAAATGCCTAACATCTTTTTATTTGAGATGTCTTAACTTCAAATAGATGAAGGCAATTTATATAGAAGGTGAAGACAAAAAATATCAACTTCTCCCAGACTTTATACAATTCTACATTCTTCATCCTGATCCATTTATATCAGATGCTTGTCACATAGTAGGTGCTTTGAATATGGTAATTTGTTAGCATCTCTGTATCTCAATGCCAGTTGATTTTTTGTGTTTGTACAGAATTGTTCAGCCAAAAAAATTTTCTGCCATCATTGTTCATTTGTACTAATCTCATTGCTATCTATGATAGTGATTTCTTTTCAGCAGCTAGAACCCCTATTTCAGTTTGATTTCAAGATACCATTTTCTTATTCTTTAAATCATATTTCTAATGGAAAATGGGGAAAGCAATATGTAGGGGGTAGGGTAGCTAGTGGTATTGGAAGTTGGCTTCTTAGCATTTATTTAATTTTGATTTTAAATGACTCTGTGTATGTGCACACATGTTACACTTTAGAATGAATTGGAGTCACCCAAAATGAGTTACAGATTGTGGCCCTTTAAGGAAAAAAAAAAATAGAATTGGTGGCAATTTAATCTAGCTAAAAATTGTATACAATTTTTCTTTTAAGAACAGTAACTCAGTCAAGAGCCATGTTGTTGAGCATCTATGGGTCTGAGCAGTGCTCTGGGTACCACTAGAAGAGATGCAGAAATATGAAGTATTAAGAGATAAAAGTGTGGTTGAAGCTTTCTTCTGAAGGAATTCAAAACATGAGGTCCGGACTACCAAAGAACATTTACATCATCATATCCCTTGAAAATTTCTTGCTTCTTGAGGAAGTTGTGAGAAAATTTTGGCCATTCTTTTGTGCTAAAAATTGGTGTTTATGTATGTCCCTTTGAACATGAAAAAATTATGATTTTTAAATTTATAATTACTTAAAAGTAGATGACAATTATATATATAATATATATTAATATATATTTATTATATATAATAAATGTGTATAATATATAATATATTTACATATATATATATATATATATATATATATAAATAACACTTTTTCTTTAAAAAGATTTTATTCATTATTTTCAGAGAGAAGGGCAGGGAGAGCAGAAGAAAGGGAGAGAAACGTCAATGTATGGTTGCCTTTCACCTGCCTCCAGCTAAGGACCTGGGTAAAGACTGGCTTACAACCTGGTTATGTGCACTGACTGGGGAATTGAACAAGCAATCTTAGGGTTTGCAGGTCAGCACCTATCCACTGAGCCACCAGCCAGGGCTGGTGACAATTATTATATGCTGTTGATCTAAAGGGGGAAAAAAATAAAACTGCATATACTCACTTAATGCCAGAAAATAGTTTCTTGCTAAAATTTATTTCCTTGACATGTACTGAAGTTCTGTCTCTATATATCTATATATTCATATTCATATTCATATCCATCATATGATCTCACTGTTGTCTATGTATCTCCTGCATTATTATAATAAAATATATACTCTATTAAAATTAATACAATAAAAACATATTGTCACCCTGGATGGTGGCACAATGGATAAGGTGCCAGTCTGAGAACCCAAAGGTCGCTGGTTCGACTCCCAGTTAGGGCACAAGACCAGGTTGTAGGCCAGGTCTCCAGCCAGGTCCATGGCTGGAGGCAGGTGAAAGGCAACCATACATTGATGTCTCTCTCTCTTTCTTAAAAAAATAAACAAAAAAACTGTCAAACACAATGGCAGATTGTAATCATTTATACTTTGTAGACACACACTCATATGCTGACAAATACAAAGAAGGGTATTACAATTGAGATATTTGGAAATGCTAATCTAGATATAATAAAATAATCTCTTTGAACCTCTTGGAAGGAGGTAAGCGTTTTCATTCGAAATGTTGATAAAATGAGAAGGCAAAGCCTGACAGTAAGCATACTAATAAATATATCCTTTGAAATTCCTTCCTTATCCTACTTCACAGTTCAAATCAGTGAAAGGAATGTTCTTATTACAGATACTTTTTAAGCTACTGGAGCCTGTATGTGCACATCGTTTCTATGATTCAAATATTATGTACATTTTATAAACATTTTCACCTTTACCCAAGCTGCTCTATAGGAGTTATATTGTAGACACAGTCAGTATGTTAGATTTGGACTATACTTCCAATTTTTAACCTAATTCTTTTATATGTTACCTCCAATCATGTTTCTCTTTCTACTCTGAGCAAGAATACAATATGAACCTGGGAAATAATATTTTTGAATACTTAAGTTGTGCTCATCTTTCTAATAAAGTATCCAAAACCCAAGCACTGTTGAAATCAATTTGTTGACCATCATTCCTAGGTGGCTTTGTTTTTCGTTTCTAAAATACAAGCTTATTTCTGCTCTCAGATGGAGTATGGCCAATGTGCCAAGTACTACTCTTCTATCCTCATAAAGAAAAAGAAAGTGTTCATAACCCAGTTCTTTAAAGTTCTGTGCAAATTTAGGCTTTGGGATGTCTGGGGGTCAGGAAAGTTCACTTGATTTTTTGGCTTTTCATTTAGTTAACCTGGTATTGCCTCAATTCCTCAGGGTTTCTAAAGCTACCCTGTCATCTGTGACCTTTTCAGTGATTGAGCCTGGTTAACAAACACTACTTCTGCATTGTGGACCCGGGTCCATAGGAGAGGCCAGAGCTTTCATTCAAACTCTGCAAAGTTTCCGCCTTATTTGAAGGTGGTGTTGTAAACTGGAAAGAAGATTAGGGGTGTGTCCTGGCCATGTTTGTCCCCGGTGCCCCTCTTCTCTTGATGACAAAGGAGTGACAAGAGAAGACTAGGAGACTTGAAGAGGGCTAGTGCAAGAGGATATGGACAAGGACAGTGTGACCAGGGAAGATGGAACAATAATGAAGAAAATGAAATGAGAGGATGCTGGAAAATGCTGTAAGAAAAAAAAGTCACAATCAAAAAGAGACTCTACAGCCTCTGCATGTACAGCTTGTTTACTTTGCTTTTGAAATGGTGTTACCAATAGAGGTACCCAAGATCTTAAAAGGAAAAGAAAAAGGGAAAAGAGCCCTTTTCCTCTGTAACCCCCCACCCTCATTATTTTGGTACAATGTTTCAAGAAAAGATTATGACACAGCGGCCTTGATTCTTATAAATGCATCATTTTTTCTAATATAAATATTAACTACATATGGCTTTTTGGGTGCTACACGATTAGCAAATTAGTCGTTCACTAAGAGCATTCATCTAGGTTTTATAACACTTCCCCACCTTAATTTTAGAATATTACATGCAAGGGGAAAAATTGCGTTCTTTTTTATTACACTCATTGAAATCACTTCTCTAAATGCTAGGCTCTGGAGTTATAGTGGCAGTTGGTTCTGTCATCAGAATATCAGCACTTTGAATGGAATTTGAAAATTACAAAGACTGCACTGACATTATAGCAGAATCAATCGTTCTCTATATACGATAAAAGCACTCTCATTTTGAAGCTTATGCATTCCTTTTAATAGAGCCCCCCTTTCAATTCAGTTCATTGCATTTCTTTATTACAAATATGAGACAAATTAGAAACTTCCTTCAAGGTTTCAGATTTTTTATGTGCAAAATTTATGAGAACTTTTTGCTATTCTTTTGCATGCGATTTAGTAAATTGAGCTAACATTCTAAGAGGTACAACAAACTGTTCATTTGCACTTAGATGTGCAAGTATGAAATACAATATACATGTCCAAGAGAAGCCAGAGGTATAATGGAAGGTTTTTAATTCCATGTTTAAAGTAACCCATTTCTTTCGAGCATGGTATACTTCCAAAATGCAACTTTCCAAGTACCACATTCAGAGAGGCCCAGATGCTGTGTTGCATCTCTCTGGAACAGCCATGTTGAAAATTTGCCAGAAGACTGTCATCTTTGTGGGCTTTGATGAATAGATCTGGGGTTATTTGAAGCTGAAGTAGAGGCCATTTTTTTTTTTTAAGTTAATTTCTTTTAGACTTTCATGACTTGCCCATTGGAAAAGAAAATCTATTCACCAGCAGAGAGGAGTTTGTCATACTCTGACAGAGGGAGCCACTGTCTATTACCAGTGGCTGGGGTTTCTCAAGAGTGGCAGTGTGTACCACACCTCAGACTAGATGGGTGACTGGAACCCAACTCTTTAAGAAAGCTTTATCATAGAATTTAATTTTCTGGGGTGAGTTTTTAGATCTTGGAGTCACTGTGCTTTGGTAATGAGAGCTCAAATAAGGTCCTCCTCTTAGAAGGGAGCTGGCACTATATAAAATAGTCATATAAGTTCATGCATTTCCATCTGTTTCTCCAAATATGGGTATGTCTTTACTTGTCAAGTCATTAATCCTCCGCTTAATATCACATTCAAGCTGAAAACTAATTATACAAGTGCACAACCACAGCATAATATTATGAAGACAAGTATATATTTACTTGAAGTCCCAGTGATAGCTTTAAAGGTCTATATATTGAAATCACCATTTTGAATATTATTGGTGAAATTATGAAAAGCACAATGGATGAAAACACAATGGCACATTAATTTCATAGTAAAATATATCCTGCAACTGTAATTAATATTATCAGTCTCACAGTCGTGGGTCATTATATAGTTTAATTCAATTATTCTTGATTAAATAGAGATAATCCATTGTTGGTTTTGGTTAACATAATTCATGGCAATTCACAGTGGATAGATTTATTAAATATAGATAGTAAGAAAAATTTTATTTAACATATATTTATGCTAGTTTAGTTTCAGAATATAAAGACTATAATTTACTTTGGCAGCATGCATGCACACACACACACACACACACACACACACACCCTGTGGTTAGTTTATTCCTTGCTACTTTAACAGTCAGTTTGTCAGTTACTGCTTTGGTGAAAGCCTACAGCTTAATCCATTAAGGGCCATTCAGAACAAAACAAACAAACAAAGATTTAACCACTTCAGTGACAACAGTGCAGAACCAACAAGAAGCCTTCTCAGAAAACCCTAGCAATTTTAGGATCAATAGCCTTACGAGATGCTCCTAAGTGATGAAAGCTAGAACATTTGTGCTGTCAGGTTTTAGAGAATAAAATAAAACACAAAAGTGTCTGGGAAAGACAATTTCGTAAGTTTAGTTTGGAAATACCCATGTGGTTCAGAGGGCTAACTTAAGTCCTATAAGCAGTCACAATGAAAACAAACTGATTTAAACATCACTTTGTGCTGAAATTTTACCTAGGTGTCCTGAGAGTTGAAACTGTTAAAATATCTTTTAGTCTTCCTCCAAGCTCTACTGCTTACAGCTTTATTATTATTACTTCTAATTAATGTAAATAAAACTTTTGGCCTACCTATCATCCATCTGTCTATCTATATTATCTATCTACCTACCTACCTACCTATTTATGTAACTATATTTATGAAAATAAATACTATATAATATCTTTAATTTAAAGTATTTAGAAGAAAGTTATTCAAGGCTATGGTTTTAACAATAAAACTAACAAATACATGTATATACAAAAGGAGTAAAAACAAACATTTTTTCCCCACAAGATTAAAAGCCTGTTCATTTCCTTTTAGAATTATTCCACTGTATATTATCCTTTGTGAAAAACCCATTAGCTTCTTTTATACATCTCAAGTCTTAAATAATACACCACTGCTGCAGAATATGTTTTATGGAAAAAAAGTCTACTGTCATTCCATAGCATAAAAAAGGCCTCCTACATCTTTTGTATTCATTACATTATCCTTTTAAGTCTCACAAAATAATCTTACAATACTGTATCTCTTGTAGTTATGGTTTTAAAGGCTCTTACATTTATACTTAATTATAAACTCTGTAATGAAATAGGAGTATTATTTATTATTTATCTCAAAACGTCAGCTGGTTAGACTTTACCCACAAATTATCTGGAGGCATTAAATTATATACCTTCACAGGTAGTCAACAGATATTATTGGAGTTGCCTGTAGTATGTTTACAAGCTAATTTGTTTACTGATGATTGTCTGCTTGAAGAAATATACTTAATATAAGGAATTTAAAAATATTTTTAGTTTAAAAAATACCAAAGCAGAATCATCTCTTTGCTGAAATGTTAACAAATAACATTGACCATCAACATTTTACAAACTAAAGAAATAAATTATCCTGCAGTATCATTAAAGTGCATGATTTTCCTGGGTGTCAGAAGTGCTGTGCAGCTTTTTCTGGATTCATTAAGGCGCTCGCTGCATAAGTGCGTTGCCAACAGGGATGTGGGTGGCTGTAATGGCAGCCTGTAGGTTTGTATGGAAAACAAGTATGGCAGTGTGAAAAAAATCCTTCTCTCACCCTACAGATACCTGTGCGGAGAGCTTGGGAGGCATTTCCATAGGCTCACTGTCAAGTGAATGTTTAAGTCCCCATTCACTGGGAAGCAGAGGTAAGTCGGAAAAAAATGCATTGATGAAAAAGGAAGGGGGGTGGGGGTGAGAGTGAAATCACCTGGCATTAAAGCAGCCTAACCAAGTGACAGACACGTAGACAACTCTGATGCTGCCAGAACAACACTCTGCACAGCCCACCAGCAAGCAATTTGTCACTACGACAAGAATATCCTCCGCAATTTGGCATCAGGGTCCTTGGACAGCCAACCGCGCCTGTTCAGCATCAGACGTGCTTTGCTGTTCGGCAACGGGGAAGATGGGAACCGAGGTTCTCATTATGTCCAAATGTGTTATTTTATGAAAAACATATCTTTTGTCATGATCAACATAGAGGGAGAGCAGTAGTAATTGGTAATAACTGGGGGCAAATAAGACTACAAATTGAGAAAAATCTGTCCTTGTATGTTTTTGAGGTAGCCTGTGTTGTTGCGATTTCAGGATGTTTGCTTGTATTTTATGGCACATTCCCACACTATTTCATTGAAATAATGAATCCATAGGTGAAAGAATGAACTGGGAAGATTTTTGACAGTAACCCACTTCCTTTCAGCAGAACACACTCATTGCTTTGTTTTAGACTTTATGTATTTGTATATGGCATGTTGATTAATATGTCACTGAATGCAAATCCTTTTTTACTGCTATGATTTGAAGTAAGACAAAGAATTGAAGGTAAGTTGGGTGATAAATGTGCAGAGGAAAGACCCTTTACTCTTTATATTGCTACCCTGGTAATCTATTATAAAAGTGCAGTAAAGGAGAGAAGCCAGGGGCATAGGATAAAGGTATCTGATAAATAAGCAAGTAGTGTTCCCCTTGCCAATTACTTGGCATCTTACTTTGTAATTAATGCCACAGTAATGAAAAAAGTGGTAGGCACAGAGATTGGGCCTTTTGTGCATTCTATACAGAACCAAACACTCATAAGAATCTAGCTCAAAGCTAGCCTAGTTTGGCTCTCTCCACAATCAAGACTTGCTAGAGAATTAGTACAATCCCATAGGGTGTGTGTGTGTGTGCGTGTGTGTGTGTGTTGCACTGGATTTTATAAGAGTGACATCAGGCAATTGTGGTATTGCTGTCTCCATCACACAGACAATGGTGTCCTTCATTCCCCAGACATGATGGAAACTTGTACCTATTCTGCCAGAATCTAACATCATGGTATCTATTGTGTTGTTCACAGTTGTCCTATGAATCACTTTAGCTAACTGCTGCTTAAATGGCTATATAACTTTCAGTGCCTAGTGTATTTCCCAGTATCTTATATATTTGTGCTCTATGGGAACTTTCAAGAAATACTAAAACTCATGAGTTAAAAATAGTGAAAATGATAGTACTAATCAGCATTTTTTAAGAAGTAGGAAAAAGAATATAATTTAGACAATTTTTGTTATCGTTTGAAATATAGCACCAGTTTCAAAAATATCCAACTAATATTATAACAGTATTTCTTAAAATGTAAGAAGTGTATTTTTACCTTCTTTCTATATAAACTGGACATTAATGGATGGTTTGGGATAGAGAATTTAAAGAACTCTTTCTACCCCAGATATTTAACTGTGCAACAAATGGTGTTAGGGGTGGAGCAAGTGGACTAGCTATGTATGTGGATGGTTAAATGAAAAGGTCTAAGATTTATATCCTTTCAGGGGTAAGACAAATAAAGAGGAGAACAGAGAGGTAAGAGAAGAGAGAATGTTCAAGGCTAGAAGGTACAAAATACAGTGGAGATCATAAAGCAAACTAACCCCTACTTTTCTAGGCTTTGCATGGGGTGTTTTCCTCACAACTCCCATTAAAGTCAATGGGAATCATGCAGCTAAAACCCTGAGTAACTCTTTGACAATTTACTTCCTAGTGTCTGGAAAAGAGTACTACCTACTAAGGGCAATTTAATCATTTTAGTTTGTGCTTCCCATACAAAGATGAATTTGATAGCATATAGCAGGAGTAAAAAGAGAGATTGCATTTAAGATTTTCTTATTACAAAAGAAATCATCATTGAAAAATGTCACCTAAACTCTCACCTTGTTTAGCAACAACAATAAACAGAGAAAAGCAATCCAGTGAAAGAATATGAAAAGATATATTGACTTGATTACAGGAAAAATGGTGATTGCTAGTAGGTTTCTTTTTCCATTTTAAATTCTCAAGCTCTGAACACAATCACAGGATAATAAGAATAGAGAACAATTCTTAAGACACCAAATTGAAGCACTTGATTACTTGCTTTTTCCCATGTACCTGAAGTTGTACATATGTAAGTATAGCTATAGTATCCTTATAAAATCTTAAATAATACAAATACAGTTATGGGGAGGGAGGGTTTACCATAGACTTCTAGCTACATGCAGAAATATAGGTAAAAAATGAACAAATATTTATCCTATTATAAGCAGTAACTGAATGAATGCATTATACCTCATATATAATATTACATTTGAAAGCTACAGAATGTGTCTGTTAAAATGCACATGCTATTTATAATTTCTTTCATGAACTTTGAAGTCAGAAAACTAACATTGGCTTTCAAAGTATTACTTTTTATAAGACTCTATATTTCTTTACTCTTAAAATACCTTTTTAGGTGCTATACTGCTTTACTGGTATAATTCTTGTAAGTGTACAACTGTGTAGTAAGCTTATATGGGTTGAAGATACAGCTCCTGTGTTTTCTCAGTCCCTTCTCTGTGAGTTGTTTTGTGACTTGTCCTTTGAAGGATGAGGAAGACCCTACGTAGCTCAGCTTTTTAGTGCATGGAGCAGAGACACATCTATGAACAACTGCCTATGCAGTTGTTAATTACTGGGCAATATACTTTCTCAGTTCTAATGGGTAAATGAATGCTTCTCACCATGGATCTAACTTGTGCTTCAATTTAGGTAAGCATACTGCTGCAGCAACCATGAAACTATTGCTCTCTGATTGTACAAATTGGCAAATCCTAAACTTTATCACCAGGAGAAGGCATAGCTCCACATTTATGAATGCCTGGCTTTTCAGAATTAGAGTAATTATGTCACCAAACCTACCATTGATTTTCAGATAGACATCTCAATAATTTTGCAAGAGTGAAAACCTTTCTCAAATCACACTGATTCATTTTTTATGGTAAAAATAATGCATTGGGATGAGTACAATGACTTGGTATGTGAGAACATTTAAGAGAGAGATATTTTACCTGAAGAGCCTTAAGATGTGTTTCTGGACTCAGTCAAAGACTGTACTGTTTGACTGAATAAGAATTTCTGAAATCTAATTTTCTTGGAGGAGGGGGTTGAGAACTCACAAAATAATAATGAAGGGTGCTGTTATAAACTAGATTGTAGTACAACTATAAAATCATACATAATAATAAATTTAAGATGTTAGATTTCTTCAAATTTTAGTTTTAAACTCAAGCTGGTTCTTACATCCCAGGCCATTCATTATTTGTGACCAGATCACATACCCTTAACCAAATACACATGAAAAGATTTCTATTCATAAGTTAAACCTAATGAACTTGAATACACAAAGCACTTTAATTATTTATTAAGTTTTTATTCCATTTTTCTTCTTACAGCATTTTTATAACCAGCAGGAATACAAGTAAATAAATATGAGTGTTGAAAGCAAAAGGGAAAGTCAGATATTGCAGTGCCAATGCCATTTGCGACGTTACAGAAACTTGTTTTCCTCTGACATTATACGGCCATTGTTTCATTTTGGGCAAGAAACTGAATAATCATTAACACATTTCATGGAGTCAAAGATTTACAGGATTATATATTCTAGATCTGTTATTTTAGGCATTTTCTCTGCCATGACTTGAATGAATTGGATATTTTAGCTAATTAAATTCTAAAATTAATCTCTTTATTTCAGACTTGTTTTTCTGGGAATTTACTATAAATCAATGTTTGCTAGCACTGGCGTTTAAGACATCTTTCAATATTTATTTTTTCATACTTCCCACCACATGGCTAAGAAATTATTATGCTTTTGAAATGACATCTATACAGTCATTTTGTAGTATATGTAGTTGGGGAAGGACATACAGAAATAATATATTTTCCCTCCCGGTATCTCAAATATCTTGCATGTTCAGTTTGCAGTGCGCGCATACATGTTCACACACCGCATTTCTTTCAGCTCCATGAGCACATTTTAAAATATATTTTCCCTGAAATATTTTCCCTGTCTCAGGAATAATGTTTTATAAACGGATTTTTATTACCCCTACACAAGAATTATTCAAACATTCTCACTAAGAAACTAAACAAATACATATATAATCAAAGCAATGAATAATTATAAGAGTGAGTTAGTATGCATTATATTTTTTACTGTGATCACATTTGTCTTTTTATGTACCCTTATTTATCTATGTTTCTGCAAACATGAAACCTGCATAGCCTTCTGCAACTAAAATATATCTGGAAAACTAAAACATGAAGGAAGGTAATTTTGGGGTAAGGATGTGGTACTATTAAAGAAGTTGATTCTGTGTCTCCAAAGATCTTTGGGATTTTTTTACTTGGCAAATTTCTGATGCTCCACTTCAAAGACTTGAGGTCTGAACTCCTTTTTGCTACATCAAAGAAAAGGAAACCACTATACAATAGGTTGAGTAGTCTGGAGCAAAAGGTCATCCAACATTACACATGCTCGTTATGGACTAAAGCCTGGAAAGGAAATGCTCCCAAGTGCAGTTAGGTTGTCTGCGCTCTACCTGGGGTGTGTGCACAATTTCAACAGAAGGGGGATTCAAACACAGGTATTGAAAAAGGAAGAAGCTTTTAAAGATGAAATGAGGTCTGGAAATATTTCAGAGGTACCCTAAAAAAGTCAGTAGAAATTCTAGTTGAAATAGAAGAGTTTTGAGGCTTAAAAAAGTTTTGAGGCAGAATGAAAAAACATTTTTTTTCCTCTCTTTACAGTTCTAAACTATATAATGACTCAGGTTATGGTTAAGGTGAAATGCAACACAATTTTCACAATTATTTATGTGTGAAAGGCACATAATTGGTGGGCTCATTTACAGTCAAGTGGCAGTGTTGGGCAATGGAAAAACCAGGAAGCTATTTCTCTGGGTTTTCAATATCATGCTACAGAAATTTGACCAAGTAATTTAACTATTTAAAGCTTTCATGGGTACAAAACAAGATTCTCATAGTTATCATAAGAAGAAGTGCCAGATTACTTCAGATTTTTTCTGATACCTTATGTTTCCATTGTTGCTTGAACTCTCATGCTCTAAAAGGGCACATTCTATTTTCTATGATGGCGTCATTCATTTACTTAGTTGTTCTTTCAAAGATAACAGAGTATTGACTAAAGGGAGTGACTATACTAGCTTACTACCAACTGCGACTACCAGAAACTACGAAGAAAAAATTCCACACCTTTAAATACTCATAGTCTGATAAATAAAGCAATAAGCCAAAATTAACAACACGATTTAACAAGGGCTATATGATAAATGCATGACAGCATTTCTATGGCAAGTAAAAGGGGAACATCTAACTGTTCCTCAGAGAGACTGGAAGGCTTCACAGGGGAAGTTATCACTCAACTGGATTGATAGAAAAGATAGAACTACTTTAACTTCTTGCTAATAGATTAAAGATTGCCACAGGAGGGCTGAGTGAGTTTGTGCAGTTTAGGAGGCCCTTGGCTTCATAATTCTTTGTGTTGGCTTTAAAAATATACATTCTTTTGAATTTCTGCTTCTACCAATTTGTCTTGATATTGAATTTTCTTTACCTTCTTCTACATAGGAAGAAATGGGGGAACTGTAGCTACTATATATACATGTGTGATTTATATCATGACTATTTTATACCCACTTAATACATCTATTTTTTGAATGATGTGTGTATGCAAGTATGAAATGTAAACATGAATAAATGTGATTATGAGAATTTTATGATATTTTTTAAGTAACAGGAATGATGTTGGCATATTAACAAATTTAAATAGAAAACCTACTCTCAAGTTGTTTTAAATATATGAGGGGGTTCTAAGGCTTTCCAAGAAGAGTAAAACATATACGCATGTTTTTTCCTATATTATAAAATGTTTTAAAAAGACTCCCATTCTAGCAGGTGTGAAAAAGAAGCAGGTCGCAAAATAGCTTGGTACATAGTATTTGAAACAAAATCAGAATGTAATGATCTAGGCCAGTGATTCCCAAGCTATAATATTCATAAGAACCACCTGGAGAGCCTGTTCAATTATAGTAGGCCTGGGTTGGACTGGTGCACTTTCATTTTTTACCAACTCCAGGTGGTACTGGTGCTGCTGGTTGAGAATCACACTTTGAGAAACACTCAATCTACATCAGTTCTCAAAGTTAATCTGTATATGAATCACTTGGGGATCTTGTCAAACTGATACTGATTCAGTAGACTTGGAAGGGTGGGAGAATTTGCATATAGAACAAATTCCAAGGTGGTTCCTGATGTTGCTGGAATGTGGACCACACTAGGAGAAGCAAGGCCTTAGGTGATATCCTACATTTTGAGTTCAAGCCATACAACATGGCTTCCTGATTTCAGAAAATAATAGGATCAACTAGTGATTTCAGGTTTATTTTCTGAGAAATTAGGTTTGTATTTTTATCCACAAAGGTTAATAAAATTAATTATTTCTTGTGTATTATGTGAGCAAATACCACAGCCCCACTGACAGTATTTATCAACATCCTGTTCTCTGTTAAAATGCCTCCCTAGTTACTGTAAAAGATTAGGTGAAGCATAGGTTTCTCCTTTAAATAGCTTCTATAATTACCTTACCTTGGACTTTTAGAAATGAAATAATACCCTATATTAAATGGATTATAGTTCTCTGATTCTGTTAAATTGTATACAAAAGGTAAAAAAAAAAAAAAAAAAAAAAAAAGGATTAATCTAACATCTCAAAAAAAGAGCTCAGAGCAGTATAATATTAAGGTTTTTAATCAATCCTGCCCCTCACCCCCAGTTTAAAAGTTCTGTTTAGTTAGACAAGTTCTATTCATATTAAAAATAGTTGAACTGCCCTGGCTGGTGTGGTTCAGTGGATTGGTGTCAGCCTGCAAACCCAACGGTAGTGGGTTTGATTCCCCAGCCAGGGCACATAACCAGGTTGCAAGCTAGGTCTCCAGCTAGATCCTTAGCTGGAGGCAGGTGAAAGGCAACCATACATTGATGCTTCTCACTTGCTTTTTTTCTCCTTGCCCTTCTCTCTGAAGATAATAAATAAAATCTTTAAAAAATTAAAAAATAAAAATAGTTGAACTAAATCTAGTGAAATGAGCTGGAAAATATGCTTAATTTTAATCAGATAACAGTCATTGGTAGATTATGTGGATGAGTTGTGAAAAGCCTTATTGATACATGTTAGCTGTCTTCAACTGGTATTTTTTCAGTAATTGATAACTTTCATGCCCGCCTTTCTGTGTAGATCTTTTTAAAAAATTGAGAAGGGAAATGACGGTAATTGTAGTACATTAAAGAGTTTGGAGTATAAATTTCTAACAGAACATTCAAATAAAAAATAAGAGGAACAGCATCTACAATATATTTTGGCCAACTTTGAATGATTTTAAGCACCTTTGGGATGCATACATTTTGGTTCTCCTTAAGACCAACACCCCCCCCCCCATTCACAAAATTTTAAGTGATATGATACTATGAAATTTAATGCCTCAATGTGGTTTTTACATAGTTAAAAGTAAATTTCTCAATTTTAAGATTGCTTACATTTTTGGTGGACTGGATCAAATACGAATAATTGATCATGTTAATGCTGGTATAGAAGGGCTTAGACAAATAATTATAAAAATACTGGAAGTATTAATATATTTTTAACAGTTCTTCTTGACTGGGGTATGTACCTTTTTGTATGATCATTTCTGAGGAAAAATGACTTTCTTTAAAGTAGTAATTTATAATTAAGTACTTTTGTCTTTTCTACTCCTTTCCATTTCCAAATGGTATTAGTTTCTGATCTACTTACAATAGGCTATTCAAGAAAAATTTTACATGCAGGCTATTTGACTTCTTGAAACACCATACTTATGTCTTTAGTTAATATCTATTTAAAAGAAGATGCAGATAATATGATTTATGTAACTATTTGAAAATATGGCCCTTTTTAAAAGCTTTAGCTCCTCTTTACAGTAAATGCTCATAAGTACACACAAAGAAATTCTGCATACAAAGCAGTGCATATTTACTGGCCTTTTGAAGGAAGGTTTACAACTCTGACCTTGATAATTGAAGTTAACCAAAATGCCATCATTTTCTTCTTTCTTACATTAGACATTGAACTCCAGTGGATCAGTGGACTTTTTCTAAATATATCACTTTGTTTTTATTGTGTAAACCTTGCCTTACAAATGAGCCTGTATACAAATTTGTAATATGGAGGCAAGTGGACATCTGGCTTCTGTAAAAAATATGATTCACTCATTTGCATTTTTAAATTCCATTCATTCCATTTATAAATTGTTCGTGTGCCCTCTGCTCTTTCTAAAAACAACTCTTCTCAGCCATCTTCAAATTTTTAAATGAAAATTAATATTTGATGTCCATAGCATAAAGAAAACCACAATATTTAGGTAAGTGAGCAGTTCATTGAAAACCAATAAGGAATTTGGGTGACAAAATTCAACTTACTTTAGTACATTATATTGGTTCTGCGCGAGTCTGGAATATCTTTCAAATGCCATTTGAAAACTTGAGGATCAAAATACTAAAAACTAATTTACCCTTCAGGTTGGTTGTAATATTAAAAAATACTTTGGATATATAAAGGTGATTCTAACATTAATGATGTGCTGTCAATAAATTGTGGGATGGATGATACAAGTATGCCCTGCTTTTGGAAAGTTCACTTTACACAACTTTGCTTTTATGAAAGACCTACATTAGCACCTGTTTTCATTAACAGAAAGAAATCTGAAGAGGATTTTCACTTTTAGGGGAAAAAGAGGGAAAGTGAAAACTGTGTTCAGGGTTTGTTTTGCGTGAGCCATTATCAAGGCAGCATGTACCCTGAGAAGAGAAAGTGGCACCTCCGAACTCCCTTCCTGGAATCTACATGCAGCATCAGGGCCCCAGGGCTTTGAACTGTATCTATGAGCACCTGTGTTTTATCTCTGTTTATTTTGTGCGTCCATCGGCAAGATGTGTCTTAAGGTAATTGCTTCTTTGTTTCATGCCATTTAGGCTTATGAAAGAGTTCATAGGAATACTTCTATTTTCAGATAGTGGGGAAAACCTGTAAAATGCTGTTTGTTTGCTCAAGAATATTATTAACTGTGATAATTTTTTGGGAGTAAAACTTTAAAAGTACAAGAAGTTGAAACCAGGAAGACTTATTCATTTATTCTCAGTCCTACTCCATTTTATTGTTGCGTACCCAGACTCTAATAATTTCCACAATATTAAAATTTCATAATTTCCAAAAGCAGAATAACTTGAAAGTTCCATTCGAATTGTAGGTAAGACTTCTCATGGGCATTTTATTCTTCATTTCATTAATTTCTCTGGGTGGAATCCTCACGTTTCAAAATGAGAGTAGAATAATTATATAGATATTTAAATGTAATCTCTTTGCATATTTCCCTATAACTAATTATTTGTATCCTAAAAACATGTGTGTGTGTGTGTGTGTGTGTGTGTAAATAGATTTTCCTTCAGTTGAGTGGAATAGTCAATGGGCCTAAAATTATATAATGCCAACAGGGATAAACCATGATAGGCAAAGATGATAAAATAAAAGTTACTTCATCATGATCTTCAGATGTAAATTTAGAACTCAATTCCAAAAGTATATTGGAAGATACTATTTTTCTAAGACTACCAGTCACATGAGTTTTAAGGAGATTTACTCAGGGAACATGTACATGTAGCTGAACAGTGGAGAGATATAGATAGGCAACTAAAACCAACATGACCAGGTGGTGGAAGTTCTCAAATTCTGAGTTTCCATGGTCTCTTTTATAATTCATGTCTCACGACTGATGTTCTTTGCTCATATCATACAATTTAGAAAATTGATGGAAGACATCCTGGAGTGGAAATTAGGATACATTAATTTGATTAAATTTCTCAACCTGGCTTTTATGACAACTATCACATTGAATTAAATCACATTTGTATTCGGGGTTTGGTGCCTGGGGAAATAAATAACTTTTTAAAAAAGATTTTATTTATTATTTTTTAAAGAGAGGGGAAGGGAGAGAGAGGCAGAGAGGGATGTATGGTTGCCTTTGACCTGCCTCCAGCTATGGACCTGGCAGGAGACCTGGCTTGCAAGCTGGTTTTGTGTGCCCTGGCTGGGAATCGAAACAGCGACCTTTGGGTTCGCAGGCTGGCGCCTTATCCACTGTGCCACCAGCCAGGGCCTAAATGACTGTTTTAATCATTTGCTTTGTAGAGCTGTTAAAGAATGGAGAGCCATTCTTGAGTTCAAGGCATTATAAGCCAGTTTGAGATAAGCTGGAAAAGTTTAGAAGCTAGAGACTTATTTCTAGAACTAACTACTCACTGGAAAAATTGAAACATAACCAGATAGGCTAATGTGATTCTAGTGAGGTAAGGCAAACTATTCCAATCAACCGCTTCAGAAATGCCTCAACTCCTCTGTTTTGAGGAGGATGAGATATACTCTCATTGGGGCACCCACTAGATCTTTTCAAGCATTGTTAATATTTCAAATCTATTGTATGGAAGTTCAGTATGGATGTAATAATCTTCAGTTCCTTTAAGAACAAGAAGCAGCCTTACTCTCCCTCCCATTCATGCAGCTATCAGAACAGAATTCTGGATAAGGGGACACCTATCTTGAAAGGAAATTTAGCTGCTCACCTGGTAGGAGAAAGGAAAGTTATGTGAGGTGTTGAATGCTGATTAGCATGTCAGTCAGGCTTTCTACATGACAAAATCAGAAGCTATAGAAAAAACAGCCCTGGAGAGAAATGTGGAGAGATGTCCAAAGCGTTCTGTGTCTGGAACAAATATTCATGAACTTCTCCATTGAAGGAGATGCTAATGATTGTTTCTGAAAATGACTGGAGGAGTCTCTCTGGTAGATTAGGTCAAAGGAGAAATGTGATATTGGCTTAGCAGGTCACAACACAAGTACTGAATCAATTTTCCTTTTTTAGTAAAAATCCAAATGGGTTTTAGCTGTGTTTTTGGTTCATCCTGCCTTGCTTGTGAGGTGAAACAATAATAACAACCCCCCTGTTCATTTCAAAGGTATATAGCCAGGGCAATAAGATAATTACTTTTCCATATAATAATTTTTGATATTTTTTTGGGGGGGGGGTTGTAGGGAGTAAAAGCACATAAAACTCCAGATATGACATTCTATTGTCCTTTATAGTGCCTTTCATTTGGAGTAATTTTTGTGGAGACATTTATAAACTGAAGTCCTAAACTTCTCTTGCCATTGGCAAAATTGACCAAACTCTCCATGAAAGTAATATAGAACCCAAAGTTATGGAATTAATTCTTCAGTCATATAGCAAATTAGTAAAGCACATGAAAAGATAAAGGTAAAACTTCTGAAACCTGTTTTCATTACCATGAAATTATTTGTCTTAAGTAAACTTTTCATTGATGTAAAATAGGTATGCAAAAATACATACATGTAAATGTACGTGCTATTGAATATTTTAAGAAAGTGGATGCATCTATGTAGTCCTCAATGATTTTAAGGAATAAAACATTATTTGTGTATAAGAATTTTCATTTAGGGTTGCTGGTTCATTTCCCAGTCAGGGTACATGGCAAGGTTGCAGGCCAGGTCCCAGGTTGGGGGTGCGTAAGAGGCAACCACACTTTGATGTTTCTTTCCCCCTCTCCCTCCCTCCCTTCCCCTCTCCCTAAAAATAAAATGCAATAAAGTCTTTAAAAAGAAAAGAATTCCCCTTTGTCACTACCTCAAAAATAAATCATTCTCTTGATTTCTATTTCTTCCAATTAATTTTGTTGTTGACCTTTATATAAGTAGTAGCATATGATATTCTTTTGCCATACCCCTGCTGTGGTACAGATACAGTGGAATTGCAGTTCATTTATTTTCATTGTGGTAGAGTGTTTAATCACATTGATATACCAAAATTCATTTACCCTTGCTTTTGATGGGTATGGGTTGTTTCCAATTTTTGGCTACTATTTATCTTCTAGAATATATTTTGGGTACATAAGTATACTTTTCATTAACTCTATACCTATGGGTGGAAATATTAGGTAATAAGTACGCTCAGCTGGGGCAGATTTGACCAAACAATATTTCAAAGTGGTTGTACCATTTCATACTTGCACCAGCCATGTCTGATGTTTCTTCATAGTCTCACCAGGGTTTGGTGTTATCAATCTATTTAACTTCAGCTGTTTTGGTGGGTATGTAGCGATCTCTCATTGTAATTTTTAATAATTTATTTTAGAGAGAGAGAAAGGGGCCAGACATAGAGAAAGTATCTCATTGTAGTTTTAATTATTTATTATTTTTAGTTAGAAGGGCAGGGAGGGAGGAAGAAAGGGAGAAGAACAATGTATGGTTGCCTTGCATCTGCCTCCAGCTGGGAACCTGGCTGGGGATCTGGCTTGCAACCTGGTTATGTGCCTTGATTGAGAATCAAACCAACTACCTTTGGGTTCACAGGCTGATGCCAATCCACAGAGCAATACCAGCCAGGGCTTTTAATTTGTACTCCTTTGGCAACTAGAAAGCTTTGGCCACTTTGACTGTATTTATGGACCTTTCTGGACGTTATCTTTTATAACATATCTGTTGCCCATTTTTCTTTTGGATTGTTTATATTTTTTCTTATGGCTTTGTAGAACGTGGTATATTCTGCATACCTCTCCTTTGTAAGATAATGCTTTGCCAACAGCTTTTTCAGTCTACAGTTTGCCTTTTTCACTTTTTTAATGGTGTCTTTGGATGAACATAATATTTTAATTTTAATGCTGTCTTATTCTCTATGGTTAGTGTATTTTGAGTCATGTTAGAGATATCTTTGCTGACCTGAGAGTGTGACAATATATTCCTATTTTGGGGAAAAGCTTATTGCTTACCCTTTTATTTTCCATCAATGGACAACCTACGTTGATTTTGTGTATGTTGTAGGTTAGAAATTTGTTATATTTTTTTCCTTATATATCTTTGCTTGGCCCAACACCATTTGTTAAAATGACAGTTCTTTCAATATTGCAGTTAAGTGTCACCTTTCTCATGATACAAGTGATGGTGTATTTGTGTAGCTTCAGATTTTCCTTTAAGCTTCTTTATGTACTACACTGTCTTTGTTATGCTTAGTACCAAGTCTTTATTTCTAGTAATGTATATCATTTGATTTCATTCTTTTTCAAGATAATCTTGGTTATTCTTATCCCTTTGAATTTAAAATTATCTTGCTGATTTTCACAGTTAAAAATATCTGTAAGAATTTTGATTGGGAATACATTGACTCTATATATAGTGTTTTGGAGAAATGATATATTTTCAAGATTGTATTCAGTATGGTGAAACCCTTCCATTTACAGTTTTTATAATCTTTCTTAATTTCTATCACTAATACTTAATGGGTAGAGGTCTTATAAATCTTTTATTACTTTTCTTTGGCGCTTACTTTTTGGGGATGTTATTGCAATTGACAATCACTTTCTAATTGTCAATGGTATATAGAAGTACAATTTATTTTTATATTAACCATCTACCTGATCCCCTTGTTAAATTATTTACAATACTAATTACTTTACTGTAAATGACTTTGTAGTTTGTAAACACACAGTTGTGTTATCTATAAAGAATGTTATGTTTCTCTATCTCTATACCTCTTTTCTTTTTATCTTTGTACCTGTTATTTCTCTTTCTTGTTTATTACTCTGGCCAGGTATTGGGCAGAAGAGATACAAATGAACATTTTTGTTTCTTTTCTAATCTCATGGTAGATATTTCTATGTTTCACTAGCATTACATGTGGTATTTGCTGTAGGTTTTATATAGATACCCATTAACAGATTAAGGAAGTTTCAATCTATTCCTAAATAGGTATTGATTAATTTTCAACCATCCCTGGGTTTTCCACTTACCCTTAAAAAAAAAAATGGTTTCTAATCAAATTGCAGTTAGGTCAGAAAATACATAATTAGTTTAATTCTATAAAAATTATTGAACATATACCAGCATTGATAACATGTGGTTTCTTTGGTGTTTATATTCTATGTACACTTGAAAGAATATACTATATTCTGTATTATTAGAAGGATGTTTAAAATAAGTCAATTAGATAAAGAGTAGTTAGTACTTATTTTCTTGCTAAAATCTTCTATATCTTTATTGGTATTTGTCTATTTATTGTATTAGTACTAAGAAAAGTGTGATAAAATCTTCCAATATAATTTTTGATTTGTGCATTTGCTCTCTATTTCTGCCAACCTTATGTTGCTTCACATATTTTTAAGCAATGTTATCAGATGTAGATAAATTTAAAATTTCTATATTTTCCTCATATATTCACTTTTTTATCATTATAAAATGCCCACTTTATCTCTAACAAGATTACTTTCCTGAATGTCTACCTTGTTTTATATTAGTATGACCACACCAGTTTTCTTTTGCTTAGTATTTGCAAAATATGTTTTCCATCCTTTACTTTTAACCTCTTTGCAATGTATAAGAATATATTTTAATAGCATAAAGTTTGGGCTTTTTGTTTCTATTTATTTATTTTAAAAGATTTTATTTATTTATTTTTAGAGAGAGGGGAAGTGAGAAAGAAGAGAGGGATAGAAACATCAATGTACCAGAGAATCAGGGGTTGCCTCACCCACACCCCTAACTTGGGGCCTGGTCTGCAACATAGACATGTGCCCTGGCAGGGAATCCAATAGGCTCACCTTTCAGTTTGTGAAATACCCTCAAAACTCTGTGCCACACCAGCCAGGGCAAGTTGGGATTAAAAAAAAAATCATCTAATGTCTTTTACAATGGTGTATTTAGTTCATTTATATTTAATATAATTACTGATACATTTGAGTTTATATTTACTATCCTACTATTTATTTCCTACTTTTCCTGCTTGCTTTATGATGCTTTCCTTTCATTTTTACTTTACACTAATCACATTTTTAACAATGCATGTCCCCTTCCCTAAAACCTTGGTTAGTTTGGTAATTATATATCACTATGTAATTGTTAATTAATTAGATATTATACCTCACATTCTTATTTTATGACCACCTCTTTTAAATTTGTAATTTTATTACTTCCCAGACAATGTAAGGAATATAGACCATTTTATTTACCAATTTCTTGACGTTGGCATTATTGTTGTCACACACTTAATTTAAAATATTTTTTAATATTTTAAACCATAAACTATATCATTCCTTTTTGCAAATTTAATATCGATTTTGATGTATAAACACATTTCCTTTTTTTATTGCTCTCACCCCTCACTGCATTGTTCTAGACTCATGTTTATTCTGCTCAAAGAAATCTTACTTAATTTGAACCTACTGCCATGAATAATCTTAGTTTTTTATATTTATTTCATCTTCACTTTTTGAATGATATTACATTTGGGTATAAAATTATAATTTAGTAGGTAGGCCTTTTTGTCCAACACTTTAAAGATATTTTATTATCTTCTAGCTTCTGCTATTTCTTTCACTTCTTTGTAAATAGTGACTTTTTCACCCTTTGGTCAGTCTTAAGATTAAACTCTCTATGGTTTTTGCCTGCTTTATGCTAAAGTAATTCAGTGTGATTTGTTTTTGTGTATTTAGCTTCTTTGAGTTTATTAAATAGCCTAGATTTGTGCTTAAAGCATTGAAAAATTATGTAATAAATTTTGCTATATTGTATTTGACACATTCTCCTGCTCTTTTAAGGAGTATATGGCATATATATTAGACAATCTTTACCCCAATGCACATATATCTTATGATCTTTTTTGTACTTCTCATTTACTATATTTACTGTTCTTACTGCTGGATATTTTATAATGACCTAGTATCTAGCTCTGTAAGCCATTCTTGAACTCTTTCCAAACTGCTGTTGAGCTTGTCTTTTGACATCTGTATTTAAGTTATTATACTTTCTAGATCTAGAATTTGTATTTGATTCTTTTTGTAAGTTCCAGTTGTATGATAAAATAATCTGGCTGTGTTTTGTTCCTTGAGTATATTGATGACTTATCTTAAAATCCATGTCTGATATCTCTAATATTTGTATCACTTATGGGGTCTATTTCTATTGTCTACTTGTTCTTTTGATAGTTTTCCTTCCATAAGTCTGTAATTTAAAAAAACTAAATATTAGATTTTGTGTTTGATTATAGGAACTGATTTTTCTTATCTCATTCTAGAGAGAATTCATTCCACCCTTTGGCAGGCAGTCAAAGGAAAAAAACATATCAATCTAATGATGAATTTGGCTGAATGAAAGCTGATTTCTGTCTTTGTAAGTCTTGATCTTCTTCTTATTATTCATCCCTTTCCAAGGACATAGCTTTTCCAGGTGGCCCCGTGAGTGTCTTCCCAGGACAATTAGAATGCCAATATTCTTTCCTGCTTTATGTTTGCTTCCTATTTGCCTTCTTAACCTAAAAATTAATGAAGCTTTATTGGTAGCTCTTGCAAAGAGATTCTTTCTTTTTGTGTGTTTTGGGTCCTCAAATTCCTGCCTGGCTCGATATCACAAAGCTCTATTTTTTACTTCTCAGCACATAGCAGCTGGATTTCACCTGACTTCTAAACTTCTTGCCCTAAGCCAAGAACTGGTATATTTTGTCAAAGGAAAGGGACATTTGAAGCATTGAGCTTGACTCCGTTTTCTCCAGAAATGTGCTTTTCAAATCCTAGCTACTTCAGAAATTCTCTAATTACTTCATGTTTAAGTTTGTATGTTATCCAGCTGTTCCCAGTTTCCTCAATAAGATCCTATATCTATTCTAAGCTGTTTCATAGTGTTTGAAAGTAAAAGTAACTCCCTATGTATTTATCCTTTTGGAAATAATGGGCTTAGCCAATATTTAGCAAAATTTTACATGTTAACAATAAAAATTCAGTCATTCAAAATTGCATCGCTTAGTATTATAAAGAGCTCCAATAACTTTTGGAATACACTTTCTTGAGTATATCTTGTGAATATGAATACAGATAATATCCCATTGTCATTTAATATATATGTATTATATACTTTAGAACATAGTTATGTTTTGAGATATTTGTAAGTCATAGTTTTGATACATAGCACTTTAGTTATAAAGTGATACCAAAATAAGAGAAAAACATCCTCAGGGCATCAAAATAGATGGATCATGGGGTATAAGATTAAGATTATCAAAATATTTTGTTCTTGGATACAAGCTTATGTAGATATTTTAAAATAGTCTCACTAATTAATTCTCTTGGATAAAGTTCAAGAAATCCAGTCAGCAATATAATGAACACTGAATTTTGATACAATGAGTTTTTAGAACCATAGATTTCAATTAGAAATTTATATGATTGCTAATCTAAAACATTTCTGAAGTGAGGTGGACCCTGTATTTCTTAATCAAAAGCAAGAAATTAGGGAAGCCTTATATTACATGAAATATTTTGAACTGCTAATGTCAGCACCAAATTTCTGTATTTTTAATTTTTAAAATTTATTTTTATTTATTCGTGACACTAATTAATGAGGTTATATAGGTTTCATGTGCATAATACAAAACATAATCTATATATTGTATTGTGTGTTAACCACCCCAAGTCAAGTCTCTGTCCTTCACAATTTATTCACCTATACACCAATCTACATGCTCCCATTTTTCTGCATGGCATTTATTACACTGTTGTCTATGTCTGTGTTTTCTCTCTCTTTCTTGTTTTCCTTCTAGATTAACTCCTTTACTCCCATGACTCAGCCCTACTCACCACCCCAAATAGCTGTCACCCTGCTCTCTATAAATCTGTTTTTATTTTGCTTTTTAGTTTATTTGTTCATTAAGTTCCACATATGATGTTCAATGGGCAAAAACTAAAATCTTCCCCCTAAGATCAGGAACAAAACAAGGGTGTCCATTTTCTACACTTTCATTCAACATAGTTTTGGGAGTTGTAGCCCCAGCAATAAGACAAGGAAAAAAAATAAAAGATATCCGAATTGGAAAGGAGGAAGTAAAACTGTCATTATTTGCAGGTGACATGGTAATGTATATAGAAAACTCTATAGGCTTCACAAAAAAATTGCTAGACCTCAAAAGTGATTTTGGCAAAGTAGTAAAGCACAAAGCCAATATTCAGAAATGGAAGGGATTTTTAAAAAAGATTTCATTATTTTTAGAGAGAGGGGAAGGGAGAGAGGTAGAGAGGGAGGGAAACATCAATATAGGTTGCCTTTCACCTGCCTCCAGCTACAGACCTGGCTGGAGACCTGGCTTGCAACTTGGTTATGTGCCCTGGCTGGGAATTGAACCAGCTCTTCTATAGCAACAAGAAAAGTAAAGTACCTAGGAATAAACTTAATCAAGGAGGTAAAAGACCTATATTCACAAAACTACAGAACACTAAAGAAATAAATTAAGGAAGATACAAATAAATAGAAGCATATCCAGTATTCATGGATTGGAAGAATTAACATCATCAAAACATCCATATTGAGCCCTGGCTGGTGGCACAGTGGTTAAGGCACCAGTCTGCGAACCCAAAGGTCACTGGTTCAATTCTCCAGCCAGAGCACATAACCAGGTTGCAAGCCAGGTCTCCAGCCAGAACTGTAGCTGAAGGCAGGTGGAAGGCAACCAACCTTACATTGATGTCTCTCTTTCTCTTTGCCTCTCTCCTTCCCCTATCTCTAAAAAATAATAAATAAAATATTAAAAACAGTCCATATTACCCAAAGCAATTTATAGATTCAATGCAATCCCTATTAAACTACCAATGACATATTTCACATATCTAGGACAAGTATTTCAAAAATTTATATGGAACCAAAAATGACCCCAGTAGCTTCAACAATATTGAAATAGAAGAACAACATAGGAGGAATTGCAACACCTGATATCAAACTATATTACAAAACCAATGTAATCAAAACAGTCTGGTACTGCCACAGGAACAGACATATAAATCAGTGGAACACAATAGAAAGCCCAGAAATAAATGCAGGTCTCTATTGTCAATTAATATTAGACAAAGGGACAGGAGCATAAAATAGAATAAAAATAGCCACTTCAACAACTGGTGCTGGGAGAACTGGACTGGGATATGCAAAAAAAACCATAAAAAACCTAGACAATTAATTTACATCATACACCAGAATCAACTCAAGATGGATAAATGACTTAAAAATAAGCCACACTGCCCTGGCCTTTGTGGCTTAGTGGATTGAGTGGTGGCCTGTGAACCAAGGGGTTGTGGTTCGATTCCTAGTCAGGGCACATGCCTAGGTTGTGGGCCAAAGGTAACTACACATTGATGTTTCTCATCCTCTCTTTCTCTCTCCCTTCTCTTCTCTCTGAAAAAATGAATAAAATCTTTACCAAAAAAAGCCACACCACCATAAAAATCCTAGAGGAAAACACAAAGACAGTAAAATTTCAGATATCCCATATAGCAATATTTTCACCAACATATCTCTCTGGGCAAGGAAAATAAAAGAACAAACAAATGGGATTACATCAAACTAAAAATTTTCTACTCAGCTAAAGAAAACATCATTAAAATGAAAGGGAATCAACTGTATGCGGAAACATATTTGCTGATGATACCTCAGACAAGGGTTTTATCTCCAAAATATACAAATAACTTATACAACTCAACTCCAGGAAGACAAATAATCTAATTGAAAAATGGGTAAGGGACATGAACAGACACTTAACCAAGGAGGACATATATAGGGCCCATAGGCATATAAAAGAATGCTCAACATCACTGGCCATCAGAGAGATGCAAATTAAAAACATAATGAGATATCACCTCACACCTGTCAGTATGGCCATCATTAAACCAACAAAGAACAAGTGCTGGTGAGGATGTGGAGAAAAGGGAACCCTAGTGTACTCTAGGAAGGAATGCAGACTGGTGCAGCCACTGTGGAAAACAGTATGCAATTTCCTTAGAAAAACTAAAAATGGAACTGCCTTTTGTTTCAGCAATTTTGTTGGGATTTTACCTGAAGAATACTGAACCACTAATTCAAAAGAACCTATGCACCCCTATATTCAGAGCAACACTACTTATAGTAGGCAAGTGCTGGGAATAGCTTAAGTGCCCATTAGTAAATGAATAGATCAAAAAACTGTGGTATAGAAGACAAATGCCATATGATCTCACATAATACAGGAACCTAATGAACTAAAACAAACCAAAGAAATGGAAACAAGGAACAGACTGACAGTGACCAGAAGGGAGTAGGAAGTGGGAGAAGTGGAGAAAGAAGGGGAAGGGTCTAGGCAAGGAACTAGTATAAGTGACCCACGGACATGAACAACAAGATATGGATTGACTGAGAATGGGAGGCAGGGCAATGGAGAGCAATGGGGGAAAATTGGGACAACTGTAATAGAACAATAATAAAAAAAGAAAAGACAAAGTGAAAAAAATTCCACTTTGAGTGAAATTGTATAGTACTTGCCTTTCTCTGACTAGCTTTTTTTCTCTTAGCATAATGCTCTATAGGTCCATCCATGCTATCACAAAGGGTAAATCTCCTTTTTATGGCCAAGTAGTATTTTATTGTGTAAGTATATCAGAACTTTTTTATCCACTTATCTACTGATGGACACTTGAACTGTATGCAAATCTTGGCCATTGTAAATAACTGCCATGAACATAGGGGTCATATATTCTTTCAAATTAGCGTTTCTTCATTCTTTGGATAATTTCCCAAAAGTAGAATCACTGGATCATAGGGCAGTTTAATTTTTAATTTTTTGAGACATCTCCATACTGCTTTCCAAGGTGCTGCACCAATCAGCATTTCCACAAACAGTTTACAAATACTCCTTTTTCTCCACATCCTCATCAACACTTGTTTGATAATGAATTGGTGACTGCCATTCTAACAGGTGTGAAATGATAGCTCATTATGGTGTTAATTTGCATTTCTTTGATAATTAGCGATATTGAGCATCTTTTCGTATGTCTGTTGGTCATCTGTGTGTCCTGTTTGGAGAATTGTCTATTCAGGTCTTTAACTCATTTTTAATTATGATGTTTGTTGTTTTGGTGTTGTATTTTATAAGTTCTTTATAAATTTTGGGCATTAATTTCTATCAGATGTATGTTGGTGAATATGTTTTCCCATTCAGTTTGTTGTCTTTTCCTTTTGTTGATAGATTTCTTTGCTGTGCAAAAGCTTTTAGTTTGATGTGGGTCTATTTGTTTAATTTTTTGTATGCTTCTCTTTACTGAGTGGATATATCAGAAAAATATTGCTACAAGAAATGTCTGAGATTTTTCTTCCAGGAGTGTTATGACTTTGAGTCTAACACTTAAAATTAAGTCTTTAATCCATTTTGGATTTATTATTGTGTATGGTGTAAATGTTGTCTAGTTTCATTTTTTTGCATATATCTGCCCTATATTCCCAACACCATTTATTGAATAGGCAATCTTTTCTCCACTGTATGTTTTTACTTTCTTTATTAACTATTAATTGACAATAAAGGCATGGATTTCTATCTTGGATCTATATTCTGTTTCATTGACCTATTTATCTGTTTTTATGCCAGTACCATGATGTTTTGATTACAATGGCCTTATGGTATAGCTTGATATAAAGTAGTGTAATTCTTGTAAATTGTTCTTTTTCTCAAGATTGCTGGTGGTATTATGTGTGTGTGTGGTTTCATATAAATTTTAAAAATATTCTAGTTCTGTGAAATGTACCATTGGTATCCTGATAGGAATTGCATTGAATCTATAAATTGCTACGTATAGTATGGGCATTTTAATGTTATCCTTCCTATCTATGAACATGGTATGTGCTTCTATTTATTTGTATCTTCTTTAATTTCATTCTTTAGTGTCTTTTAATTTTCTAAGTACAGGTCTTTTACATCCTTGTTTAAGTTTATTCCTAGGCATTTTATTCTTCTAGAAATAACTGTTAATGGGATTATTTTCTTAGTTTCCTTTTTAATTAAAGACTTTATTTATTATTTTTAAAGAAATGGGAAGAGGGGGAGGCAGAGAAGGAGAGAAACATTAATGTATGGTTGTCTTTCTTCTGCCTCCAATTGGGGACCTGGCTGGAGACCTGGCTTGCAACTTAGTTATTTGCCCTGGCTGGGAATTGAACCAGCGCCCTTAGGGTTTGCAGGGCAGTTCCTTATCCACTGTGCCACTAGCCAGGGCAGTTTCCTTTTTTGATAGTTCGTTGTTGATGTGTAAAAATACAACTAATTTCTGCATATTTATTTTTACCCTGCTTCTTTATGAATTTATTAATTAGTTCTAGTAGTTTTTGGTGGAAATTTTAGGATTCTTTTTATATACAGTATCATGTCATCTGCAAATTATGACAGTTTACTTCTTCTTTCATCCCATTTTGGATGCCTTATTTCTTCTTCTTGACTCATTGCTAAGGCTAGAACTTTCAGTACTATGTTGAATAAGAACAGTGAGAATGGCCCTGGCTGGTAGCACAATGGATAAGGCACTGGCCTGTGAACCCAAAGGTTGCAGGTTCGATTCCCCAGCCAGAGCACATAACCAGGTTGCAAACCAGGTCTCCAGTCAGGTCTGTGGCTGGAGGCAGGTGTAAAGCAACCATACATTGATGTCTCTCTCCCTCTCTGCCTCTCTCCCTTCCCCTCTTTCTAAAAAATAATGAAATAAAATCTTAAAAAAAAAAAAAAATAGTGAGAATGAACATTCCTGTCTTGTTCCTGAGAGAAATTTCTAAGAGAAATGCTTGTAGTTTATACCAATTAAGTATGACATTGGCTTCACATATGGCCTTTCTTATGTTAAGGTATTTTTCTTCTATTCCCATTTTGCTGAGGGTTTTTATCATAAACAAGTGCTGGATTTTATCAGATGCTTTTTCTACATCTATTGATGTGATATGTTGTTTTTATCCTTTATTTTGTTTATGTAGTGTATCAGCTTTATTGATTTGTGGATATTGTACCTTGCATCCTCGGGATAAATCTCACTTGGTCATGGTGTATGATCTTTTTGATGCATTGCAATATTTGGTTTACTAATATTTTGTTGAAGATTTTAGTATATATGATTATCAGGGATTTTTGGCCTATCCCATCCTTTCTTTGTAATGTCTATCTGGTTTTGGAATTAGGATAATATTGGCCTCATAAAATGAGCTTGGCAGCTGTCTCTCCTATTGAATTTTTTGAAATATTGTGAGAAGGAGAGGTGTTTGTGCTTTCCAGAATGTTTAGTAAAATTCACTTGTGAAGCTCTTGGGCCCAGGGCTTTTGTTCTTTGGGAGTTTCTTTCTTTCTTTTTTTGGATTACTGCTTCAGTTTCACTAGGTATAATGTATCTATTCAGATTCTCTTTTTCTTCCTGATTTAGTTTTGGAAGGTTGTATGTTTCTAGGACTTTTTTCTGTTCAGGTTGTCCAATTTGTTGGCATATAGTTGTTTATAATATTTTCTTGTGATCCTTTGAATTTCGTTGGTGTCAGTTATTATTTCTCCTCTTTCATTTCTGATTTTATTTTATGAGTCTTCTTTTTCTCTTGATGAATCTAATTAAAGGTATGCCCATCTTATTTATCTTTTCAAAGAACCAGCTCTCAGGTTCATTAATCTTCTTTGTTATTTTTCGGCCTTTTTGTTTGTTTGTTTCTGCTCTAATCTTGCTTATTTCTTCTTACTAGTCACTTTGGACTTTGTTGTTCTTTTTTCAAGTTCCTTTAAGTGCAAAGTTACATTGTTTATTTGAAATTCTTCTTATTTCTTGAGATAGGCCTGTAATACCATGAACTTCTCTTACAGGACTACTTTCATATAGATTTTGGGTTGTTGTGTTCTCATTTTTATTTGTTGTAAGGTAACTTTTAATTTCTTCCTTGATCTCATTATTAACCAATTCATTGTTTAGTAATATGCAATTTAGTGTCATGTCTTTGTGTGCTTTTCATTTTTTTTCTTGTGATTGAATTCCAGTTTCATAACATTATGGTTAATGAAGATGCTTGATATGATTTCAATCTTTTTTAAATTATTGAGACTTGTTTTATGTCTTAACATGTGGTCTATCCTAGCATATGCTCCATGTGTACTTGAAAAAATGTATATTCTGCTGCTTTGGGATAAAATACTCTGAAGATATCAATTTAATCCATCTGATCTAGTGTGTCATTTAAGGCCAACATTTCCTTATTGATTTTCTGTCTGGAAATCTAAACTCCCTTCCTATTGCTGTCAATCTTTCCTTTCATGTTGATAAAGATTTGCTTTACATATTTAGGTGGTCCTACGTTAGGTTCATAAATATTTATAAGACTTATATCCTCCTGTTAGATTGTTCCCTGTATCATTATGTAGTGTACTTCTTTGTCTCTTACTATATATAGCCTTTGTTTTAGAGTCTATTTTGTCAGATATAAGTATTGCTGTCCCAGCTTTTTCCCTTTCCTGTTTTATGAAATATCTTTTTCTGTCAATTTACTTTTAGGCTGTGTGTGTTTTTCATTCTAAGGCATATATATGAGTCTTGATTTCTTATCCATTTAGCTACCTTATAGTTTTTGATTGGGTTATTTCAGCCATTTACATTTAAAGGATTATTGATAGGCATGTATTTATTGCCATTTTATGCTTTTAATTCTATTGTTTTTCTTCCTCTTCTTCCTCTTTTCCTTATTTTTCTATCTTTTTTCTAGGAGACTCTTTAACATCTTATTGCTTTAGGGGTATAAAACTTCTTTAGCTTTTTCTTGTCTGGGAAGCTCTTTATTTCTCCTTCAATTTTAAGTAGTAGCCTTGCTGGGTAATGTAATATTGGTTATAGGTCCTTGCTTCTCATCACCTTGAATATTTCATGCTAATCATTCTCAGCTGAAATATTTCTATTGAAAAACCAGTTGACAATCTTAAAGGAGCTCCCTTGAAGGTAACTAATTTTTTCTCTGTGGCTTTTAAGATTCTATCTTTGTTTTTAACACTTGCCGTTTTATTTATCATGGATTTTGGTGTGGGTCTCTTTGCGTTCATCTTGTTAAGGACTCTGTACTTTCTGGACTGAGTGTCTTTTTCCTTCACCAGGTTAGGGAAGTTTTGGTCATCATTTATTCAAATAGATTTTTGATCTCTCTCTCTCTTTCTCTCTCTCTCTCCCTTCTCCCTATCTCTCTCTCTCTCCCTATCTCCCTTCCTCCCTCCTTCCTTCCCTCCTCATCTCTCTTTCTCTCCTACTCCCTCTGGAGCCCTAATTTCATAATAACTGATGACCAAAAGTCCATCTTACACATTCATCAAAGTCATGATTGGGCTTTCCTCTATGCCTCACTATCTTCATTCTTACAGAGGTTTAATTCCATGTTTTTCCCTCCTTCCCATCTGTCATGTAGTTTTACCAGGTAGATACAAATGATGTATCTCATCATTTGAAGGTCATATGTATTATCAAATAGGTGATCAAATAAACCAGGGATTTTTAACCAGTGTGATGCAGTAATTTTTAAAACATGCCATACCTATTTTGTTAAGAAAATGACTTCTTTTTCTTGGATTGTCAAATAAAAAAATGACAACAACCAGCACATTAGCTGTCATATGTGAATAAATCAAAATTATACCCATTTTTTTCACATTAGTAAAATATATATTTTTGGTGTGCCATAGAATTTTAAGAATTTGTTTATATGTGCCATAAGGTGAAAGGGTTGAAAATTATTGAGATAAACTAATACATGCTAATAAGATAAAAGGTTTTATGTGGAAAACTTTAAACATCTCTCAAGCAAAATACTTCATTATAATAACTTTCAAATACATTTAAAAAAATATTTTATTTATTATTTTTAGAGAGAGGGAGGAGAGAGGCAGAGAGGGAGAGAAATATCAATCAAATATGGTTGCCTTTCACCTGCCTCCATCTAAGGACCTGCCTGTGCCCTGGCTAGGAATTGAACCAGTGACCTTTGGATTCACAGGTTGGCGCCTTATCCACTGTGCCACCAGCCAGGGCAAAAAACATCACTTTTTTAATTAGGCATTTGTATGAGGCTTTAAAATACAGCTTTCTGGTTAAAAACATGGATTTGAATAAGTTGTAAACATGTTTTCCCCTGAAATCAATTCAAACCTGCAGGATTTTGTGTAACTGTCATAGTAATTAAAATATTCTTGTGCTTTGTAACTTTTCTTTTGACCAAGGTAGCATCTGGTTTTCTTTATTTTGACAATTGCAATTTCTTAGTTTCAAAACTTTTAACATTATTTTCAAAATAAGATTGTATAGTGTCTGCCAGTTTTCATGGTTTGCAAGTATGATGTCCATTGAATGTTTTTATTGGAAATTACAAATTTTATTTTATATAATAAGTTTTTAGAAGGGACATAATTTGCAAATCTATGAAAAAATGAATCCCTTTTTATTCATTTCTATAAATTATTTTATTGCCTCTATTCTACAAAGATGCATTTGGCTCAAGGGTATTCAAGAGGTCATTAAAAAATAGTTTATGAATTGCCACTTGTATCTTAGAAGCTTTAAAGATATTTTCATAATCCAAAAAATGGAAAATGAAAATATTATATTGCTAACAACATTTACCCCCAAACTTCACTCTCTTCTTATTTTCAGATTACTCCTTTTATATAGATAACCAAGAAACAGACCAAATCACTGTGGCTATATTACTATTCTGTTGAATATATCATTAAACACCTTGCTATTTAATTATGGTTTCTAAATGGTGTTAATGTAAAAATGTTGTGGCTTGAAAACATTGAAAATTCCTGGCCTAGCTGTTATAACACCATGTCCACAAGATATATCTATATGCCTGTTTCATACTGCACTTATGTTTAAATTTAATGCCAACATTTTATTGCTAAGAAACATGTTACATGAGGATGGAGATGCCATATTTATTGAAGGGCACATCTACATTGGCAGGTGTTTTCTGAATTCAACATTTGTTTCAGATAATATTTTATTCAGGAGCATTTTATCAGCCAAAATGTTTTCTCTGTCTCTCTCCTCTGTCTCTCTCTGTCTCTGTCTCTGTCTCTGTCTCTCTCTCTCTTTTTTCTTCAAGTTTTGAAAATTCCAGTTTGCTCACCAAATATTCTAAGGTGGAAATGTTTGAGAGGAAGTATTTTTTTCTTTGGTCCCAAATGCCTGAAAACTTTAATTTCTTTAGTGAAAATCCTCTGTTGAGGGATAATATTAATATAGAATGGTTCAACTTTTTAGGCATCAAACTTTATTTTCCAAATGTTATTTAAAAATAAAATTAGACTTTTAGATTGGAGCTTCTTACTTGGAAATAGTTGAAGGAACATGTGTGCATACAGGTCAAGGTGGAGGGACTGGAACAGAACCACTTAGAATAGAATACTTGTCTAAGACAGTTTTCATAGTATTCTCAGAAAGGTGAGTGATTGATGTTCTCAAAGAAACTGAGTGCTGACAATGACTCAAATTAAAACATTTAATTTTAAATCTGTACAATTTGACCTGAACTGTTTTACTGTGAACAAGAGTTATACTTTACACTAATTTGCATTGCTGCTACTTTCATTTTAGATTGAAATTTTTAATCACCATCCATTTGTAAGATACCTCCTGTTACTTATTTCTGACGTGAATTCTCTCGTTAATATGAGATTCACAACTGCATAGATTAAAAGTTATCTGGTCATATCCGGCTCATCCATGTTGTATCATTCTGTTCTTATATTTCATAGATTTAACTCTGATAATATTGGTACATAAAGATAATGAATCAGATAGTAATAAAGATTAAAATTTTAATATCTCTTGTTTTATTTTCCAGGGTTTAAATTATTAGGTGCAGTTTTCTTTTTTAGCCATTTTAATAGAGTAGGAAACATAAATTTTGTAATTTTTATCTTATAAATAGGGAAGAGTTATATAAAAATAGTGTCAAAATGAGCATCAAATGGTTTTATAATTATTATACATTTCTGAGAAAAACACTTTTCTTTTTGTTTTTATGATTAATCATTTTGAAAGCCCTTTAAGCAAGAGTATTTCTATTTCTGATAACAACTTTTACAAACACATGCAGCAATACAAAAAAGCATTGCTTTTAAGATTGTATGAAAACCAAAAGATTGACCTACTGAAAGGATAAGAAACCTCTGTAATATATTGTCCATAGAAAGCTTTAATGCTTTTAATGCGTTGTTTATATCAGGAACAAAGAAGCAAAACTCAATAAAACATGTGAGTGTAGTGAACTGAAGATCTCTTAAGAGTTGAATTTGATATCTGTACTAAAGCATTATTAATAAGATGTATCAAGAATTCTCTTTATAATTTCATACTTAACTCTACCTGAGTTGGCTGATGCTGAGACTTGACGCTACTCGGAAACTCTTAGCATCTGTTCCTTTATTTGCTGAAATAAAATTGAACATCTTTAACTATTAAAACCCTACCTTTAGGGCCCTGGCTAGTGGCACAGTGGATAAGGCACTGGCCTGTGAACCTAGAGGTTGCTGGTTCAATTCCCCATAACCAGGTTGCAAACCAGATCTCTAGCCAGGTCCTTAGCTGGAGGCAAGTGAAAGACAACCATACATTGATGTCTCTCTCCCTCTCTGCCTCTCTCTCTTCCTCTCTCTCTAAAAATAATCAATACCATCTTAAATAAAAAAATAAAATAAAATCCCTACCTTTAATATCAATGATAATTTATGGACAGACTAAAAAATCTCCTTTTGCTCTCTGGTTTTAGTAAGTAAAATAAGTGTTCTATAAGGCTTTTCCTTTTTAATCTCTATCCTTCACCTTACCCAGTTCTTTGTACCTATTATTTAGGCTGCTGTTTGCCAATCTACTCAGGAGGGGTGGACCTTAGGAGAAACTTTCCCTCTTGACTAGTGCTTCCTAGAAACTATGCATCAATTTTCCTCCTGGAAAATAAGAATGACACATTTAGCTGCCATAGTGATTGGAAAAGAAATAAAATCATCTTTGTAAAAGAGCTCATCCCAGTGTCTTGTACATAGACACTACTAATACATTTTGGATCTATTCCCACCTATTTTCTTTCCCTTGTCCTTTCCCATGTGATGAGAATTGCTTGTGCTCTGGGTAGGTAGAGCTATTGGGATAGAGACAGTGGATGCTCAGTGCTCTTTACTCAGGCTATGTGATGGACCGTCCACCCCAATAGACACTTTATTGGACTCGAAACTCCTCTGCTCTCAAGCTCCTATGTAGTTTTTGCTACTTGACTTAGTTGAGAACTAAAACCCAAATTATTAGAAGCTATAGACTATTTCTAGGAGCACATCAAGTAAAGAGAAAAATAGAAAAACTCAATAAAGCATATTAGTGTGAGAATCATGGTGACTCCTGGGACTACCACAGAAAAGTACAAAATAGAACAAAATAAAAACAAAACCTTCAGGCCTAAGTGGTCAAAATCCTTTGCTCTTTTCACGCTTTAGGTGTGACATGGTAGTAGGCCACTTGAACTTTTGTTAGTCGGTTAGCCTACTTTATGAGATACCACCTCACACCTGCCAGAATGGTCATCATTAACGAATCAACAAACAACAAATGCTGGCAAGGATGTGGAGAAAAGGGAACCCTTGTGCATTATTGGTGGAAATGCAGACTGGTTCACTCACTAAGGAAAACAGCATGGAATTTCATCAAAAAACTAAACCAAATATTTTCAGTTTTTACCTAAAGAATCCTGAAACACCAATTCAGAACTTCTGCACCCCTATGTTCATAGCAGCACCATTTACAATAGCCAGTGCTGGAAACAGCCTAAGTGCCCATCAGTGGATGAATGGATCAAAAACCTTTGGTACATTTATACAATGGGATACTATACAGCAGAAAGAAAGAAGGAACTCCTACCTTTTGCAACAACATGGATGGAGCTGGAGAGTATTATGCTTAGTGAAATAAGCCAGTCAGTGAAAGACAAATACCATATAATCTCACCTAATACAGGACACTAATGAACAAAACAAACAAACAAGCAAAATAGAACCAGAGGCATGGAAACAAGGAACAGACTTTCAGTGTGCAGAGAGGTGGGGGGAGAGGAAGAAAGAGGCAAAGAAGTGGAAGAGTTTAGTCAAGGAACTAGTATAAATGACTCATGGACATGGACAACATGTGGGGATTGACTATGGGAGAGGGGATGGGGAGGGTGGGGTAGGGGAGAGCAATGGGGGAAAATTAGATAAATGTAAGACAACAATAAGTTAATTTAAAAATAAATGAAATAGGCTACTTCAGCTTTTTATTACTCAATTAGAGTACCTCAGCATTAAACTAGATCAGGTGCAAAGATTTTCCCAGAACACTAGCTCAATGAGGTATTCTAAAGATGTAGTGAAATACATTTGAAAACTGCTGTGTGCTATGTCCTGTTCCTCACACTCCCCATCTTCTAGGATCACAAAAGGATACTAACAGAGTGTCTATTAGGTTCTGAAAAAAAAAAAAAAAAAAAACTTTAATATTATCTAATCCAGTGTTCCATGCAAATTATTATTTTCTAAAACTCATTCAGTGAGAAAGCTAATTAGAAGAACAGAGCTATCTTCATATTTTAACTAGCAATTCTTAACGTAAGAGGGATACATGACATTGAACCCTCATCTTTTCAACTGAATCAATTTCCCTAAAAAGATTGATCATTTCCATGCCTTTGGGCTTTTTAAGAGTCAAAAGTGACATTAATTCTTGTTGGCAGATAAAAACAGTTCAATGAGAATGAAGGTCACCTGCTATCATCATAGAACACCTATTCTTCTGACCCAATCCTAATGTGAAAGGCATTGTTACAAAAGGCTTGTTTCTAAGTCCCATATTGTGACAGTTTTTTTCTATTTATGTATTACATGTAATTTCTTATCAGCCAATATTCATTCAATTCAACCCTAACGAAGTCCTCCTCCATATGGAATACATGGTGCGGGATTGCCTGCTGCTCCTCTCCCACTATTGTGGCTCCCTTGAGACACTTGGGAAAGCAAACAACAGTTTGGAGGGTTGCATGATACACCCTTTGGCCCATGAGATGTAGAAGAACCCAGTGGGGTGTGGGGTGGTAAACTCAACCCTAGCATGCGAGCAGAACTGGAGTGACTGAAGGAATTCTTGACCTTTTTGTCCCAAACACAGCACAAGCCCCTCTGCCCTCTCAGTGTCCCATTTCCTCATGTGATAAATGAGGTGTAACTAAATGACAGCGTTTCACAGGTCCTTTTACGTTATAATCATCCAAAGATCTCTTCAGCTAGTTAGTAATCCTTTTCATCATAATAGATCTGAATTTTGATCATGGTTCAGCATAGTTAAATGAGGTGCAGTTAATTAATAGGCATTTCATATTTCATATGTCAAGTAGTTTTGTCGATGAGGATGAGCCCTGGGGTAGGTGCCACGGACATATTAATGTGGGGGTATGTACATATATGTGCCCAGATTAAGCAGAAAAAACAAAGACAAGAAAAGTAAAAAAGTCAAAAGAAAAAAAATTGAAGAAGAATGTGAAGGAAGGTGACTGTGGCCTAACCAAGGGTCCTTTAGAAGGGGAAGTAGTATTTCTACTTGCGGTGGAAAGAGGTTATGCAAAGTGTTGAACTGAAGGAATGTGTTAAGTGCACATAGTGATGAAAGGTGGTGGTTTGGTATTGAAAGTGTCTGGTGGGAATGGAGTACTGGCTGGGGCATGTTTTTAGTCTAAGTGACAGAAATGTAAGTAAGTGTAGTCTTGCTATTTCTGACCTGCAAGGATGAATGGTGTGTATGTGCCAACTAATGAAAAAACAGATTTAGGTTCAATTTTGAATTTCAGTGGGGTTAGCAAAATAAATATTGCATTATTCCCCAAGAAAACTTTAGTAAACACATAGAGTACTTCATTATTTTTTTTCTTTAAATGATTAATGGCTTGATTATTAAATATTAAACTTGACAGTTTGATCAGCATGACTGTCAAAATGTTCTTTGTCTTCAGGGTAATTAGGCATTCTATGAGAGTATATACCACTATCTTTTTGATCAATACTACAGAAATACTAAACATATAGGAAAAACATATATAATTTGTTGATACATAAGTCAGAAAATTACACTAATGATTTTAATTTACATTCCACCCTAGCTTTCTATTTCACAGGCAGAAAACGTGTGCTTCCTTTAATTGCACAAGCAATTAGGCATTTACACTATCAAAATGAAAGGAAAATGACTAATCGTGTATGCACTATCTGTGCCCACCATTGACAGTGGCTACAGGCAATCTTGCTATGGAAATGAAAGCCAACGATAAAAAGCTGGCCCTGACTCATTGCCCTTTTAAAGCTCAAAACACATTTTGCTCATAACTTCAATGGCTTTGAAAGTTCTGTGTTTCTGACAGACATAAGCATTAGCCTCTAGTGCTCCTTACGATCTGAAGTACAAATTATTATGATTTAAATGAAGTGGGAATGGTGACAAATCCTGAACAATTTTATTATCAGATATATTTTATTTGAAAATTTTCCCTGGAGTATTTTAGACCAATCATGTTGGAAACTTAATAGGAGTGCCTCATTTTTAAAGTAACATTTCCTGCTCTTACAGCCCACCCAGAATTTGTCTCTAGTCATTTTACACCTCTTCAAATGACACCCAAATATTTACAGCCCCCAAGCACCACAGGAATGCCACTAAATATAGTACATTCACAAAAATCGCTGGAGACGTGAACAAAGGACAAGCCTGTGTCTTTCCATCTATAATGTCTATTTCACTTGTATACCACTGAGTTTATGTTGCTTCTTCCTCACTAAAATATGCAAAATACACTTTCTGTGCTCGATGTCTATCTTTCAAAGTAAGAGTTGTTAGAAAACAGTGTCGATTTGCTGCTGAATATTTATATTCAACGTCTCCAAATAAGAGATAAAGAATTTTAAAGACCCTTACCCAAGTTGAACATCCTCCGTGCAGTAATGAAATTCAGCTATTTAAAAAAATTGTTAATAACAGCTGGTAAGCATAAAAATTTGTGACATTAAATTTTGTTATAACCGTATACTGAAAAATCTCCCCTTTGCTAAATCTATTTAAAAGCCCAGAAGAGTAGTCAAACACAGCCAACTAACTCTTAATTTTACTTTCCTCTCACAGTCTGATATTCTAGCCATTATTTTTGTTGTTTTTCAAAAAATCTAACTACCCTTGCACTTATGTCATAAAAATTTCTGCCTTTTTTCCCTTTTTTAATATTTGTATTCAAGACAAACAACAGGAGGTTGAAATCAGGCCATTTAAAAGAAACATCTGCTGACATTTATTCATATGCTACATGTTCCACTTTCATCATTGAATGTAATGATAAACACACATTCCAGTCAATAATGGCAATTCCCAGCCAAGCTTTACAAATGGTCTCTTTAACACCTAAATTGACAGCTCGGGATTTTTTGAGATAGAAGCTAAATATGGTACATTTGGACACTGTTTGCCTAAGTCTAGGATGTCTTGAAGACTTTAATAAGCAGACATACATTATAAAATGTTATAAAATAGAAGAAGGTCTTGACTGTGCAGGTATTGGAGCAATGAAGTTCAACTCTTTTTGAGCAGATGAAATGTAGGAAAAAAAGAGAAAAACCTTCAAAAACGAAAGACCCCTTGAAAGAGTAAAGTAAAATAAAGCTCTGGCCCATGATATATAGAGCATAGTTTCATGTAAGAGAGGAACCTAATTCCATTTCTTTTAAATTATAGATTTTAATTATGGAATGCTAAATAAGTTAAATATTTATTTTGCTTCCCAAGTTAATTGAAACAAACCATGCTCTGAGTTTCAATGATTGTAAGAACATTTTAATAAAATATTAAATGTGTTTCATTTATTGCTTGTAATGAATAATTATGTCAGCTTTAAATAGGTTAAGTATTTCTTTGGAGCCTATGCCATAGGTTTTGATACACGTTTCTAACTTTTCCTGAGAAAAGGAGGTCTCACAGCAGAGAGATTTAACAATACTCAAGGTAATCATTAGAGATTTCATGAAAGCAGTGAAATTAGCTTGAGTCACCGCTGTGAGAACATATAAATACATGTTCCACTGGGACATTAAGGATCCCATTTTATGTGTATCTTTTATGCATATCCCTTTATGTTGTAGTTCAGATTGATTAACCTTGTAACAGAATCATAGATCGTGCTCTAGCCAAGCAGAAAATCTTAGCTTTACCCAACTCCATCCTGTGCGAAGAGTTTTCCTTCTCAAAATTCTACTTTACTGTGGTTTAAAACAGGTCACTCACTACTTATCTTAAAATAATCTAGACATTTAACAAACTATCTCTGAAACAGAATGAGAGGTTTGTAAAGTTATCTCAGACAATGTCATCCAAAGAACAAGTCACACCAATCTGTAGTGCTCCGATTAACAGCATTTTTCTCTGAAATCAGCTGAATTGAGGAGACAGCTTGAAATTGTTTTTTTGTTTTTTGGTTTGTTTCTCTATGCAGAACAAATGGAGCTAAATTTGGAATGTCATATTACGATGTTTTCAGCTGCTTCCAAGGCATATTGGGCAAAGTAGCCAGACAAACCCTAATACATTATTATTGTTCTATGTGGGAAAATAAAAAGCTCAGGATAGGAATTTGCACTGCTGCGCAGTGTTATGAAGCATTTCTTGCTTATGGTAGGTGGAGCAAAGGTTGCGAGGACCTCTCAGGCAGAATGCTATAGAACTGGTTTGAAATCACAGTTTTCCAAGTCAGCACTTAGATTAGAAAAACCCTCACATTATAATGTTCTTTTTTATCATGTCCCCTCTCTTATGAATGAATGAATGCATTGCACCTAGTCAAATGAAATTTTCCTCCAACTACCCACTTTCACATGTCGACATCTTGACTGTGCGGTAAAATGATGGTGGGTAGACCAATTTGCTAAAGCTTTTGGGCAGAGTCTAAAGGAATCAGTTGATTTCCACGGATTCCCTATCCTAATAGCTTTCTAAACATGTATGTTTGGCAAGAGTGTAACCCAGACCTGCAGCAACTACGCTTGAGCAGAGTGTACTTAATGGCAAAAGAGAGCAAAAGTAGTATGTGCTCTCCCCAGGCCCCCAAGCCAGAACGGAGTGAAGATGGGGCGCCAAATAAATCTGCCAGTGATTACGCTAAAGGAAATTATGATCTTGTTATAGAAACCATTAAAGAAAAACCAGAGTTGGTATGTAAATATTGTTGCATCATTATACCACTGGAAAAAAAAAAAACAACCTAGTGCAACATTAGTATGTTATGCAATTAACAAAATGAAAAATGAGCTGCTTGACTTTAAAGCTTTTAATGTTTTTAAAACAGATAATAAGCACTTTTAGCACCATTGTAGAATATAATAGAAAAGGTCTCTCAAAGAGAGGTATATTTCATCAATACTTACGATGCATTAAGGAGTTGATATATATTCACATATCTCTGTTACTTGTTATTTTCTAAGTCATCAATAGCAATCATGTAAAAACTAAAGCAGGATAAAGATAGAAGATGTGAAAAAATTGGGAAGTGGTTTATGTCATTTTTCTTTTTAGAGATTGTTTGTCTGCACGTTTTACTGATTTTGGAAAAAAACAGCTCAGATATCCAAAATTTTAAAGTAGGCAAAAGCCCCATTATTAGGTGCTATGTGAAATATTTTAAATCTAGAAGTATTTTTGAAATATTAAACAATTCTTCAGACCCTTAGAATTATAAAATATAATGAACATTTATCCCATTAGTCGATATTCTTATTGACTCCCCCAAACCAGCAGTTAATGTATATATTCAATTACTCTAGTAGAGTGTAAAAAATACTGTAGCAGAGTTATTTCAATGGAAAAACAAAAACTTCTCCAAAATATGCCATAAAACATTCTGATGTACCATATTATGCAGATATATTTATAATATATGAATTATAGCTATACTCTTCATATTACTGTGCTAGTATTTGTAGCTGAACAAAAAAAAACATAATTATTTACTCTTTGAAGACAAAGATTTGCTCAATCAAAAACAATTTTATAAACATGAACTTACATTACCAACAATGAAGCAATTTTACTTTGCAGATGAGTGATTTCAGCATCAAATTCAAAATAGTAAGGACAAATTCATACGAGGACAATGCATCTTTTATAATTTCTAAATGGATATAAATTACTGTAGGCACTAGAAAGTTAATATGGTCTTTAAAGATTTCTTTAATTTAGTTGTTGCTAATTTATTCACACTAATACAGAAAAAATACTGCAAAATTTTTCATAACAAAAAACTGTGCATATCTCTGTGTTTTAGCTGGCATGTGGTTCTACACAGATGGTTTGGGGCTTTCTTTGCTGCAAAACAGATGGGCCTGCACTGTCCCTTACCAATCAAAAGAGAACTTGAAAATATAGGAATATCTTTACCTACATTGCATCCTTTAATTCAAGAAATTAAAATGCCTAAAAGGATACATAACTGACTACGGAAAATAATTTTTGGAATGGGATGTCGTCTGTTGAAGTCATACCATAACCCAGTTCAGGTTAAATGCAGAAAAAAAAAATTAAAAGTTTGGCTTGTATTACATATTGTTTGTAACATATAACTATTCACCTAAGAAATTTTCAACTAGGGGATGATTGTTATCATGTGTTCACCTTGCCTGAAAAACACTGCCGTTTTAAAACTTGAAGTGCTGGTAAGCGTATTTCAATTTAAAGTGATGATTCCAGGCAGCAGCAGCCATTAAACCAAGTTAGCAAACACATACGAGTTTGGTACACTTATAACTGACACCCTTTTACAGCCAAAATAGGAATGAAAACAAAGCTCTGAATGAACCTTAATGCTTTAAGTATTGCTTTCATCATTTACAACAGAAATTATAAATAAAGTATTTGTACCTTGAATTAGAATGGCAGCCTGCCTTCAATTTTAAGATTTCCATTGAAATGTGGAAGTAAGACTTCGGGCCTATTAAAGCGCTCTCTTTGTTTTGTATGTATCAGTGAATTTTATGAAGCGGTGGGGCAGTACACTCTTACATCACCACCCTGTGAGAGACAGGCCTTGTGGGTGTGGCTTATAGGGACAGTGCCTACTGCTTTTATCTCTAATTTACAAATAAAGTCTTCAACATGTGATGCTGTGACCAATTTTGGATATTTTGTAAATATACGTTGTAACAGTGGGTAGATGTGCTGAGCATAGTCAAGACTACAGTTAGCTTTCAGAAGCTGGTGTTTCTCTGTGGCATTATCCTCCAAGGGCCGATTAGCTGTCTGGTCTACCTTTATTTACCCGAGATAAGTGGTTTCAGAGCACTGTGCACACTGTATTTCACTTCTCTCTCAAACTATGCATTTATACATTGTACAACCTTTTCGGGAAATGAGAAATGATGAAGCTCTAATGTTTAACTATAAGAAAAATAAATCTAAAATCACTTATATGTAGGTCTAAAACTATATATCTATATTTATACAAGCACATACATATACATACATACATTTACATAGGTATTTGCTACTATATGGATAACTATATATCTGTATGTATATATTTATACTATATATCATCTCTATGTTTGTATAGATCTTCCTTCCTTGTAAATATTTTACCAAAGAACACAAAAAGAAAAAATTTTCTGTACATATAAGCAGTATATCTTATATTGCATTCTTTTTTTATTATTCAGATTCCTTAAAGAAACTGAGTATTTTTTCTTTTGTCTGTATGAATCAAAATAACGGTATTTCTTGTATGTTTTTCAATAATATATAAACCAGTGTCTCTCATCATCCTAGATCATCAACAATTTCAAACTGGTGTGCCACAAGAATTTTTAAAACATTCAATACCTGACTATTTAGGCAGGGGCACCGACCTCTTTTCCTTAGACTGTCAAGTGAAAAAGTAAAAGAAGACAACAGCCGACACAATAATAGCTGTCCAGTATGAACGAAGTAAAATTATACCTATTTTTTGTTAGATTGGCAAAAAGTATATTTTTTGGTGTCCTTCAGAATTTTAGCAATTACTTCCTGTGTGTCTTGAGATGAAAAAGGTTCAAGATCTCTGCTCTGTAAGAAAGGTTTTGCCAGGCTTGTAAATGTAAATAAAACTGTAAAATAAATATATTTAAGGAAAGAAAATGTTCTCAAGCACTCAAATGCTTTGGCAGCATCTACATAAACAAACAACTGATATGGTAGTTACAAATAATTTTTATCCATTCTTTAAAACCAGTTGCTAAAGATATCTTCTAGTCTAAACTTAGATCAAATTACTGTAGTTGAATGAAATAAGACTGAACTCTTAAAAATATGCCACGTTTTAGTTTTTAAATAATTCAACTAGCCTTTTTTTTTATACATTAGTAAAGTTTACTGGAATAGTTTTCCACTGAACCATGAGTTAGAAAGTTATCTGGCTTAACATTTAGTCAACAGAGATTAAACCCACTGGAAAATCATGGCGCACCATCAGCGAAATTTACACTTTGCAACATTTTTAAGAAAACATTTGAATTGTTAAGAATATTCTGGCTATTAAGGGGAACCAGTACAGCCAAAGTTTAAAAAATTGCCTAAGGAATGAGATAAACATTTTATGGATTTTTCCTGGACTCCATTGAGATAGAATACATCTATATAACACATGAACATTGGAAAATTTAGATTGTACCATCAGCAATTACTGACTTGTATGGCTCTTCAGTATGTACTTAGAAATAGATGTGATGTACCACTTACACAGGAAAGATTGATGCCTTTTTCTTGGAGAGCTGGAATGTGCCAGAGCTTCTTTGTCAATTTTTAAATTATTATTCTGCTAATAATGTGAGCTAAGCTCAATGTTGCCAAACCACATTGACCTGGATAGAAGCTTAAGATCCTTTTCCTGTTTGACTTTTGTCAAAACGAGATTGTAAAATTATATTGTTTCTTACAAACAAATAACCATTATATTAAGAAGTAAACTTAGGCAACTCCTACCCATTTTTCCTCATTTCAACTATTAATATCTGTAAAAACAATATGAAAATGCAAAGAGGAGACATTACTGTTATTTATCTTGTTATTATTTCCAATTATTTTCATTCCACCCCTTCAACCGGATTATGTTAGCCACCAAACTACTGGCGCAAGGTCTGGCCACATGTTCTGTGAACCAAAATGATTTATATCACATCTAAACAGAAACTGTAAGAGCTAAGGCACAATTGTGCCATTACTCTTTCTTTCTCACTATGATAGCTAATGGTTGCTCTTCCTTTACAAATCCTGGAATGAAAAAGACATGTGTGGACAGAGTCATCACTGCTCCCCACAGATTTGTAGCACAAGGGAGAGATAAACCTTTGTTTTTGAAAGCCCTAAGGTTTAATGGTTATGTGTTACTACAGAAAAATTTAGAATAAGCTAACTAATAAGCAAATAAAGAATTTCTAAAACATATTACACCATTTCTGCTTTTATTACATCAACAGAACCCTGCCAGCAATGTGAAGGACAGCTGGTCAAGGAGAACTCTGGAACTAGGAATATTAGCTAGAGGACATGAGGAGGAATGAGCTGGCATCCCTGACACTGAGTAATTGACAGTTTGGTGGGAGAAAGAAACATGCAGATTGTACCCCAGCTGATGTGGAGCTCTGAGCAGAAGGGGTTGCAGGATCACGTAAAGTGTTACGTAGGAGTCAAAGGAGGAAGTCAAATGTGAATTGAATATGGAATGGAAAGTAGTCAAGAATTATTAAGAAAGGTCCCTGTCATTGAGTTATCTGAAGGTAGTTCTTGTTTTCTTTATGATTAAAGATGTTGTTTTATTTAGTGTTTTCTGGACTTCACATGCTATTCCTCATGTTCTTAATATCTGTTATTTTAATTGATACTCATTAATTTAGTTTTTAAAATGTATTAAGCATTCAATGTAGAAAATTTAGAAAATGTAGATAATCTCCTTGCACCCAGACTCTTTCAAAAAAATTTCTCTGAACCCTATTAACCAATGATAACTTTAAACATTTTGGTAACTTTCTCATAAAAACCTTTTATATAAAGATATGTTTATCTTATGAAAAAGATCATGCAATATTAATTTATAACCTGATTTTTCACTGTATCACTATAAATAATTTTACATTGTTATATAGTATTCCATTTATAGATTTAATGTAATTCATTTAACCCATTTTATATTATTATGTGTTTAGCTTGTTTCCACTTTTTTCCCTATTATAAGTAGTATAGTAGATATCTATATTTATTAATATCTTTGAAAACATTTAAGGTGTTTATTCAAATATACCTCCTTTTTTTTTTTTTTTTTTAATTAACAGAGAGAGGGAAAGGAAGAGAGGCAGAGAGGGAGAGAGACAACACTGTGTGGCTGGAGACCTGGCTTGCTACCTGGTTTTGTGCCCTGACTGGGAATCAAACCAGCGACCTTTGGGTTCACAGGCTGGCACCTTATCCACTGTGCTACCAGCCAGGACCCAAATATACCTCTTGTCAGCCCTATTTGACAATATCTATTTTCCTTACTCAATAAGTTTCCTTCCCCTAGCAGTAGGAATTCTTTTTTTTTTTTTTTTTTTAAGATTTTTAAAGATTTTTATTTATTATTTCCAGAGAAAGGGGAAAGGAGGGAGGAAGAGCGAAATCAATGTATGGTTGCCTTTCACCTGCCTCCAGCTAAGGACTGGCTGGAGACCTGGCTTGCAACCTGGTGTGTGCCCTGGCTGGGAATCGAACCAGCAACCTTTGGGTTTGCAGGCGGAAGCCTTATCTATTGTGCCACCAGCCAGGGCAGGAATTCTTTTTTTTTTTTTAAGATTTTCATTTCATTATTTTTATGAAGAGAGGAAGGGAGAGAGGCAGAGAGGGAGAGAGACATCAATGTATGGTTGCTTTTTCACCTGCCTCCAGCCACAAACCTGACTGGAGAACTGGTTTGCAACCTTGTTATGTGCCCTGGCTGGGGAATTGAACCTGCGACCTTTGGGTTCACAGGCCTGCGCCTTATGCACTGAGGAATTCTTAAGCTATTAATTGTGGATGTCAAATACAAGTGACAAATGTTCTATGAGCCTATCAGATGGTAATATTTCTTCATTCATGAAAGTTATTCTACTGGCTTAAGGATTCTTGCCCAGTAATCTAAAAGCTAAGTCTATCTGAATAAGCAAAAATCAAGATAACATAGTTGTATCCTGTCATCTAGGATACATTCATCCTCGCAGTGCTCTGCCAGATATCAGTTCAGCTATTCCCCACATAGCCTTATTTCTGTACCTATAGAGCCAGTCACCATGACAGGATATTGATCACTACTTGGAAAGACTGAGGATTGGCCATGTTATATCCAGGCAGAAGCCAATATATGACTGTATGATTTTTTTTTTCCTTTGCTATGAGTCCAGGTCTGGATCATGGTTGCTCAGTCACCTGGGTCCTGTTACGCACATTTGGAACAGAGCCACAGTTGCAATGGACACAAAGTGTGATTTATAAATAACCATCTGCTGTGGTAAGGCATGGAAATTCTGATTTCATTTCTTATGACACATTGCTTACCCTCTCCTGACCAATACCTCTAAGAATAGGCAGGCATTCACAGAGACAAGGAGATCATGAGAGGCAGTACAGAGGGGTGGATGAAGACAGGCTTTCTAGGCTCACAACCTGCTTTGACTTTTTCCTAAGCAAGTCATTCCAAGGACATCATTATCATTTTTCTAAGTTTTCTTATCCTCACAGACAATGGTGATAATACTACCTGCCTTTAAGTAGTGGTTATGAAGATGGAATGAAATATCAAATATAATGTTTCATATTCTGATGACACATAGAAAAATTTCAACATATGCCTGCTGCTATTTTTAAAAGTGGTATTTGTAGTTTTAAACAATAAAGAACTTTAGTTTAAGTTTAAAAAACTACCTGGAATCAAATCTCAATTCTACAGATTTCTATCTGTGTGAACTTGGACATATTACTTAAATTTCCTGAGTCTTTGTTTATTGATCTACATAATTGGGATAAGAATGCCTAGCTTTGTATCACTGAGGTGATGAAAAAAGTTTCTGTATGTAAGGAGCACAATGTATGGCACATTGGAAGCACCCAATAATAGTAGCTACTATTATAAAAAAAATAAAATCAATGGTGCTTGCATTTAAAAGCCTCTGGATTATAGAAAAGTGTTTTGATGGTCATATATAATTTTGTTCTCTATATACTAGATTCTCAACTTGTTACTCTCAAATCTACTGCTAAATCAACTTGAGGAATCAGCTGATTTTATACAAAAATTTCATATAGCATAGCTGTAGCAACCAGCTTTGATCTGACCAAACATACTGTGAAATAACTCTGAGATAAAAAGATCAGAGAAGTAGAAATGCCTGAATTATCATCTTGATTTACCATAAATAGACTCTGTTAACTTTGGTAAGGGTTTGGGGTGCAGGGTTCCATGAACCTGTTATAGTTCATGGCCAATGACTGAAGTGGGAGCCATTGTACATTTGGTTCTCAGAGCCCCGAAGTAATGAACAGATTATTTCTTACATAATTGGGCATAGTTTTCTCTTCAAATGCATGACTATTAAGTTTAAGTAACTGTTAAGGTACCAATAAGCTAGGATTTTACTTCTTACAGCTTCATGGGTCTCAAGGTCCTAAAGCAAACTTAGAGCAAAGAGCAACAGCATGATCTTCATCATCACCAACAATGGAACAGTCCCACTGGCCGGCCCCATTCTCAGGTCCTCCTGGTCATAGTGAATATTGTCCTGTGAGTGTGGGAAAACAATAACTCTCCAAACACTGTATTCATTTGTTCAGATCTTATCTTCTCTTTTTCGTATCATCCAATATCTGTTTTTCATTCATGTTTGTGTTTTGCCATAAGTTCTCACATTAGTTATAGAAATAAAGTCCAAATTAAATAAAGAATATTCAAAAGTAATTTAAGGAAGATATATACAAAAGTAGATAATTATAAAAGTTTTAGAAATTAATAAAAGTTTAGTGTCTATCTTATAATACCTTCAAACCAGAGGATTCTATTTTAATGACCTAAGAATCAGAATGAATATGGCAAAAAAATTCCAGTCCAATCTCTGAATGCTTGCTGACATCCAGATGTTTGTTTTTGTATAAGCACTATACACTTAGAATTTTTTTCCATGTCAATCACATTTGTACAGAACATGAATACTTTTCTTTCTGTTTTGAACCGGAATAGATAAGTGGAAATCAGGGAAAACACAACACATTCCAGAGCCCCTGAGCAAGTAACAGCCTGCAAATGCAGTGATTCTATTGACCTGATAAATAACTGAGCCACTGTAAAATGGCTCAGAGTTTCCATGCAGGCCAGGGGCATTATATCTGAATGACTTCATACTGTAGACCAATGGTGATAGCTATCAGAAGCAGACCAGCAAATATTACTGCCCTCAGGTATCAGCAGGTGAAAGGTGAAACTGATAAAGTGGAAACCAAAGGGATGATTAGAGAGTGAGAACAGCATAAGGGATACCATGAAAGCCTCCAAGCCGAGTGATCTGCGTGGGGACTTGCTAAGAATAAAGTGTGTGTGCGAGGTGGGGTTCTAGGTAGGGCATGTCAATGAACCTGGTTCAAAATTAACTCAGGAGGTGGTGATGGGAGGTGTAGAGGACTGTGGAGGGCTTTGCATATCAAGCCAAAGAGTCTGTGTTTTGTTCTGGGGACAGTGAGAAACCACCATTAGTTTGTAAGCAGAGGCTGACACAGGCAGAGCTGGGCTGCAGCAAGATTGATAACCTGGCAGCAACGTGGAAAAGGGAAGTGTATGCAGAAGGTTTCCTGGTTTCCGGACGACAAGGTGCTGCCAGGATGCAAAGGGTTTTTTTTTTTTTTCAGTTTTGTTAGCTGAAATCTTGTATTTTCTATTCTTTTTTTTTAGCTTTTTATTTTTTTCGTACACATGCCAAAAATGTAATCTTTAGCCTGAAATTAAAGTGTTAAATTCTAACAAAAATTAGGAACCCTAATTGCAAATCTTTCCATTTTATTTAATGAAATCTTCCCCCTGTGGTTCATAACATTCAACAAAAACTTGAGTTGTAGGATCATAAAGAAGTAACACGACAAGAAAATACCATAGTGTAGAAAGCCTTACTCAGTCTCTTCCCTACCTCATGAAACTTTTAAAAAACTCAACCAAATAATTTATTGTGCTTTACCAGTAATTAGGAAAAATCTCTAACCTCAATATTACATGACATATAGAAACAACATTTTATTACAGGCTAGTTTTTTCTTTTGGAAGAAAATATTGTCTTGATCTTTCTGTTGTAAACTTGGTAATGATATTCACTCATGTCTTCTATGGTGTCCAACAATATTAACTGTAAACAAGTAAGTGGAGCCCAGATGAACCACTGGCATTTTCTAGAAGTGCCCTCAATATAATTTGGACACTTTTAAACTTAACACTTTTAAACAAATGTTGCTTGAGTTTAGTAGATACAGAATATGATTTTAAACCCCTCTAAGCAGCATCAGGAAAGAGTGGGACATTCTAAATCTTTAAGTAAGTAGATAACTCTAATTCCTATAATCCTTTTTATATTATCTCTTAGAGTATATTTAAATAATAAATATAATAGGGTGATTTCAAAGATATAAAATTTCAAATACAATTAAAACAAGTGTCATATTTTTCTACTTATGACTTACTTTTTACAAAACTCCCCTATTAACATTTTGCCAATTCATAATTTAATAAGTTTGACTTGTGATGTGAAGTGTTTAAAACAAAGGCATTTTTTTCCAATACAAGTAACACAAGATAGTTTTCTGCTGTACTGTTACAGACCTCTTTCTCAGTAAAGAAACCTTATCTAATCCTGTTTCATCCTTTAAAACTGCCTACACACTAATCTCCAGGGACAAATTTAATACTTTGCAACAAAGAGAATATATCCCTTTTCAGTTTGAATAGAGGAATTGTTAGGACACCAGTGAGGTATGAATAACATTATAATGCTGCCATTTACTTGGCAAAAGAAAAAGAAAGTCTCCTGTTGCAACCAAAGAAGAAGGCCTCCTTCTTTGGGTTAAATTTTTTGACCCCTGGTATATCCCCAGACACCTATGTTACTGCGCTATTTGGGTCTTCTACCTCTTGCGAAGTAAACACTGAGCAAATCTAAGTAAACAGTTTGTTTTAGTTGAAGATAGAAAGACTCCATTTAATTGAGTTTTGATGATAGATGTGCTCCAAATGGTGCAAACAACTTTGACATGGTAAAATAATATTGTCTTATGGCATGTGTAACACTACATAAAGAATCTTAGCTTAGCACTTTCTGAGTTTACAACATTTAAGTGAGAAAATGACAAAAGAAAGCCAAACTGTCAGAAACAGAAAAACCTTTAACAACCCTAAAATACAGACTATAATTCTCCTCTTTATTCATTTCACTTTGGGTATAATCTTTGCAACAGAAGGAAGGGAATAAGAAAGCAGCCGAACTTTGTACTTGTGAAACTTTATTTTTCTGTGGCCCATTGCATATAGCTGAAAATAACACCTCAACTAACACTTGAGCATTGATTATATGATAGGTTGTGGGCGAGGAGTTGAGGCAAATCAACATGTCAAGAAAAGTAAACTCTAACTGGCACAATCCGTCATTTCTATTTTGTTTACTACTACCATTTATGGATTAGATTACATATAAAGTACATTGTCATAAAAACCATGCACAGAATTATTTTGTCAGTCTCTGCATAAAATATGTTACTTGTTTAAGGTGTTTATTAGCAACCGGCTTATTATGAAATGGCAAGATGCTGGTGTAGATTATCATTAAACTCCAAGACTAACATTTTTATTTTCTTACTATTATGGTATAGGTAATCCTTTTACCCACTTTTGAGAAATGTTTTATATAGCCTTACTAAGCATTAATTATATCTATTTTCTTCATTTAGTCTTTAAAAACAAATATTTTATTTTTTTAACATTCAGAAGAGCCAGCCACTTAATTTAATTTTAGTCACATAAGATAGCTAGATAGCTAATCTAGTTTATACCATATTCTCATATATACACTATGGCCCCTGTATCCTGTGGGAACAGACACCAAGTTTTATGCGGTTTCAAAATCAGGAGAAGCTCATCTGTAGTAGAAAAAGTGATTTTGGATAATTATAAACTATCATCCAAGCTTTTCTGGATGTTTTCAAAGTTATATACTATCAGTAGTAAAGACCAAATGTTTCTGAGCCCCTTTCCGACAAAATTAGCAAAGCAAGTCTGTCACTTACTCAATACTTGTAACAGATTATAAACTTTGGACACACTGTTTCTTATCAAGAATTTACTATTTAATTTTTTTCTCTGTCTGTATTTTCAGCCTCTCTTTTACAATCGATTGGTAGTTTTATGAATTTAAATATTCTTACTTCCATGGACACAGACAACAGTGTGCTGATGGCCAGAGGGAAGGAGGAGCGGGGTGTGGGAGGGGACAAAGGACGGAAACGGGGATGTCTGCAACAGTGTCGGCAATAAAAATAAAGAAAAAATATTCTCACTGTTTCTATCTTAAAACACAAAAACTCTTAAACAGACACTTCACAAGAAATACATATAACATCCATCAGCCCCTGAAAGATGCTTGACTTTATTAGTCATCAGGGAATTGCAAACTAAAGCCTCGAATAAAAGCTCACTCTGGAACTACTAAAATTTAGAGATTAAAAATATGAACTGCTGGAAAGGATGTGGGATGACTGAAGTGTCCATAAACCATTAGTGGGAAATTAAAATGAAACAACAACTTTGAAATGGTTTGGCATTAAAAAAAAAAAAAAAAAAAAAAGACATATACCTAGCCTATGACCTGGTAGTCCTAGAAAACTTAAGATATATGTCTATAAAAAAGACATTCAAAACTAATAAAATGTTCACCAATAGATGAGTAGGTGGACAATGAATGGAGTATCCATTCTGAATAGGAATATTCCAGTGAATACTACTCAGCAATTAAAAAGGAACAATCTAGTGATACACAAAGCCAATGGATAAACCCCAAGATTATTACCTTGATTGAAAGAAGCCAGGCAGAAAAGAGAACATACTGCATGCTTCCATTCATATAAAATTTTAGAACAATCAAAAAAAAAAAAAAAAAGCTAAGCTGTGGCAATAGAAATTATAACCAGTTTCCTTGGAAGACCAACCTTCCAGGGACAAGAGAAAACTCCTGGGGTGATGAAAATGTTCTACACTGAGGGTGGGGTGATGGTTCTATGGGTGTGTAGTTTTTCAAATACTATTTGAACCGTATACTTAAAATCTATGAATTCCTTTGTATGTAAATTAGCACTAAAAAATGGGAGGTGGGGGCCAAGATCCTATTTTGATTCCATATTGACCTTCCAATAAAACCTATCTCTTTAACAACCAAACTTAAACAAGTTAATTCCTTTATAATCTCCATTTCCTTACCTTCCTCTCAGCTTTAATTTCAACATTCATTACATTAAGCACTACCCCCCACCCAATAAGCTATCCCTCCTATGCAAAATTATCTTTCCCTGGGTGATTTGGCCTGGTTAATGCCTACTCATACTTTATATTTTAGCCTAAACATCACCATCTCCTCACCGTCTGCACCATATTGAGGGCTGTGCATACGTATTTCCACAACATTCTCTACTTTTACAATATAACATTTATCATCTCTTCATATAATTACCTACTTAAACTATCTCTTGCTACACTGAGCCATATGCTTTGGGCAAGGATGTTTATTTTGTTGACTCTTGAATTCTTAGTACCAAGCAAAGTGCTAGTTTCATGATCTCTGAAAAACTGTCAAAAGAATAAATAAGAAAGTGAAGGAACCATCTGTCTTAACTTTTACATATCTGTTCTATGATTTCTCCTTTGATTTCTTTCCATTTCCTCTTCCATGGCTTTAATTTGAGCCTTCAGAAGCTCTTCCCTAGGCCTTGGTAATGAGTGTCTTACAGATCTCCCACCTTTGATGGTTTGTCTTTCTAACCCAGAATTCACATTGCTACAAGAAAGATAAAAAATGCCTGTTAAATCAATTCATTTTCTCTCTTTCTTCAAAATCTTTAATCACACCTGACATTGGTTTGAAGGATGAATTTTGTTTTTCATGTTGCCAAATCTTGGAAATATTTTTTTTTCTATTTCTACTTTCTCTTTACCTGTAACTTGAACTGCTGCAAACCTCTTACTGGTCTCCTCTTCCAACTCCTTTCCATTCCAGTGCATCTTTCCGACTCAGCAGCGTTGTCTCCTCTTGCAATAAGTTTGATTAATCTCTTTTCAGGTTAGAAACTTTTCTTGGCCTACTATTCGTCTACAAACTAACATTTGTAGTTTCTTACATGGGAACAAAGGACCCTGTGTCATTCAGTTCTTAAAAACCTTTGCACATGCTATTCCTTATTTTTCAAGAAGGTCCATTTCTCTGTTCTTCATCTTGGAATTCTCAGTGAGATGTCGTGCCCACACGTGGCTGCATCCCAGCCCCCAGGCTGGACTAATTTCCCCACTTGTTCTCTGCGCTACCCCACGGCTACATTCATGTTTCTGCAATAACACTACTTGTGCTGTCTAATGATGTTTTCCCCTTTTCATGTTTGCTTTCCCTTGCTAAGACTATAGATTGTTGAGGATAACAACAATGTATTATTATTTTATTTTTATTCCCTGTACTTAGTACAATGCTTGGAATAAAGATATGAACAATAAACATCTGTTGAATGAACGCACTCATGAATGATGAATCCATACTGTTTGTGAATACACTTGGTCTCCCCATGCTGTGCTTTTGCTTCTGCAGTTTGCTCAGAGTGGATTGCTCTCATTGCAGTTGTGTGATTAGTGAAAACTTGACCTTTTCAAGGTTCTGGTTCTACCGATTCTTTTATGAAACACTCCCTGCTCTCTTGAGTAGGAACTGTAACTTCCTGTGTGCTCCTTTGGTGGCTTTGCTTATTTACCCATATTTAACTTAATAAACATAATATTGTGAACTGGCGATGTTAACGGCAATATATATTGCTATGAAACTTGTAAAGAAGAATGTGACCTGGTGGCTACCACTGAGAGGTTCACAGTCTAATGATGAGATGCATTTGTAAAAATAAAGATACAATTCAGTTGTTGAAATGCTATAATCAAGGTAAGAATAAAATGTTATAAGACTGGAGAGCTTGGAGGAATTAATTTGACATGATTCAAAGGCAATGATTCATAGAGTGGTTGAAATTTGAGCTGGTACTTGAAAAAAGCATAGGAGTTTGACAGGCAAATGCGTAGTTTTAGATACCCTAGGCAGAAGAAACAGCCCTTGTAAATATACAAAATCAAAAAGAAGAACTCTGGCAACAAATTCACCTCCTTTTTTCCCCTCCACAATGATCCCCTCAACTCCTTGTCCACGAATGTAACACTTTGAACTCTTGCTACCAACTTATTCACTTTCAGCATCAGAGAACCCATTCACCCTCACCTTGGATTTGGTGTCACCTAGAATAGTAAAAACACCAAAGTTCTTAATTCCGATGTTTGCCTCTCATACTTCCAATTCTCCAGTTATTTTCCACACTTATTTTCTGCACTTGTCATGACATTTTGACCCTTCAACTCATATTACCTCTATGGTGGTTGTCTTCTCCTTTGACTGTTTTCCATCAGAAAGGGACAAAGGTGTGATTTTAAGAATTAGGGGAAATAGTAACTGTATCACTAATTATAAATATTGTAAAAAAATGTGATCATTGTAAAGTTTTCTTTTGCAGCTTTCCTGTTGCCATAGTTAGGTTCATCCAGATGGAGGGCATGATATCTTGTAGTTACCAGAATAGAATCCTGTGGTCCTAAAAGGATGTTCCTGCAGCCCAGCAACTAACTGGAGTCTGAGCAAAAAGCAACTTAAAAAAAACAAAAAAAACAAAAAGCACCATTAGGACTTTCTTGGGCTTCCTCTTGAGGGTTATACACTTGAACAGAAATCACTGTATTAAAAATGAGTGTACTATATTAGATCAAATTATACCTAATTTAACTAGCTTACTTGACTAACTTTTAACTCTGCAACATAATGTTATATTTAGATATGTAATGCAAATATACATCTTAATTATATTGAACACTTTGGACTGTACATGAAGTTTGGAACACTGACAAAAGGATACAATAAAGCTGATATCTCAATATTTAAATAGTCTATTATCTTAGGCCATATTTTAAATGTACTAAATGTGAGTATTGTTTTAAGTGTTTGGCAGAAATAGTAGTTGAGAGTGAGCTATGTCTCCAACTGAGGCAATTTGGCTTCAGAGCCTGGGCTTATACAACCTACCAACAGCTTTGAGAGAAAATCCTACACATCCCATCATGCTAGCTCTGCCACTTACCACCCATGTTATCATGAACGTATCAAAGCACTGTGAGTCTCAAAATTCCAATATGCAATGGAGGTGACGTCGAATCTACCTCCATAGGTTGTTACAAACATTCAATGAAATTACATATGTCACCTTTTATGACCCAGCCCTAGAAAGCACTGTCACTTTGACCATATTTTATTTCTGGAGGCAGTTATATAATCCTGCCTTGACTCAAGGGTGGGGAGGTGTAATAGACTGCCTCTTGATGGGAAGTGGCAAGGATCTGAAAGAGCATGTAGAAGTGGAAGTATTGCTATGACTATTTTTGGAAAATACAATCTGCTATATTCATGATGATTGCCAAGAAATTTTAGCTGCAAGGAACATACTCCCCTTGGTCTACATATGGCTACAGTATAAAGAGAGTCACACTAACCTTTTACTATGACACTTGGTTCTTGACATAATTCAGGTGAAATCTTCAACTCATAATTTTAGGCATTTTCATTTCATTTGTGGGTCAAATATTAGAATAATTTAGAACTTTTCTTGTATTCAATATATCACTTTTATATGTAAGAAAATGACATAATTCTAAGTATTTCCTTCCTTCTTCAACTAAGATTATATCAACATCTCTCTGAATGGCATCAGTATTCCTGGTCCCCTATCCTTCCATTCGGTCCACTCAAACAATCTCCGAACTTAATGCATCTTACCACCTGAATTTTAATGGTGGCGTTTTCTGGAAATTTTTCTCACCTTTTTGCTTGTCTCACTGTGTGTGCTCATTTTACCTATGTTTAAACTATAACTACATATGATAATATTACCCATATTTTGATTGCCATATCTACTTAAAGCTTTTGTCCCTTTTGCCCCCAATGTTCTATGTCATGGAAAAGGTGCCTGAATCTTGACATGCTGTTCAAACTTAACTCATTTCCTGCCTTTCCAAATTACTCTATATCCACCCTCATGTCATTCATTGTTTCTTTCCGTCCACAAATCTTAGATATTTTTTCTCTCCAATGTACTGTCTACTTTCTATTACTCACCAATACCAGATGATTCTAAGCTTTTAACATCTTTTACTATAATGTCCATTGCTCTGTTTCAGCATAGGACTGCTCATTGCTCGTCATCACTCACCTGGACTCCTTTATTCACTCTAGTCCTCCCTCACACTTTATACCTGAGTAATCTTTATAACATATAAGCCTTATCATGTCAATCCTCTTTAAATAAATTATAATCAATTCTTATAACCTTTGGAATAAAATACAAAGTTTTTATTCTTTTGAACAAGACCCAAATTTTCTAGGCTCTACCCAACTTTCCATTTTTTTTTTTTGCAGTTTTTTAAAACAGCTTTATTGATCTAGAAATTACATATCATACAATCCACCAATTTCAAATATACAGCTATGAGATTTATTTTGGCTATCAAACAACCTTTATTTTTTATTGTTAGGTTTTATTTACTTATTCTTATGGTTGTTCTATTACAGTTGTTCCATTTTCCCCCATTGCTTCCCCCTGCCCTTCTCATCTCCCCTTTCTCCCACAGTCAACCCCACCCGCTTGTCCACATCCATGGATCATGTGTACTAGTTCCTTGACTAGAATCTTCCCCTTCTTTCCCTGCTTCTCCTCTGCCCTTCTCCATTCTGGTCACTGTCAGTCTGTTTCTTGTTTCTATGACTCTTGTTCTATTTTTCTCCTTTGTTTTGTTTATTAGTGTCCTGTATTAGGTGAGATCATATGGTACTCATCTGTTGCTCCCTGGCCTATTTCACTAAGCATAATACTCTCCAGTTCCATCCACATTGCTGAGAAAGACAGGAGTTCCTCTTTATTTCTGTTGTGTAGTATTCCATTGTGTAAATGTACCACAAGTTTTTTAAAAAAAAATCATATAAAATCATTTAATAGAACATTTATGAGACTACCATAGCATTTAATAGCATAAACAACTAATGCAATAGCAACTGCTATGTTTTATGGTTTAAAAATATTTTTTACAGAAACTGTTTACCCCCCCAAACAGCTTTGTTGAGGTACAATTTACATCTATAAAAATTCACCCACTGTAAATGCACAGTTTTGTGATTTTGGTAAATTTATAGAGTTATGAAACTATCACCACAATTCAGTTCTAGAACCTTTATATCACTCTAAAGAGTTCCCTTGTGCTTTTTTTGCACTTAATTCCTGCTCTTACCCTTAGCCACAGGCAATCACTGGTCTACTTTTTTCTCTGTAAATTTACCTTTTCTGAAAATTTTATATAAATAGAATCATACAATATCTAATTTTTAGCATCTAAATTCTTTACTTATAATATCATTTTTTGAGGTTCATTCACATTATAACATGTATAAACCTAGTTCATTCCTTTTAATTGTTAAGTAGTAGTCCACTGTATGGTTATACCACATTTTTGTCCATGTAGTCATGAGTTATGGGTATTTGGATTATTTCCAGTTTGGCATTATCATGAATAGTGCTGTTATGGACATTTGTGTGTATTTTTTGTGTGAACCTAAAGTTTTCATTTTTCTTGGGTAGATTTTTGGTGCAATGGACTGAATGTTTATACCTCCACCCCCACAAATTCATGTGCTGAAATCCTCATCCTTAATGTGGTAGTATTTAGAGGTGGAACCTCTGGGGGGATGAGTTATGTCAGTTTTCTGTGTGAATTCCACAGGATTTTTCACATACAAGATCACATCTTCTGTGGATAAAGACAGTTATACTTCTTGCTTTCCAATCCAGATGCCTTCCATCAATTAGATGATATGACGATGATGATGATCATCATCATGACCATAATGATCTGCCTTGTTGCACTAGCTAGAACTGCATTGCTGAATATAAGTTGCAGATGTGTAGCTTTTTCCTGTTTGCAGTCTTAGGAGGAAACAGTCTGTCATTTTCAGATAATGGTTGTGGGTTTTAAAAAAACCTAATAAATTCATTTTATCCGGTTAGAGAAATTTTTAAAATTTTCTGTTTTTTTCTTGTCTATTTTTAACACAAATTTATTGTTGTTCTGTTACAGTTGTCTTATTTTCCCCCCATTGCTAATCACAGTTTTCTTTATCCATTCATCCACCTAAGGGCACTTAGGCTGTTTCCAGCACTTGGCTATTGTAAATAGCACTGATATGAACATAGGGGTGCATAATAGGTTCTTCTGAATTGGTGTTTCAAGATCCTTTGGGTATAATCCTAGCAGTGGAATCACTAGGTAAAAAATCAGTTTCATTTATAGTTTTTTCTGACCTCACTTTTCTAAATACCTGATATTCTAGGAATACCCAATAATTTCCTCTCTTTTGTATGTGCTGGACTGGATCTCTGGGTCTCAATTTAAGCAGATTCCTGTTCATCTTTACCAGATAACCCAAAAAGTCCTTTTGACATTTTTAACAAGTACTTCTTCCAAGAAAACTTATCCAATGCTTTAATCTGAGTTATTGTTCCTTGCTGACTTGTGGAGAAACCTGTGAAAATGTTTACCAGTCAGGAGATTATGCTATACTCATATTGTGGTTTACCAGTTTACTTAAGAGTAGGAACGGTACCTCATTATTCTTATTTCTCCATTGCCATTAAAGTTTCTGTCACAAAGTAGAAGGTTGATAAAAGTTATTTTTTAATGAATGAATGAATAAATAAATACATTTTACCTCAAATATCTTATCACTTTCCCACTTTAACTGAACAAATCATTTGTAAACTTTACAATAAAATTTTTTCTCTAGTTTTGTTTCTTTGTAAATTCTCTTAAAAACAGTTTTGTTAAGTCTCGTTTCAGTATTTATCACCATGACAGTACTGTACAATCAACTAACTACAAAAACTCAGTGGCCTTAAAGAATAAATATTTTATTGCTCAAGCATCTGTGTTGGCCACATGGGCTGCTTGGCTGGTCTTGGCTTCCCCACTTCTCCACTTCTTCAGAGAGTGGTCGGCATTTGGATGAGGTAGAATGGCCTCAGATGTTATTATTGACCTCTGAGTTCTGCTGAAATTGTTTTTGGTCCTTCTCCTGGGTTAGTCTGGCAATGTCCTTTTTCATGGAACTTATAGAGGTGTAAGAGAACAGGTCTCAGTAAGTGAGCCCATCTTAAGCCTGTGCTCATGACATGTCTGCTAGCATTATGTTGGTCAATGCTTGTCACATGACTAGCCCCGGAGATGGCAAATGATGACCCTTTTCTTATAGTAAAACAAACTTCAAAATTACATGGCAAAGAATGTAAATATATGGAATATTTAAGAATTTGAATCACTATTGCAATCTGCTACATGTCCAATCAAGATTACGAGTTAATATTTTTGCGAACAATAATACAAAACAGTCTAATAAAATGATATACAAGTTATTGGAAAAAAAGATTAATTATTGATTACAATACTATTTGAAATTTAAATAAAGAAAAATATATGGCCAAGAGTTATAGATATGAGATAAAATAGTGGTTTGTTCTGAAAGTATCAAGCACAAACTATTTTAATTATATTGATACATTAGATCAATACTTTCGGGACAGATCTTGTATATTTTATTATCAGAAAAGGAAGCTATCAGTATCAAGAAGAATTATTAAAGGAAACTTTGTGGAGGAAAATGAAGAATTTTGAAAGATTGCTAAGATTTCAAGGAAGGAATTTTATGTAGAACAATTTTTCTCCCTGCCATGGTGTCATTAGCTTATCACATAAATTGCTTAGTATTCTTTATCTGGAAATTTGCAGACATCATTCCTAAATTGGTCTCGATGTGGTGATTGGAGCATTACAAGTGCATAACAACAGTAAATAATTCATAATCAAATCTCCCTTGAAGATATAAGTAAACATATAAATAACTATAATAAATTAGAAGGGTGCATGATGACTTTGATTTGATTGACAAAACTACCTGATGCTTTGTCTCCAGGGAGACATCACCAAACACAGTACAGATTTTATGCTGCAAATTAGAATTCTGTGCACAACTTTGCTTGAAGCTCAATTAACTTAGAGATTTAAAAATGCTTTAGGGAACCAGGCTTGGGTTGATGAGAAGGAGAGTTAATAATTTTAACCACAAAATAGAATATTTACAAACTGTGTTGAAAGGCCAAGATAAACCAAAATAAAACCAAGCTTTCAGAAAATAACTAATGTATAAGATACTATGAAAAAATCCCCAATGTTTCTGGAAGCAGGCTTACTTTGCTATTAATTTTTGTTATTTTGTGACTACTCTTTAACATTTCTATTGCTCCCTGACTTTTAATATCTTTATTAACAAAAATTTCAAAGTCTTGCATAGGTACACTTTTGTAAACATAGAGATATTTCTTTCTACCAAAAAACAGGCTCTGGCTGGGGGCTCAGTGGATAGGCACCAGCCTGTGAACCCAGGGATTGCTGGTTCAATTCCCGGCCAGGGTACATACCAGGTTGCATGCCAGGTCTCCAGCCAGGTCTGTAGCTGGAGGCAAGTGAAAGGCAACCATACATTGATGTTTCTCTCCCTTTCTTCCTCCCTCCTGCCCTTTTATTTAATGATAATCAATAAAATCTTTATAAATAAATAAAACCCACCAGATAAAGAGTAATACAATTTTTATATCAAAACCTGTATTTTGTAAAACAAGTCACAGTGAGCCATTTAATTTCTATCTCCCCACTGAACCATTCCCATTAAATTTTGTGCTGCGCCTTGTGCTCTCCTTTAACCTTTCTCTCCAATGCCTGGCATGTGAGCTTTTTTACAGCTGTGGCTGAAACCAAATACAATTCAACATTTACCTTCTTGTTTGTTCCATTGGCACCTGAAGATAGTGCAAAAACTGCTATATTACTTTAAATGGGACACTACTTTTAAAATAGTAACTTTTTTTTAGTTATTCAGAAAAGTTATTAATAAACAATAAAGTTTATTCAATTTTTGACAAGTGTTTTTCTTGGGTGTAGGTGATGAAAGCAACTCCCAAGAGCTGGTTCATTTTTAGAAATTGTTTACAAGGTTATAAAACACTCCCATCTATTTGTCTATGAATGCATTGTTTAGAGAGCCATTCTACAAGTGCTCATCTCATTTATAAATAATGATCTGGAACCTCACCCAATGAGAGTGTAAGATCCGATAGAGTCAAAGGTGGAAGAACAGCACTGATCAAAGGCCACCTCAGTTCTGCCTCCTTATAAACTTAACTTACATATTGCTTAGATTCTCCTGGTCTTAGTTATTTTTCCTTTAAAAAATGATAGTAAGCATTCTTTTCTTCATAAGGTTGTTGTGAGGAATAAATTTTAACATGTTACAGTGAAAAATTTCAACCATATCCACATGTAGAGAAAGCAATATAAAGGACATCCTAAGGCAGGTGAAAGGCAACCATACATTGATGCTTCTCTCCTTTTCTTCGTCCTTCTACCCTGCCCTTCTCTCTGAAAATAATGAATAAAATCAAAAAAAAAAAAAAAAAAAAAAAAAAAGCATCCTGGCCCTGGCTGGTAGCACAGTGGATAACGTGCCGGCCTGCAAACTCAAAGGTTGCAGGTTCGATTCCCCAGCCAGGGCACATAACAAGGTTGCAAACCACGTCTCCAATCAGGTCTGTGGCTGGAGGCAGGTGAAAAGCAACCATACATTGATGTCTCTCTCCCTCTCTGCCTCTCTCCCTTCCCCTCCTTCTAAAAATAATGAAATAAGAAATCTTAAAAAAATATTTAAAAAAAGCATCCTTTTATCCATCTCCAACTTCAATGGATATCAGTTCATGACTAGTTTGTGGCTTCTATGTTCCTATCCACTTCTATATCCACAATTATTTTTAAGTAAACCCACAATATTTTATTATGTAATCTATAAACATCTTTAAAAACTTAAGTTCTCATACAAAGTTACACTAACACCTTAGCCGTTGTGGCTCTGTTAGTTGGAGTGTCATCCTGTAACCTAAAGGTGACCAGTTTGGTTCCTGGTCAGGGCAAGTGCCCAGGCTGCGGTATGTGCAACAGACAGATAGTCAATGTTTCTCTCATACATTGATGTTTCTCTCCCTTCTCCTCTTTTAAATGAAAAGAAAATAAACTAAAAAAAAGATTACAATATCATTATCACAAGTAAAATAATGAAAAGGTACTTAATACATCATATGATCAGTAACTATTTAAATTCTTCCTATTCGATAAAGTTTTGTAACACTTTGTTTAAGTCAAGATCAAAATAAGGTCCAATCAGTCCGTATATTGCAATTAAATACAATATTCAACTACAAGTCACTACTCTCTTTTTTCTAGCAGGCACTTTGTTAGAGAAATTGTAATTCATCTTATAGAATTGTCTCCTCATGGGGTTAAACTGTTATTTTGTCTTTTGAATTTATTGTAAATTATAGCTATATCGAAAGCCTTAGCAAAATTAAAATTTTACTTTTCTTTCCTGTTCCAAAGTTTTATTTTTCATATTATCTTACATAGCCTTTTTTTCTCTACAAATAATTATTCCCTAAATTTCTATTGTCTTTTCAACAAAACCCTTTAACACACTAAACAAGAATTTATATCACAACACTCTGAAATATACCTTCCCATGTTTAATTTATGACTAAGAAAGGATTACTTGGTTGCACTCATTGCTGTCCTCTGTCCCCACAAATGGAACAAGCTTTTGGAATGATGATGGGTAATTATGTTGTTTTCTCTCCATTATTGTTCATTCTTTCTTCCTCTTAATTATCTTAATTTTTAAATTTTTAAAAATTTTTCTTTATTTTAGAGAGAGGAGAAAGGAGGGAGAAAGAAAGGGAAACATTGATGTGTGAGAGTTAGTTATCTTTTTAGATAATTTTAGTTATCTTTTATTATTTGATTTGATCCATTTAACACAGTCATGGGCCACATAATGTCATGCGAGACAACGATTGACCACATGTGTGAGGATGGTCCCATAAGGTTATATAACATAGCTGAATTTTCTGTAACAGATGGAAGGACAGGTAGTTTGGTAGAATTATTTTTCTGGTGGGAGCAATATCAGATTTCTTCTCACAGCAGTTCAATTGGATGCACAGATTACATTTCAACGGTCAGCATAGAAGAACCTGTCCCCCAACACTACATACTTAGAGGGCTCCACGACCTTCTCTGATCTAGTGTGCAGGTCTTCAGAATCCATTGCTGTCAATTCTTCATTGAGGACCTAAGATCCTCTGTGAGGGCACATGTCCATAGCAGCTACCTTAGCACATACAACGTAACACGGCCACCTTAGAGAAAACCTTCTGGGCTAATGTGGAGCCAGCCCATGTCTGTACTTTGGAAACATTTTCAGGTTGTAATGATATAAAGCACATGTAAGTTTTATTTTTTCTCTAAGTTCAATGCCAGAGGGAGACCCTTGTGCCAAATACAGGCAATGAAAAGAAAATTAATTTCCAAAATAAAAATAGTGTGTCCTCAGTTCTATATTCTCTCTGTGTTAAACACCCTTTTACAGCAATGAATACCACAAAAGTCCTTAATTTACCACTGTTCCAACATGCAAGAGCTGAAACCACATTGCCATGACAATCCCTTATTTTTGTTTGTCTCCGTCTTGACATCTGATTCCTACTGATACTCAGAGCACCGTTCACTCCCTCCTGACAGTCACCCTATGGTGAGTGAACCTTAGTTAGCCAGTTTCTCCTTGATATTTCCAATCAATCCAGCCCACATCCCTGTAAATGGAGCAGCATGGACAGCTTCAATGTTCTATTTTTGACCTTGTGGGAAGCAGCAATGGACCTGGGCCTACAGGACAGTGTTGGTAAAGTCCACAGTATGAACAGTGGTGTCTGAGACCTTCATGCTCATCACCACACTCACTGACTCACCCAGAGCAGCCTCCAGTCCTGCAGGCTCCATTCATGGTAAATGCACTACACTTACCACATGTTTTAATCTTTATGCTGTATTTTTACTATATCTTATCTGTGTTTACATATGTGTAGATACACAAGTACCATTGTCTTATAATTGCCTATAGTATTTAGTATAGTGATATGCTATACACGTTTGTAGCCTAAATGTGTAGTAGGCTATACCATCCAAGTGTGTGTAAGTATACCACCCTGTTTTCACAAGACGGAAATTACCAAATGACACATCTCTCAGAATGTATCCCTGTCATTGACACATGACTATATGGCATTATCTACATGTAACTTGTATACTGTGATGACAAAACAATGAATCCACCACTCAATGTACTATCTAGAACCATGTCAGTGTGGCCTTTGTGCTCCTAGCCTATACCATCTCCCTGTCCCCACCTCACACAGAAGCACTATTTCATTCCTTTATAAAAATTAATGTTATTCCATATAGATCCACCTGTAAACATTACTTAGTCTTTATTTTTGAGCTTCATTAAAATGGTCCACTATGCAGTGGCTGTTTGCTACTAAATGTATGTACTCAAACTCTGTTCCCAGGTTTCATCCATGTAGTTGTCTAATTAATTTTCCCTGCTGTATATAATGTCATTTACTGATTCATTTATCATTCTTCTATCATTGTATTTTTTGTTTGTTGCTTCCAATGTAATTGTCTTACACATTTTGGGGTGGACATTCTTTTACCTGTCTCCTGGTGCATATGCCCCAGGGTGACTCTATGGTTTATATTTAGGAGCAAAATTGTGTACATTTTGAGCTTTACAACTACTATTATCAAGAGTATGTAACAGCACATATAGAAAAATGCTTTTTATTGATCAATGGCATTTTCAGTGTTTGGAACTAACAGAATTCATGATATTTGAGAAACTAACTTTCAAAGGGTATTTCATTGTGGACTTGATGGAATGCTGATTAATAATGATGCTGCACATTCTTTATTTTGCATGGGTTATTGGCCATACATGTTTAAAACTTCTCTATAATTACTGTTTATATGTTTTTATACTTTTTACTTTACAGAAATCTGTTATATTCTTTAGATAAACTATTTTTTGTCAATTACAAATGTTTCAGTTATTTTCTTCCATTTATGGTTATTCTTTTAATTTGTTAAGAATGGTTCCTGATGAATTAAAGTTTAAACTATCAATGTAATTACATATACTACCATGATGGTTACAAATTTTTAAGTTTTTCTTTTTTCCCCATTCTGAAGTCATTTTCATTAAAAATTTTTAAAGTTTTACTTTTCATATTGAAATCTTGGATATGTGTGTGTGTGTGTGTGTGTGTGTGTGTGTGTGTGTAGTATGAGGTAAGGTTCCATTTTTTCCCTCATATGAGTAAGCAATTATTTGAACATCTTTTAGGGAATAGTCCTTTATATTTGCAATGCTCTATAATAACACATCTTTCACATATTAATGTCTCATATGTAGACATGTGTCTATATATTGGCTCTGATCATTTTTTTTTGTCTATCACTATTTCAGTATATTGTCCTAAATACTTGAATTTACGATAATTCTTCATATCTTATAGGAAAGGTTTTTCATATTAATTTTGTTTAGAAATGTGTCTATACTTGACTCTTTGCTTTCCCAATAAAATTTTAATGTCAAATTCTCTTTAAATTCTGTTAAGATTTTTTTGAATTAGAATTATAAATTCTTTTCTCAGTTTCAATTAGAAACAGACTAATAGATACAGAGAACGTTTTGACAGTTGCTAGATGGAAGGCGGGTTGGGAAATGGGTTAAAAAGGTGAAGGGGTTAAGAAATACAAATTGGTTGTTACAGAATGGGTATGGGGGTATAAAGTACAGCACATAGAATATAGTCAATAATATTTTAATAACAATGTATGGTGTCTTATGGGCATGAGATATTTCAGGATGATCACTAAGTAATTTATGTAATGTCTAATCACGGGAGTATACAACTAAAACTAGTATAATAATGTGTGTCAACTGTAACTGTAAAATAATTATTTAAAAATGAAGAAAAATTGACAACTTTATGACATTAAGTATTTTATTTGTGAACATAGTATAGCTTTTTATTTATTAAGTCTTCATGGTTATTTTTCAAAATTAATTTTATAAATTTTATAGTTACCCCACAAATGGTTTAAACATCTGTCTACTTCTTCCTCAATAATGTATGCATTTTGTTGCTATTTAAAATTTTTTATTAAACTGTGATCAGATTGTTTTTGATCTACAACATTGAAATTAATTTTTTCATATTTTTTATTTTGACACTTGTCTAAACTTATTTTTAATAATTTGTTTATAGTTTCTTTTATAATTTTTATTTTTAAGTATTTTTATTAATTTTGCTATTACAGTTGTCTTCAGTTTTTCCTTTGCCCACCTCCTCCTGAACACCTCTTCTGGTCAGCAATCCCTATCCCTTTATTTCATGTCCATGGGTTGTGCATGTAAATTCTTTGGCCTCACCTTGTCTTATGGTATTCTTAACATCCCCCTGTCTATTTTTGTTTCTACCAATTATACTACTTGATCCTTGCACCATTTCCCTCTTTCTCCCCAATCCCCCTCCCAGCTGATAACTCTCCCAGTGATCTCCATACCTATGATTCTGTTCCTGTTCTGGTTGTTTGCTTAGTTTGTTTTTGTTGTTATTTGTTAGATCCAGTTGTCTATAGTTGTGAGTTTGTTGTCTTTCAATGTTCATAGTTTTGATCTTCTTCTTTATCTTAAATAAGTCCATTTAACATTTCATATAATAATGGCTTGGTAATGATAAACTTCTTTAGTTTTCCCTTGTCTGGGAAATACTTGATCTGCCCTTCTATTCTAAATGATAGCTTTGCTGAATAGAGTAATCTTGGTTGTAGGTCCTTGCTTTTCATCACTGAATACTTATTGCCAGTCCCTTCTTGTTTGCAAAGTTCCTTTTGAGAAATTAACTGATAATCTTATGTGACTCCTTTGTAGGTAACTCTTCTCTTTTCTTTTGCTACTTTTAAGATTCTCTCTTTATCTTTAACTTTTGGCATTTTAATTGTGATGTGTCTTGTGTGGTCCTCTTTGGAGCCAACTTGTTTTGGGACTTTCTGTGCTTCCTGGACTTGTATATCTATATCCTTGGCCAAATTAGGGAAGTTTCTTTCATTATTTTTTCAAATAAGTTTTAAATTTCTTGCTTTTTCTTCTCTCCTTTGGGAACTTTTTGATTCAGAAATTGGTTATTTTAAGTTGTCCCAGAGCTTTCTAGTCCTCTCCTCATTTTTCCAATTCTTCTTTCTTGTTTTTGTTCTGGCTGAATGTTTATTTCTTCCTTTTGTTCCAAATCATTGGTTTGAATCCTGGCTTCCTTCCCATCACTGTCGGTTCCCTGTATATTCATATTTTTACAACAACCCTTCACTTCTTCCTTTATTTTGTGGCCCTGCTCAATCATTTCTCTGAGCATCCTGATCACTAGTGTCTTGAACTCTTCATCTGATAGGTTGGCTATCTCCATTTCATTTAGTTCTTTTTCTTGGGTTTTATTTTGGTCTTTCATTGGACCATATTTTGTTGCCTCCTCAATTTTTCAGCCTCCCTGTCTTTGTTTCTATTATTAGGTAGAGCTGCTTTGATTCTGTGTCTAGGTGTCCTATAGAGTCCAGTGGCACAGCCTCCTCTATCACCAGAGCTGTGTATTAAAGATATTCACTTTGGGTAGGCTGAGTACAACCTCCTCTTGTAGTTGAGCCTTGGTGTAGTTGAGTCTATTGACAGATCGATGGAAGGGATTTACCCAGGCCCGTCAGCTGCAAGGGCTGGCTGTGGCCATTGAACACTAACCTCTGCCCTCTGTAGAGGATTGGCTGTGTAGGAGAAGAGTGGTGGTGCGCCAACATGATCTGAAGCTGTCCACTGCGTGCACAGGCCCTGGGGCTTCTCTGGTGGTGCAGGCCAAGGTCAGCCCAGACCTGTGTTTTGCTTGGGGCTATATAGCAATCTGAGATGGCTGCTACTTGTGCTGGGCTTGGAGATTCCCAGGTGAAGCCAATCTGTGAATCTATGTTGGTTGCTGGTAGTGACAGGGCTTGAGCTCACAGAGGCCAGCTGTTGCTTATTTGATAGGATTTAGAGAGTTGTGAAGCACGAGTCAAGACTAGCCATTCACATGGGAAAGCAGCATTGGTGTGCCTATACGTTTGGAGAGACGGAGCCTCTGGGGGTCTCCAAGGCAGGTCAGACAGTATTAGCCAGGTTGATGGAGTCTCAGATATGACACCAGCTTGCCAGCTCTGTGGGTGGGGGTGTTTAGAAAAGAGACAATGGTTTCTGCTCTTCTTAATGCCCTATATACTTTTTCAGTTCCTGGTGCCTTTCAAGCAGTTTACCCTGATGCTGGAGCTCCGAGGGAGTAAGTCTGTGTAGGTGAGTCCATGTGTGGGTTCTTTAAGAGGAATTGTTTGGGGCTCCAGAAATTTCTTCCACCAACTCAATTTCGGCTGGTTTTTGTAGCCAGAAATTGTGAGGACTTATCTTCCTGGTACTGAAACCCTAGGCTGGGGAGTCTGGTGTGGGGCTGAGACTCCTCAATCATGCAATATTCCTCCTGAATTTTTATACAGCACACATAGGTGAGAGATCAGCCCATTACATGTCTGCACCCCTCCTACCCATTTGATGGATGTGGTTTCTTTTATTCTGTAATTGCCAGACTTCCATTGAACTTGATTTTAAGTGTAGACAATTATATCATCTGCCAATAATGAAACTTTCATTTATACTTTTCCCAATTGTTAAGCATTTAGTTTCATTTTTCTTGTCTGATTACCCAAGATTTATTAGTGTTGTGATAGATGTGTTCTTGAGTTGTATATCTTGGACTTTAAAGGAAGCATTGCTGGTGCTCTTGGCAACAGAAGAATGGGAACAGGAGAAATGATGTTTAGGACAAAAATTAGAAGAAATGAGTGAAAAGTCATATTTCAAAAAGGAAAAGGGACTACCCTGTCCCTCATATTAAGGATTTAGGGTTGTCAATTTGCACAAATTATGGGAGAAACACAGACAGTTAACAAAAACATTAAAATTTTTTATGTTTCTGCAATTGATAATCACTTATCTCACATTCATATTTCACTAGGATATATAAAATTGGAATATATTAATGTTATCATTTCTTTTTCATTTATTAACTGGATTAATTCTATAAAGGTTAAATTACCTTCACCAACTATTTGATGACTGAATTAAGAGAAGCTGGTATAGGAGAAGCATGATAATGACTTGATTTTTTTCTTTATTTACCAGTTTTTACTTAAATGCCAACTCATTAATGTTCTCCAAAGGAGAACAATAAAGTATGCATTTTTAAAAGAATCTTTACAAAGTGGTAGATTTCAGTGCATATCATGTGTTTTAATTTATAGTGGTCATTATTCTTATAGATATTCAAATTGCCCCTTCTTGGACAGGGTAGCCTTTTTCATATTATTCCCTAAGTCCGCTGGAAATAATCCCCATGCTTGAATACTAGTTTTTCCAGGACAGCAATTTAGTTACCCATTGGTTTTATCATTAAATACACACATTACCATCCCAGAATAACTGTATAGACACCCACTAACTAAAAAATGTTAAGATATTTTTTGCAGTTTGTATTTTAGAATGTACCCTATTGTTTAATGTTTGGTAAAATTATAAATTACTCAAAGTAGCTTTTCCTTGTGTGGTGGTACTATCATTATTTGATACATAGATTTTACTTTTAACGTTTAGCAAATAATATTCGACATTGATTCTCCTTTAAAATCATTTGAAAAATTTATTTTTTAATTTTTAAGTCTTTTAAAATGTATAAAACAGAACATATTATAAAATGCTTAATTTTTATCCCTGTTCTCTCTATTCCCTTTTCTTCTGAGGGAAAACTTTATAATAGGTCTGTCCAGAAGGTATCCAGCCATGTAATATGAAAAATAGAGACATTTATTAAAGACAATACAAGATACAGGAAGCATTGCACATAGAACAATGATGCCTCAGTCCCCTTCAAAGTAGGCACCTTGAGACCTCACACAGTTCTAATTACTATCAGCTGCCCTGATTATTTTTCTGAATCTCATTGAAAGTCTGAAATCTCTTCCCTTTCAAAGGTGATTTTAGTTTTGGGAAAAGCCAGAAGTTGCAGGGTGCCAATTTTTAGGTGCTGAGTCACCTGGGTGATTTGATGTTTTGCCAAAAAGCTCTGCATGTGAGACATCATGCATAAGCAGGCTCATCGTTGTGATGAAACTGCCAGTCATCAGTTGCTCATAACTGTGGCCTTCTGAATCATGTGAATAGTTTCCACAGAGGAATTTTCAAGCTTAATGCAAAATTTAATGGAGATTCATTTCTCTACCCAGTCATTTTGAATGCAATGGCCACATGGTACACATGCTCACTCAATGGTGCCCACCACCTCCACTGATTAGTACAGTGAAGTCATCATTGTTCATGCATGAGAATTCTAGTCCACTGTACTTGGTTGCCAGGTTCATTGATGTCACGGAAGCCATTCCTGTTATAACAGGATAATAATGACTAGTTATATAACAAAGACTAGAATTTTTCTGGATAGACCTCATGTATTTAATTTTATGCTTGTTTTTCTATATATTTTAAAAGTTCATAATATAATTTATGCTATTATAATATATTGTGAATTTCATATACATTTTACATATGAATATGTAAGACATATATCTCCTTTCTTATATAAATAGTAGCATACTTTGGATGCTGTTTTCACCTTGATATTTTTCACTTATCTTGTAGATCAATTCATAATAACAAACAGAATATTCTTCATTACTTTTCATAATTGCAGTACTCTATTGTGTTGATGTACATTGCTTACTCCCAGTTTGATGGATGTTTACTTTGTTTTAAGCTTTTGGCTATTGCAAAGAGTGCTGTAATAAATCAACCTGCATATATTACACCAGTTATGTTGGAATAGTTTCCTATAAGTGGAATTGCTAGGTCAAGTGTAAGTATATATGAAATTTTATTAGATATTGCCAGTTATACTCCTTAGGGGTTATGACATTTTGCATTCCAACCTGTAGTGTAGTGGAATACACATCTCCCAATAGCCTTACGTACATTTTACATTGTCTGACTTATGCATTATATTCAGTTTTATAGGTGAGAAATTGTCTTGCAATATAGTGTAGATTGAACACTGTTCACAGCCATAGACTGGGTTTTTGGTGTTTTTCTTCTTCTTTTTAGAACAATGTTTTATTATTTTTAGAGAGAGAGGGGAAGGGAGAGAGGCAGAGAGGGAGAGAGACATCAATGTATGGTTGCCTTACATCTGCCTCCAGCTATGGACCTGGCTGGAGACCTGGCTTGCAACCTCGTTATGTGTCCTGGCTAGGAATCAAACCAGCAATATTTGGGTTCTCAGGCAGGTGCCTTATCCACTGTGCCACTAGCCAGGGCTCTTTTTTATTATTAGAAGTTTGCCTGTGATATAATTGCATTTTCCAGTTTATTTGTTTTTTTAAATTTATTTATGGGTTTTTTTTGTAAAAGTTTTTTTTAATATGTATTTTTATTTTATTGTTCAATTAGAGTAGTCCTATTTTTTCCTCCATTGTTCTTCCCTGCCTCACCCACCCCACCCCAGCTCCCACAGTCAATCCCCATTCTGTTGTCCATGACCAAGGGTCATTCATACATGTTCCTCTATTAGACCCTTCCCATTCTTTCCTCTATTATCCCTTCCCCACTTCCCTTTGGTCACTGTCAATTTGTTCCTTATTTCCATATCTCTGGTTCTATTTTGCTTGCTTGTTTGTTTTGCTCATTAAGTTCCACTTTTAGGTTAGACTCTATGGTGTTTGTCTTTCACCACCTGGCTTATTTCTTTAGCATAATATCCTTCAGTCCCATGTTCCATCCATGCTATTTCAAAAAGTAGGAGTTCCTTTTTTCTTTCTGCAGCATAGTATTCTATCGTATAAATGTACCACAGTTTTTTGATCCACTCACTTACTGATGGGCACTTAGGCCATTTCCAGTACTTGGCTATTGTAAATAATACAAAAGATTCTGAAAATTTAACAAGATTTGCCATTTTCCCCTTTATTCCTTCTGAATTTTTAATTATAGTCAGGAAAGTTTTCTCAAACACAAGGTACAAAGCAATTTATCTACATTTTTTTCTAGTACTTGTGCTGCTTTATTTCTAATAGTAAACTCTCTGATTCTTTTGGAATTTAATCCTGATGTATAATGTGAAGAATTGATTCACTTGCATTGTTTCCATGCACATATCCTCATTTAGCCACTCTATTAATTGAGTTCACCTTTTCACTGCTCATATGAGTTGCTGACTTTCTTATATATTAAATTTTTATACGTAGTTGAATCCCTTTCTTCTCTTGCCCTTCCTTCTCCCCTCAAGCCCCAGTCTTGTTTCTGCTCTTTCCTTAGTTTTAAAATAGACTGGTCCCTCATTTAAGGATAATTTTGTACCTGTGTAATGTTCTTAGAACTCTCAGGAGGACAAACATTAACATGTATGTAAATAATTTATAACCCTGGCTGGTGGCTCAGTGGATAGGCACTGGCCTGTGAACCCAAAGGTGGCTGGTTCAATTCCCAGCCAGGGCACATAACCAGGTTGCAAGCCAGGTTGCCAGCCAGGTTTGTAGCTGGAGGCTGGTGAAAGGCAACCATAAATGGAAAAAAAAAAAAAAAGATTTTATAACCTGTAAATGGTAAATTTTCATGTAATTGTGCATCTCTTGCTCCATGTGCCCTTTACATAGAGACCATGACCACAGATTCTCTATCTAATTCAGCTATGAGTTACTGGGTGTTCCCACATATACCTGTTCCTCAAAGTTGAAGGTTTATTATGCAACCCTTAAAAACTTACCTTTTTAAAGCAATGAAAGAACTACTTCTTATGGCAGGCTGAATCATTGTTATGCATTTAATAATATACCTATTTTAATTAATATCTGTTATTAGAACTTTGAGGCTAGTAGTTTGATCCACTTTGTCCTGCAACAAACAACATGAAAGATGCACTATACCTGCAACTAATTTTCCAAATCATGTTTAATAGAAAGATCCCAATTAGCAAGTTATTTGCCATTGCTGTGGACATATACACATTCAGATTATTGCTGTGTTCTACTTGCCTTTGAATTGCTGGAAAGCAACTGCTTTTAAACAATGCCAGAAGGGAAGAAGGAAAAGAGTAAAAACCTCTTGTAGTTTAAGAAATAAATAAAGTAGAAAAGGATTCTAGAATGTTCATTATAAATGGTTAGCACAATTACGGTAAATGGAATCAATATATTTGCATTGTTTTTTTAAAGGTTTATCATGTTCTATTATAAAACAATAAAATGGCAACTAATAAACTGTCAGTTCATTCTTTTATTTGAAACTGCTTAGGCATATTTTAGCATATCATTTTTTAGAGTAGCAAATATCTCTAATGTATAACATTAATAAACGGTGATAGACTTTACTATAAATATTGCATCTGTTGCCAAGAAAAGTTACATACAAAAACAGAGCATTGCAAACAGCAGTTTAGTCATTCTTTTGGTAGTAATGACATGGGCCTTCTGTGTCATTTTAAGTATCTTTGCACTACTTGACCCCCTGCACTTGGAGAATATTGTTTTTTATACATCAACAGTTTGCCGGGTTTAAGGGATTAACACCATATACATGGTGTTGTGAAAGCCCAGGAAACCAATCGAGCAGTGTTTTTCCCCTTGTGTTTTAATTGAAGAAGAAGAGTTGAGAACTGAGAAAAAGCTGTGACAAAGTTTTTATGTGTTTAGCCATAGCCAGATATTGTTTCCAAGAATAAGGTTTTAAAAATCAAGGTGGTAGAATAAAATATTTAAATATAACATGAGATACAAACCACCAATTAAAGAGTTTCCATGAACTAAATCATTTTGGATTCCAACCACCTTAGTATTGTTATTTGAAAATAAACCTTTAAGAAATAAAATATATATGAATTCAAAATATCTTACTTTCTGGTTTCTTTGATATATCAAAAAAGATACAAACTTTATTTTATTAGGGATGTTTCACAATTACCAAACTACACTCTGAATTTTATATAAAAATTTCATTTATGTATTCTTGTCAATTCAAAGGAAGCCCAGGCATTATAAAGCACACAAGATATAACAAAATCAGAAAACCTGACCAATTACCATTATTTTTCTTCTGCTACCTTCTTCCATATGAAACTGTAGGCAAAATATGGCAAAAAATTAGAATTTTTTACCTAAGAGGAAATAAAATTTCTTGTGTTTTTAACTTAAATAAAAAGAACATAATTTGAATCTTGAAATGCTATTTCTACTAAGTAGCAGATATTTAGGCTGACTTCTAATACTGCATATTTCTTAGTTTGTGACTACTAAGTTCTTAAACATGTTACAAATTTCAAAGGGATGAAATGGAAAATAGATGGCAAGAAAATAGATGATTGTAAAAAGGTTAATTAGATGAGATCTCTGGGTTTCATAGAGTGAAAACCTGTACCTCACATTTCTTATGAACAATTTTGGGAAGTGCTCTCTGACAGCCTGCCTTTTAATCCTAACTATTCCTTTTAACTGGTATCATTGCTTTAGGGTTTACCATTTTCATTTCAGAATTATTATTTTTTGAGGTAAAGAGTATTCTTTGCCTCTTTAAAATACAAAGTTTTTAAAACTAACATGTTCACTTGATACTAATTAAAAGTCAGTCTACATTTTCAAATGTGAGTTAGTCCATAATCCCCAGCTCCGGCATTATAAACTTGTGTGATAACTTGATGCAGAGATGGAAGCATTTTGCACATGGATTTCTGCCTAAAGTGGGGCGGCCTCCATGGATGCTGCAGCAGAAAGATACCTTCATGTGGAAATGCACAAGTCAAGGATAAGTTCCAAAAAATTTGCTCCCACACTTATGAATTTTATCACATTCACTCTCTTATTCTCCTTTGGCCTGGTGTGTTCTACCTTGAAATATACCCCAAAGGATGAAAAGGGAAGCTTTCTTAGCAAACACTTCCACTTGAAATATTTTCCTTCACCATTTAAAATTTTTCCTTCCTTTAACTGGAAAATTATTACACTTAATAATAAATGTTCAATATCTCTATTTTATTGATATTCATTATCTTACACTTTGAATCTTGTTGCAAATCCCATCATACTACTAAAACCTCTATGTTGAAAATTTTTTTTTCTTTTTTCACTTTAAAGATTTTATTTATTATTTCAGAGAGAGGGGAAGGGAGAGAGCAGAGAGGGAGAGAAACATCAATGTATGGTTGCCTTTCACCTGCCTCCAGTTACGGACCTGGCTGGAGACCTGGCTTGCAACCTGGTTATGTGCCCTGGCTGGGAATCAAACCAGAGACCTTTGGGTTCGCAGGCAGATGTCTTATCCACTGTGCCACCAGCCAGGGCTTTATTTAAATTATTTTTTAATTTTATTCATTTATTTTTAAAGATTCTATATAGTTTTAGGGATTTTTTTCTTTTTTTAAAAAAGATTTTATTTATTATTTTCAGAGAGAGGGGAAGGGAGAGAGGCAGAGAGGGAGAGAAATGAGAAACATCAATGTATGGTTGCCTTTCACCTGCCTCCAGCTACAGACCTGGCTAGAGACCTGGCTTGCAACCTGGTTATGTGCCCTGGCTGGGAATCGAACCAGCGACCTTTGGGTTTGCAGGCCGGCTCCTCATCCACTGTGCCACCAGCCAGGGCTGAAAAAATTTTACCACCAAAACAATTTGTTTTCTATTTGTTTTGCCCTATTTGTTTTCTTCTCTGACTTTTCTAATTTTTATTGTTGGCTTAAAAAGCAGATATTTATTTCTCATAGCTCTAGCCACTGGGTTCTGGTGCAATCTGTCTTCTAGGTTGTAGATTGCCAGGTTCTTGTACCCTCATGTGGTGAAAAGAAAGAGAACGAGCTCTCTGTCCTCTCCTCATAAGGGTACTAATCCCGTTTAGGAGGGTTTACCCTCATGATCTAATATGCTCCAAATGGTCCCACCTCCTACCTTCAAATTGGGGATTAGGTCCCAATTTACAGATTTTGGCATAGTCTACGGGAACTACCAGTCCTTTGTTGTCCCTTATTATTCCCAATACTTTGAAAAAAGCTTTACTGACTCCTTTAGCCTTCAACTGTCTCCGAAATTCTGTGACATTTGAGTCCCCACCTCAAAATTTTGTATGAAATATATTTTATTTTAAATTGTTCATCATCATTTCATAACTTTGTAATTTGACTATGATCAAGACTTGGTAGATTTTAATAACTCATTAGCTCAATCTTACATATACCACCGTAGAATTTAGAGGTCACAGCCTTGGATTGTGATTATTTCTGGGGCCCCATGGGATATTGTAATGTGCTCAGGAGCAAGGCTACTCATATTTTGTGCTCTAGTCATTTGAAAGTGATGCTTCAACATGGCCATCCTCTCCGTCAGAAGACCCTTCAGTGGGTGCTGTATTTGTTCCAGCTATTTTTGTCTTCATAGGGAATTTCACTAATGGATTCTTCAACTTGTTAGAGAGTCAAAACTGGAAATATGTAGGAACTACTAGAAAGGTAAAAACAAGTCTTTTATTCAACTTCATGCTAAATTTAATGACACGTGCTTCATTCCCTCACTGTGCAAACCTTTATTACTTTATGATCCAAGTATCATATAATTTTACTCAGAAAATCATCTGAACTTTTCCTATCCCTAACATCAATTCCTACAGAGCTCAGATATAGTTCATTTTTTTGCAATCAATGCTGTATTTTTTCTTCTCTTGTGCCTTTCCCATGAGTTTGTGCACAAAGCAACTCTGCTCTTTTATTAGTCCTGCTTTCTTCTTAACTGAAACTAGAAAAAATCCTCATGTAAATTAGCCAATAAAAATAAAGATGAAAATGTGCAAGTAATAAAGCAGTTACAAGCCATTTCATGGAATTTTCTTTTGTGTTTCTTAAAAATCTCACGATATACTCCTATATGGCCTTCCAGTATGGTTAGTGGCTGGATCTCTTTTTCTTCCCTGTTCATCAATGTGCCTAATGCGATGCTCTGCAAGTAGTAGGTATGTAAGAAATAGTGGATTACTTGATCAGAAATAAAATTCTGTGGTCATTTTCAAGCATCAAGTGAAAAATTATACAGAAAAAATGAGAATCATCTAACCCAGAGATTTTTGTTAATTTAATTTTCTATTATTAATTCTGCTGAAAACTATTGTCAGATATTTCAAATTTGTAATTTTTAGGTTCCCCACATTAAGTACACTCACTTTGCTTGAACAACCTTAAAGTATTTAATTATCATATTTTTATGAAGTAAAAAAATGCATTTATGGGGACAGAGGGGAGTAAAAAGGGGATGGATGTTATACAACAACAATCAAATTAAACTTAAAAATGCATTTTAGTTCTTTGTATATTTTGGAGATCAGACCCTTGTCTGAGGTATCATTGGCAATTATGTTTTCCCATACAGTTGGTTCCCTTTGAATTTTGCTGATATTTTCTTTAGCTGAACGGAAACTTTTCAATTTCATATAGTCCCATTTGTTGATTCGTTCTTTGATTTCCTTTGCCCTTGGTGAAGTATCAGTAAACATATTTTTGCGTAGGATATCTGAAAGTTTACTGCCTATATTTTTCTCCAGGACCTTTATGGTGGCACTGCTTATGTTTAAATCCTTTATCCATCTTGAGTTTATTTTGGTGTATGGTGTTAGTTGGTGGTCTAGTT